>UESW01004575.1:376461-718601 GCA_900491605.1 Calamus simplicifolius | reverse complement strand
CGATATACTTGTTGGGCCCGGACCAAACCGATCCGCTAGGGTTTTATTTTATGGAAGTATTTCTTGGGGCGTATATATATAGATATATGTGTGAAAACTTCTGTAAGGGTTTTGTAAGGGTTTGGAGACCTCCTCCTTCTTTTGATAATGAAATTTTGTTTGCCTTGCCCGTGGATGTAGATCACCATGATCGAACCACGTAAATTCCTTTGTTTGTTTATTGTTTGATTTGTTTTTGAATCTGATTTCCGTAACAAGTGTTCGTGGTAGAGCTGCTGGCTCAGGTTTTATGATTAGAGGGTCAGATGGTGCGATGCTGGCTACTGGTGGATTCAACCATATTGACTCCTCAGTGCCTCTAGCGGAACTGTATGCCGCTTGGGCTGGTATTTCTTCTATCATTCGCAGCCTTGGCGCTCGTTGTATTATTATTGAGGGGGATACTATTACAGTGATTCGTTGGTTTCGTAAGGATCACTGCGATCATGTGCCTACCAATCCCTTAATCTATGATATTCATTCTCTCCTGCAGGGCATTCACTGCATCCAGATTTGGCATATCTACCGGAAAGCCAACGCTGTGGTAGACTGGATTGTTGCCAGAATGGCTAATCATTCTGGCTTTTGGAGTTAGGAGCCGAGTGATCCGTGTCCGCCTGTTCTTTCACAAATTTTATATTCTGATATATCGGATTTGACTCACCTTAAATTGGTTGTGATCGTTCGCCTATAACAAAAAAAAAAAAAAACCAAACACCATTAAAAAATGAAGTCCACCTGATGCATGCATGTGGCTTTCAAAAGTAAGTCATAATTTGAGAATTTGTCAATGCCTCGAAGTGTAATCATATTGACTTCATTTCCATGATTAGCTAATTAAAAATTGAATTGGTACTAGTGACAAAGGGAGTGCTAATCTAATCACATGCATCACCGTGTTGGAAAAATGGCACTGAATGTTGAAAATAAATTTCCCTGAAAACGAATCATTTGCAACTTCCTGGGCATTACCTGCATTACTGATGAAGCGGCAAAGCATGAAATAATAATAATAATAATAATAATAATAAATTTACATGAACACAGTTGACTCTTTAAACTGGATAAGTGACGCATATAAATATAACATAATGAATTAAACATGAAAACCGACAAGTTAACAGGCGTGGAGCAAGATCCATTAGGAGAAGATTTGGGCATTTGGCAATGAGGATTAGAAAACTAAGTTCAGAAGCTGGTTTTAACGGCGTGAGAGTTGTGGAGACGGAAGAACAATCTAGCATTCAGCAAGCAAATTAAAGCGAGTCCCCAGAGGAGTACGCGCCGACGGAGAAGCAGCATGCAGGAGTTTTTATGGACAGAAAAACAAGAACTGGAATCCAAGATGTTGACCAGATTATTGTTATTATTATCATTATTATTTTTTTTTAAAAAAAAATAGCCGTTAGCGTTCGCGTTTGGGCCAAAAATATTTTGAATCCGCCGATCTTGGCGAACTTATGCTGCCAACCCACGCTACGCCTTCGGTCAAAGATGAGGAGGAGACGGGGTCAAGTCCAGATAACTTGGAATCAAATGACCCTCCGATGAGACCCGGACGGGGTCAACGCCGTGTGCAAGAAGGTTGACGTGGATGACACGCGTCGGAAATTTTGGGGGCAGGCAGCGATGCATTGCACGCGAGAATGAGGCAGCGAAGCATGGACGGCAGACAGCTCTTTAGCATCGCGCATCATATTTCAACGCGGGAACCGTCTAGGCACGCCGGAACCCAGCCCCACTGCTCGTGTCGAGAGCGTTCTTGACCGTCCGATCCAGATCAACGACCCAACCTGGCTCCAAGTGAAACAGCCTCCTTACGTCGAGGCCGGGCGACAACACGTCATTAAGCAAATGATGGAGACGGCTTCCGCTTGGAAGAACCGTCAACCGTGTCATATCGGTTGGAAATTTGTGGCCACAAGGAGGTCCTTTTTCAAAACGGTGTCATATGACGCTTAATATTAAAATAAAAATTAAAAATTAAAAAAAATAAAGTAAAGTAAAAAATATTATTAAAAATAATATTTTTAAAATTTATTATAGCAATCAAAATTCAAAAGTACTATTTAAAATGATGCTTAATATTTTTTTAAAAAAAATAATATTTTTAAAATTTATTATTAATAATTAAAAATATTATTTAAAATGACATTTTTAAAAAGCACCGCTTCTTCACGTGAGACGAAGCTTTGTGCGAAAACAAGAAGTGAAAAAGGCTTATAATTCAAGTGGAGCTTTTTGGCTGTCATCGTAAACATAAAAAATATTATTTTTAATGATATTTTTTATTTAATTTTTTTTAATAAAATTTTTATCTTTTATGCTAATATTGTAAAATCGACGTTGTTTGATGCCGATTTTAAAAAGTACTCCGTAAGGGGTGCGTGCAAAACCTTTTTTTTTTTTTTTGTCATGGATGGTTATGTCTTATTATTACGGAAGGTTGGATGCTTTGGGCCAATCCAAAAGGACAAGATTGCAAGGTCTTGGATTCTTCTACTTTGGCATGGTGATGAGTCCAATGAGGAATATCCATTAATTGTACTTCACACTCAGAATTTTTTATATATAGCATCAAGTATAAGAATGAAACTGCCATTGCTCAAGACAAAAATGAACAATTTATAGTCAACAATACGAGTTTGGCTATCTTAATTGTGTTTTTCTCTTCCACTCTTTTCAATGTTAATTGAATAGGCTTTATTGGTGTGATTGGGATTTGTCAGTGGAGAAGAGAAGTGCGATTGCGTTTGGAGTTCAGGGTCGACAAAAGGGTTCATCGCCATAATTAGGCTGGCGGTGGGAATAGGATGAGGCATTGGGTGGTGGCAAGAAGGCAAGGCCTTGTCAGAAAAGTTGGTGTAGGGTTGGCAATTGGTTGTTTGATCGCATGGCCTGCGCTTGACTTGATCTTAGACTCAATAAGTCCCGGTTGATTTTAAATAGGAGCACAGGTATAAGATGAAAATTAATTTTAAGTTGAGACACAACATCCTTAGGCTTCCTTAGTCCTGACGTAAGGTGCTAAACTTTTGAACCAACTGGGCACCCATATCAAAGCTCTAGCCCTGAATCAAGGGCTCAAGTCAAGGTTGTATGAAATGAGTGAGTTTGAATGAGCTTCAGCATGAGTTTGACCTATCTCAACTAAATTAAGCTGAAGTCTAACTAGAAAGCATAAGCAAGTTTTTGAAGTTTTAGATTCAATAGATTATAATAAACTGCAAGCAAACATCTATTCAAAGCTTTGTACATTGTAGATGTTAAAGTCCACCAAATTTCCTTCTTGTCTGAGACTGGTTTGCATCGGTAGTAAGTAATTTTTTTGGTTTTTTTATAACAAAAAAATGGTTTATGATTTCACAAAGATAATCTCTTGTCCATCCGCAAAGGTAATCTATACAAGTTGTTGAGAAAAGATTATGTTAGGTAAACTTTTTCTCTTCTTGTTACTATTCAATTTGTTAGAAAGTCAACTACTTAGTTGGTTTCTCTATAAATATGGGAGCACTCAATCTTCTGAAAAGAGAGAGAGAGAGAGAGAGACTATATAGACATTCCTTAGGAAGTTTGATTGACTATCAATTCAGGCTATAACTATGGATGAATCGCTCTCCAAGATGATTCTAGAATTCTGATTCAAGCACATAATTGCTTTCAACGCAAACCAAGCCCCTTTAAAGAAAAATAAAGAGGTTGATAAATATATAGGTAATGCAAAAAAAATGTGCTTCTTTCAGAGTCTCTTATCACTGCTTCTGCTTCAAATATTTCAGGATGAATCGACCTTAATATATCCTAGCTTTGAGGGCATCAAAAGAAATAAATTTTATATGAGATTCCACATGGTCATGCAGAATGAGGCAACGATTATGTAGAAAGATGCCTTAGATATCAGATATATTAGGTAATTTAAAATAATCAAAATAGTGCATTCTTGAACTTGAGCTGGGTCGTCCTTGCTACCCATACTGGGTTGAAATCAGAGGTGGCTCTTCAAGAGATATTTACTGAATCACAAAAGGAAATCTCGGAGGATATGAAGCAATGGACATTGTAGAATACCAAAGGAGCCTATAAACTATGAATATGCACAAAATGCCAACTTAGTCCAATGTTTATTTGCTAGCATTGATTTTATCTGAACTTGTATCAATCATTTGACATGAGGATGACTGATGCTAAAATCGATTAACATGACAAATGATATTAATCAGGACTGAAAATGAAAAGAAAGGTACAACTGAAGTAAATAGATAGCAGTGTCGATTTTGTTATTTGTGATAGAGTACACAAATAGAGGGAATGTTGGGCTTGGTGTGGTACTATCAAGGCTCATGTTAGGCTAACTTGTATTAGATGGGTGTGAGTCTAAGGGTTGAGATTAAATTAAGTCATGGATGTACACGGGCTTGGGGATTAGTTTAATCTCATTGGGTTAGTCCATAGGAGTTTTTGTTGAGTCTGGGCCTGTCCCACTTGGTGAATGTATTTAAATCCTGATTTCTAGGATTTGGATAGAATAGAACAGATTCTTTTCTTCCAAGATAAGTTTCTTCCTCATCATGGGGATCCTCCTTCAAGAATGAAGCCGACCGAGCTTCGTGGAACACTATCTCCTCTTTCCTCCTGTTGGTTTTCTCCCAGCATCGCGTTATTGGGCTTTGTAGGTGGTTGGTACTCGGATCCGCCAGGAAGAACGCTGGGGAAGAAGGCTTCACGTGGAGAGACTTGGATTCGTACATAGAGCGGGTACGGTGGAGGGGAGGAGAAGTTCCAGCATGAAGGTGGTGATTCGAACCCGAAACCAAGGGGTTTGAAGGTAAATGCATTACCACTGCATCAATCTGATTGTTGGCAATAAAGGATAAAAGCCCCAGGTACTTCTCCAGCAAGGTTGATCCCATTGTTGTTTTTTCAAGGACTAAACCCCAATAGTTGGTATTAGAGCCTAGTTCAAGAAGAAGTTATTTGGAGATCTTCAAAGGGCTACAAAATTTTAGCAAGGCCTCATCAGGGTACTCTCTATTTTCTAGAATATTTTGTGCTATTTTTGCTTGAGATCTGGCTATGGATAGTAGCATAAAAATAAATTTTAAAAAATTTAATGGGAAAAGAAGTTTCTCCATATGGAAAGTCTGGATAGAGGACCTCCTTGTGCAGCAGGGTTTAAATCTGACTTTGGAGGAAAGGCTAGATGGGATGACAGATAAGTAGTGGATGTCATTGAAGAAGAAATCATATTCAGCAATCAGAGGATGTCTAGAAGATTCAACCCTTTATTCAGTGCTGGAGGAGAAGACAACGAAGGGACTCTGGTCAAAGTTGCAAGCCCTCTATATGGGGAAGTACATGTGCAACAAGTTGATATTGAAGAAGCGCCTCTACAGCCTTCAAATGTTAAAAGGTGGAGATGTGCTGGACCACATCCAGGTGTTCGATCAGATGAGCAATGAATTGCTGAATGTTGAGGTTAAAATGGAGGAGAAAGATAAGATACTTTTACTACTATATTCGCTGCCCATATCACATGACTCATTGGTCACAATGCTACTCTACAGAAAGAAAACATTGTTCTATGAAGATATTATCTTGGTGCTTCAGACAAATGAGTGAAGGGAGAAGATGACCAAGGAAGTTGTTCCCCATGAAGGTCTATCAGTTAAGGAAAGGTCAGGCAGAGGCAGCGACAGGAGCAAGCCTAGGGAACGGTTAAAGTTCAGGAAGGCTAAGTGCTACAAGTATGGTGAGGTAGGATATTTCAAGAGGGATTGTTCTAAAAGAAAAAATCAAAGGAAAGAAAAAGAAGGATCTGAATCTGTGAGTACAGCTGCAGGCCAAGAGGTGGAGGATGATCTCTTGGTGGTATCAGATGGTCACAGGCACAGCACAGAGATATAGACCTTGGATTCGGCTTGTTCTCATTATACTCTCAACCGATCGTGGTTCAGCACTTACACAGAGGTTGATGAGGGGTGTGTAACTCTTGTAGATGATCACCCTTACAAGGTGGCAGGGATTGGCACAGTGAGGGTGAGAATGTTTGATGGCATGGTGCGCACTCTTACCAGTGTGAAGTATGTCCCAAAACTCAAGAAAAATCTGATGTCACTGTGGTATCTGAAGCAGATTGGATACAGCTTCAGCAATCATGCCAGGAGTGGGGTTCTGAACATCTCCAATGGAGCTATGGTGGTGATGAGAGGGAGAAGGTTAGAGGGCTCTGTGGTGACCGAAAAATCTGAGGCAGTAGCTATGGAACAGAATCAGCATTACCATCTAGGCCACAAGGGACATAGGGGGATGAAAGAACTGAGCAAAAGAGGGCCTATTTTCGGACATGAGTGGTCAATTCATGAAGATCCGTGAGCCATGTCAGATAAAAAAGTAAAGAAGAGTGCAGTTCTTGGTCAGCACAACTAAGAGTGCAGAACCCCTGGAGCTAGTATACATGGATATCTAGGGATCAGCCCCAGTTTCTGCAAGTAATGGGGCTAGATACTTCTTGACTCTGATAGATGATTTCTCAAGGAAGCTATGAATCTACTACATGAAGGATAAATCAGAGATGTTCACCAAGCTCAGAATCTGGAAGGCCAAGGTGAAGAAGGATCAAGGTATGAGTGTAAGTGTCTGAGGTCAAATAATGGCAAAAAATATATCAGCAGGGAGTTTCAGAGATTTTATGAGGAGTGGGACATCAAAAGGTACTTTTCGGTGATGAAAACTTCTTAACATGAAAGGGTGGCTGAGAGGATGAACAGAACACTATTGAAATAAACAAGGTGCTTGAGGCTATAGGCAGGGCTTCCAAAGATATTCTGGGTTGATGCAGCAGGTGCAGCTAGCTACTTGGTCAATCAATCACTGCACACCAAGTTGGATGAAGGCATTCTAGAGGAGATATAGTCTGAAGGAAAGACAAGTCTGAACCATCTGAGGGTGTTTGGATGCATAGCATATGTGCATATTGGTGCTGGAAAGCGAAGTAAGTTGGACGTAAGGTCAAAGAAGATGGTGTTCCTAGGTTATCCGCGTGGAATCAAGGGGTATCGGCTATAGGACCCCTTAGAGAAGAAGGTTATCATCAGCAGGGATGTAATCTTCGATGAGAGCTCGATTCTCTAGAGCAAAGATGGTACAGATGCACAGCAGGAACTGCAGAAGATAAAATACGATAATACTAGTCAGATGACCTCCTATACAATCATGCCATTTGCTAGTGGACCAGGAGGATTTGAGATTCAGGTGAAGAGGATTGATAGAGGGGTTAGAAGCCAGAAAGTTTAGCAAAATGCAGTTGGACATATAACTCAGCATGATGCAGCTGGACAAAGAATTGATACTAGGATCGCATTACATAGGCCCAGAAAAAATGTGCGACCACCAGTTCGATACGGCTTCGAGGATTTGATATTATATGCCCTGGTAACAGCGAATGAAGACCCTTACACCTATGAGGAGGCTGTGAACAGCCAAAATAGTAAGGATAGAGATAGATGGGTCCAGGCTATGACAGAGATGCAGGCTATAGCGGAGGAGATACAGTCTCTCCATAGGAATGGCATATGGCAGGTGGTCCAATTGCCATAGGAAAAGAAACCCATTGGTTACAAATGAGTTTATCAACGCAAAAAAGGACTTTCAGAGCAAGAAGGTATCAGGTACAAGGCAGAACTAGTGGCCAAAGGATACTCTTGGAAGGAAGGCAACGACTATAGAGAGCTAGTAGAAGAAGGTGGAGTGGAGCTGATGAAGGGATACATCAAGGAGAACCCAGCAGATGCACTGACTAAGGTTCTTCCATGGGATAGCTTTCATAGGTATTGTAGCTGATGGACATGACAGACGTACTGAGGCTTTGAAGCACCAAGATGGAGATTGTTGGGCCTGGTACAGTGCTATCAAGGCCCAGATTGGGCTAACTTGTATTGGGCTGGGTGTGAGTCCAAATGTTGAGATTAAATCAAGTTACAGGTGTACACAGGCTTAGGAATTAGTTTAATCTCATTGGGTTAGTCCATGAAAGTTTTTGTTGAGTTTGGGCCTGTCCCACTTGATGGATGTATTTAAACCCCGGATTCTAGGATTTGGATAGAATAGAACATATTCTTTTATCCCAAGATAAGTTTCCTCCTTATCACGGGGATCCTCCTTCAAGAATGAAGCCGATCGGGCTTCGTAGAATGCCATCTCCTCTTCCCTTCTATAACCTGTGCGTTGGAATCCAGCATGCGTGAGAAATCTCATGGAAAGAGAGTGGACGTAAAGTGGAGTCTTCACGGAAAAAAAATGTTGGACTTCCGGTCAACATGAAAGAAGGCTTCACGTGGAGAGACTTGGATTCGTACGTGGAGCGGGCATGATGGAGGAGAGAAGAAGTTCTAGCAGGAAGGTAAAGGGATTGAAAATTAATTATAGAATAATAAGAAACTATGGTGTTGGCAACAAAGAATGAAAGCTCAGGATACTTCTTTAGTGAGGTTGATCCCATTGCTGTTTTCAAGAACTAAACCCCAACAGAAAAGCATGAAGATAAATCAGAGAAAAAAAAAGGTGGGTTGAATTAATCGCGATACTGTGTTTAAAATGTAGCATGAAGGTCATATGGTGGTGAAACAAAATAGAAAGTTTAATGAGTCAACAATGAAGACAATTTTTACTTCATTCAGATGCACAACATTAGCTTTGCATAGGCCAAAATGCTAAGTTGATTCTAATTGCATATATATATATATATATATATATATATATAGTGATAAATATAAGCATTTTTACCAAAAAGTAGATGAGATATTGACAAGGTGCAAGGTTCAACAGCTCGCTATGAGGTTGATTCATCAAAGGGAAGGCATAAAAACCTAGATAGGTATTGCATATTGCATAAAAAAATTTAAGCGTTTATTATCTTAAAAATAGCATAATAATATATTTTAAGAAACGTTATCAGGTATAATCTTTGCATATTAGATTTTTTTGTGCGGATAATATTAGATATCAAATTGAAATATCAAGATGTCTCAATTCTTTCCAATATTTCAATCATAATTCAAGATGTCTATTTAGATGAGAACTAGATATTTGAAAGCTTTCGTTATGGGATGGTAAAAACCACAAGCTAATAGCCGGCTTGCATTGATGACGACTCCCCATCCATCTAAAACCTCCCCTGCGCCGGCCCCATGCGGCTCTCGCACGGCAACGAATGGGTCCCACCCAACCACCTTCAGTCCCGCGATCCCCGTTAACAAAGAAAGTCCAACGTCAATGGAGCAGTTTTGACCATTCATAGATATAGATAGAGTGGGGCATGTAGCTAAGCCTCGGATATATTGTGGATAAGAATGACGATCGATATATATATATATATATATATATATATAGAGTTCGAATGTAGACTAAGACCAACAAGGGTGCTGTACGTCGATCTGGCCCCCGGTCATCCCTTGGAAATTCAAGGATGACGGTCAAAGAAGGCATGCAAATGGAGGGAACCTTAACAAGCAGGCCAGCACAGCATGCTCCCTCTCAGTCATCACCAACGGTATTTGAAGCCCTTCCCACCTCCGGAAGTCTTCGCGCCAACACAAACCCACCGGCCTATTTAATTCCCTCCACCAAGTCAGAAGAAGGAGGACGAGGAAGTCGAAGTGATCGTAGCTCTGAATGTTTCCATTTCAGAAGTATTAGCAGCGTGTGAATGTGATACAACTTTACAACAAGAGTAGAGGAAACCATTCTCAACTCCAGGTTTTGGAAGGCTTCACTTGGCATTGGCATTGGAATTAATTCACTGAAGAGTCGTTGAGAAATCCGAAAGAATGGATGGCAGTTTCAGAAAGGGGAGCTTCGGTGGGAGCATGCGCCGCACCGTTTCCTCGTGGGGCTACCTCCTCGGCCAGCAACATCTTCGGCCGGTCCAGCCGGGAAGAAGACGACGAGGAGGCCCTGAAGTGGGCCGTCATAGAGAAGCTGCCCACCTATGACCGCATGAGGAGAGGCATCCTCGCAGCGGCAGAGGACGGTGAGATCCGGGAGGTAGACATCCACGGGCTTGGCTTCCAGGAGAGGAAGAATTTGTTGGAGAGATTGGTGAGGACTGCAGAGGAGGATAACGAGAGGTTCCTCTTAAAGCTAAGGAACAGAATGGAACGGTACGCTTCTTTCTAACTTACGTTTCTGTTTTTCATCCAATGGGCCTCTTTTTTTTGAAGTATTTGGCTTCTTTTTTTTTTTTTTCTTTCCTACAGTGTTGGAATCGATAACCCGACGATCGAGTCCGGTTTGAGCATCTTAATATTGATGCAGAAGCATACGTGGGAAATCGGGTGTGTCCCACCTTCACCAACTTCTTCTATAATAAGCTAATGGTAACTCGCACGTATTAGTCACCATCTTTATATCAAATAGCCATGATTTGAATTCATTGTTTGCATGTTTACTGGAATAGCATGTCTGAATGAGCTGGTGCTTCTCTGTTAATCAGGATGTTCTGAGTTACCTTCGTATCGTTCCAAGTGGAAAGAGACCAATTTCAATCCTTAATGATATTAGTGGAATCATCAAGCCTTGCAGGTTTTTTTTTTTTTTTTTTTTGAAAAAAAAGAGGCTAGGTTACCATTTAATTTGAGATGACTCCATGATGTGTTGAGTTGGATTTCTTCATGTCCAAAGAATTCTGATTTGCATGCATATATTATGTGCAGAATGACTCTGCTTCTAGGTCCTCCAGGCTCTGGAAAAACTACTTTGCTCTTAGCTCTGGCAGGAAAACTTGATTCAACTCTAGAGGTAAGCATATTGTAAATCTCTGTTATATACTAGTGGGCTTTTGTTTTGGTCTCCCTGTCTCTCAAGTGCTATTCTAAATGGAGAACCGAAACACTGTAAAGGAATTTACTGATCTGGTTGGTTTTGTATTCGATTAAATTTGTCAAAAGATTATAAACTGAAGTTATGAAGTATTTGAATATGTCAGGTCTCTGGAAGAGTGACTTACAATGGTCATGACATGGATGAATTTGTCCCTCAGAGGACCTCTGCTTATATTGGTCAGCATGATCTTCACATTGGGGAGATGACAGTGAGGGAGACCTTGAATTTCTCTGCGAGATGCCAAGGAGTTGGGACACGTTATGGTATTTCAAAAGAGAATGTTTTAGCCAATATATTCTAGCAAGGAGCTTCACGCATCAAAGAAACTCATTTGTTTGCTATCATATACAGATATGTTGACAGAGCTGTCAAGAAGAGAAAAAGAAGCAAACATCAAGCCAGATCCTGATATTGATGTGTACATGAAGGTAAAAACAAGAAATGAAAACTCTTTCTTCACATTTGCAACATACATTCACGTGATCTTGACATCGATGGAGGAGGAGGAGGGGGAGCCCTAGCGGGGGAATTAAGATGACTTATTGCTTTCTATTTTTGTTTTTTTGACTGGACTTATTGATTTTTTATTTAAATAAGTTGTTTTCTATACTGTATGCATCCCCAGCTTATTTGTGAAATGTTTCCTTAAGTTTTATTTCATTGTTATAAGAAAAATATAGGATGCATGCAATAGCATGGTAGATCTCTAATATAAGATGAATTCATTGAATATCTAAAATCAAAGTAATTCTTCTTTTTGTTGTTCCTGCAGGCTATAGCTGTGGAAGGTCAGGAGAGTGTGATTACAGATTATATTTTGAAAGTAAGTTCTGTAAGAAAAAAGAAACATCTATTCCCAAAAAAAGAAAAAAAATAATAATCTATCCATCATGAATCAATACTACTGAATAATATCAGGGAAAAAACTGAATTTATAATATTCACTTCTTCAGATTTTGGGACTGGAGATCTGTGCTGATGCTATGGTGGGAGATGCAATGATAAGAGGCATCTCTGGAGGACAAAAGAAGCGTGTTACAACAGGTAGATCTGACAAGAAAAAGAAGAGACTAAACTAGAAGTCTAGAACATTAACCGCAGGCAGCATCCTCTGATCTAATAAGATTCCAAGTTCTAATGTTGCTTGATTGGATTCTACGCAGGTGAGATGCTTGTTGGGCCAGCTAAGGCTTTATTCATGGATGAGATCTCTACTGGTCTCGACAGCTCCACAACTTACCAGATTGTCAACTCCCTAAGACAATCAGTCCACATCCTTGGTGGGACTGCACTCATTGCATTGCTTCAGCCAGCACCAGAGACTTACGACCTCTTTGATGACATCCTTCTCCTCTCCGAAGGGCAGATTGTGTATCAGGGTCCCAGGGAGAATATCCTTGAATTCTTTGAATCAATGGGTTTCAAATGCCCTGAAAGGAAAGGAGTGGCAGACTTCTTGCAAGAAGTAAGTATCAAGACTGATGGATAATTTCTAATCATAATCCATTACCATCAAATAAAAATAGCTCAGGAATGGCTCTTCTTTGCAACTAACTGGATAACTCCACACTGATATCTCTGCATCAATAGGTTACATCAAGGAAGGATCAGCACCAGTACTGGGCACGCAAAGATGAGCCATACAAGTATGTCCCCGTCAATGAGTTCTCAGAAGCCTTCAAGTCATTCCACGTTGGACGCAAACTAGGAGAGGAGCTCAGTACCCCATTCGATAGGAGCAGGAACCATCCTGCTGCATTGACAACTTCAACATATGGCATTAGCAAGATGGAACTGTTGAAAGCTTGCATCTCAAGGGAATGGTTGCTAATGAAGAGGAATTCATTTGTTTACATCTTCAAAGTGGTCCAGGTGAGTAGGGCACAAACTCTAGCGTTGTCTCTTGAATATTGAAGATTCGTAAGTCTCATGGCTAACAAACTTTCCTCTCTTTTTTGCAACAGCTGATAATTCTTGGAACCATCGGAATGACGGTCTTCCTGCGAACAAAAATGCACCGCAGAACAGTGGAGGATGGAGTTATCTTCTTGGGTGCCATGTTTCTTGGGCTAGTCACTCATCTGTTCAATGGTTTTGCTGAGCTTGCAATGAGTATTGCAAAGCTCCCTATATTCTACAAGCAAAGAGACCTCCGCTTCTATCCATCATGGGCATATGCATTGCCAACATGGGTCCTCAAGATACCCATATCATTTCTGGAGTGCGCTGTCTGGATAGTCATGACTTATTATGTCATTGGCTTCGATCCAAATATCGAAAGGTACCGACTCGAGCAAATTCATTCGAAAGCATACGTTGGCACAACAAGGAAGAGCTCCTTTCTCATGGATTCTTTTGAATAACCTGATAAATTCTTCTGTCCCGCAGGTTTTTCAGGCATTATTTGCTGCTAATATTAATTAGTCAGATGTCATCTGGACTTTTCCGACTCCTTGCTGCACTTGGAAGGGAGATGGTTGTCGCTGATACGTTTGGAGCATTTGCACAGCTTGTTCTTCTGATTCTTGGTGGATTCCTCATATCACGAGGTATAAAAATGCTAGGACTAATGTGGTTCATCAACTAAAGATAAGCTCACTTTTTCAACACTAGAACACTGCAACTGACTCATAATTCCTTTATTTGCAGAGGATATCAAGAAATGGTGGATCTGGGGTTACTGGTCATCTCCTCTGATGTATGCACAGAATGCAGTTGCAGTCAATGAGTTTCTTGGACATAGTTGGCAAAAGGTACACATATCGTTCTTTTTTCTTTTTCTGAATAAAATAGATAAGAGGGAGAATCCTACCCAAGGTGTTCATATCATTCAAGAACTACAGTACTCTCTTCAACCCTCTTCCAAGGGGATTGTCTTAAATCAAACTTCCAATCTGCTACAGGTTGTGGATTCAAGAAATGTCACATTGGGAGTTCAAATCTTGGAGGCTCGTGGAATTTTTGTTGATGCTAACTGGTACTGGATTGGTGTCGGCGCATTGCTCGGATATATCTTCCTGTTCAATATCCTCTTTGTTCTCTTCCTCGACTGGCTTGACCGTGAGTATTGATTGATACGTAGCTTCACCTTGCTAAAACTTAGTCCAAGTTTGTATCATGTGGTACTGATTCGTAATCTAATGCCGCCAGCACTCGGAAAAGGTCAGACTGTTATATCTGAAGAGGAGCTGAGAGAGAAACACGTAAACAGAACAGGAGAAAGCATTGATCTTTTGCCAGCAGGAAACGACTCTTCTAATAAGCCCACAGCATCATCAGGTCAGTCTCGCTCTACTGATTTCAGGTCAATGTATTGACTCCAGAAGCCCATGCATCTAAAACAAAATCGAAATGCAGGAAGGAACGGTGATATCAGGAGGGCCACGCAAAATGGAGACAACAGGAAAAAGGGAATGATTCTTCCTTTTACTCCTCTTTCCATAACCTTTGATGACATCAGATACTCCGTTGACATGCCACAGGTACATTGAGGCCACAAAATCCAAAGCATTTTGTATTATCTCGTGATAAAAGTATAACAACTGATCATGGAACCTTCGCCCACAGGAGATGAAGGACAGAGGTGTCACAGAGGATAGGCTAATGCTGCTGAAGGGCGTGAGTGGAGCTTTCAGGCCAGGAGTCCTTACAGCGCTGATGGGTGTGAGTGGGGCGGGCAAGACAACTCTAATGGATGTACTGGCGGGAAGGAAAACTGGAGGTTATATAGAGGGAAACATCTCCATATCTGGCTATCCCAAGAAACAAGAAACATTTGCACGGATATCAGGCTACTGCGAACAGAATGACATCCATTCGCCACATGTCACTGTTTATGAATCTCTTCTCTACTCGGCATGGCTTCGCTTGCCTCCTGAAGTCGACTCTGACACTAGGAAGGTTGGTAGAATGGACCCTTCATTGCTAAGAATTTGTTGGTATCTTTTGCCTCCCAACTGATCGGTAGAAAGCATTTGCTGCAGATGTTTGTCGAGGAGGTCATGGAACTTGTAGAGCTGACATCATTGAGAGGAGCACTGGTAGGGTTGCCTGGCGTGAATGGCCTGTCAACCGAACAGCGGAAGAGGCTTACGATTGCCGTTGAGCTGGTTGCCAACCCTTCTATCATATTTATGGATGAGCCAACCTCTGGATTAGATGCAAGGGCAGCAGCAATTGTGATGAGGACTGTCAGAAACACCGTGGACACGGGAAGGACTGTCGTGTGCACGATTCACCAGCCCAGCATCGACATCTTTGAATCTTTTGATGAGGTAGGATGCAAGTGACATCAAAGAATTATGAAATCCTGTTTGATCCTTTCATTTGCCTGTGCATGGATACTGATCTCTCTTTCTGCACAATTGCAGCTCTTCCTTATGAAAAGAGGTGGAGAGGAGATATATGTGGGCCCCTTGGGACGGAATTCATGCCATTTGATCAAGTACTTCGAGGTGAGCTTTGGTGATATAACGCATAAAGCAAACAACTTGGTTCTCATGTTATACCACCCGAGGGGGGATGCTGATATCATCGTTGTTATAATTTTTGTCTAGGGGATTGAAGGAGTCAGAAAAATACAAGATGGTTATAATCCTGCAACATGGATGTTGGAGGTGACCACCCTGGCACAAGAAGAAATTCTAGGAGTCGACTTTGCTGAAACATACAAAAATTCTGATCTATATAGGTAGGATTATAGGATCATGATATCTCACTGTCATACTTGAATTCTTTGAGAAATTGATGGCCACCTGTGTTTATAGTTCTTACTCATTGATGGAAATTGTTGCAGGAGAAACAAAGCTTTGATCGGTGAACTAAGTGCTCCTCCCCCAGGTTCAAAGGACCTCTTTTTCCCAACCAAGTACTCACAGTCCTTCCTTACACAGTGCATGGCTTGCTTGTGGAAGCAGCACAAATCTTACTGGCGCAATCCATCATATACTGCCACAAGAATTTTCTTCACCACCGTCATTGCCTTCATATTTGGCACAATCTTCTGGAGACTTGGGAAAAAAGTGTAAGCTATCGCTTCAAATCTAGCAACGGAATCTACTTCACTTGGTTGAATGGATACCCATTTTATATTTTGGAATAGCCAATAACAGAGTTCATCTCTATGAATGTAAATTTTGCAGAACTACACGACAGGATCTGTTCAATTCCTTGGGTTCCATGTATGCTGCAGTCTATTCATTGGAATTCAGAATGGCCAAACCGTGCAACCAATTGTCGATGTTGAGAGAACAGTTTTCTACAGGGAAAAGGCCGCTGGAATGTATTCTCCTCTACCCTATGCATTTGCGCAGGTAATGACAATGACCAATATCTCATAATCCATCTAAATTGAGCTGAAAACTGAAGTTTAACGCTTGTTGAAAGGCTTGTTCTTTCCACATAAATAACTAGAGTGTCTGCTGAAGTTGGTGAATTCCATTCCTTCATTCTTTGGGTCATGTCTCACTCTATGCTAATGCATGCAGGTCCTAATTGAGATTCCACACATCTTCCTTCAGACGGTTGTATATGGACTCATCGTGTATAGCTTGATTGGTTTTGATTGGACGCTTCAAAAGTTCTTTTGGTATCTGTTCTTCATGTTCTTCACTTTCATGTACTTCACATTCTATGGAATGATGGCAGTCGCCATGACACCTAACAGTGATATCGCTGCCATAGTCTCCACTGCCTTCTATGCCATATGGAATATTTTTGCAGGCTTCCTAATTCCTCGACCTGTAAGTTCACCCAATCTCTTTTAAGGTTGAAGTGTCTGGATTTTCATTATAGAATCGTGTTTCTAATATTTTCTGTGGATGGTCGCAGAGGATCCCTGTGTGGTGGAGATGGTACTCTTGGGCATGCCCAGTGGCTTGGACCTTGTATGGACTAGTTGCCTCGCAGTTCGGAGATTATAGCGATCAACCCATGGAGAATGGTGAGACCGTGCAAGCCTTCGTCAGGAGGTATTTTGGATTCAGGCATGACTTCTTGGCGTGGTAGCTGTTGCCGTCATGGGGTTTACAGTACTGTTTGCTTTCGTCTTTGCCTTTTCAATAAAGGTGTTCAACTTCCAGAAAAGATGATTTGTATATATGTTTGCTTCCATAGCTGCTAGTCAATTGTATGAAATGAAAACGATGTATCTAATTAACATTTTTCATTTAAACTATCAATTATAGCAATGCGTATGATTTCCTTTTTCTCTCGTCTTTTCTTTGGTCGGTATGTGTAATGTATTGGGGTATGTTATAAGATCATGAATATCTTGCCTGTGAAACCATTTTCTGTCAACATATAAATCAGTTCTTATTCTATTCTGAAGATGATTGAGTTTCTATCTTGCAAACATTGAAAGAAGATAAGAATGCAATGGATGTAGTCATATAAATGAATAAAGTGAGGATGATATCATAAATCAATGATTTAAATAATATGGACAAGTCCTAAGAATGCTTCCTTTCTGAATCCTTTTCTCTGCTAATGTCCCTCCATTATTATCCTAGCTTTGCCCATAGAGGAAGAGATCGAGGCTATTTGCTAGTCGCATTTGAGCAACACGTTGATTGCGGTACTCTGTTTTTCCTTTTCCTTAAAACAGAGTATCATTCTCTTTTTTCTAAAATATTTCAACTAAACCGCAGCCTAAAACTGTTTCTTTTCTCAACAGAGTATCAAATTCCATTTTTCCTTTAATGGTAAAACTCTAGAACTCTCTCCCTAACCGATCTAATCCCCATTAATGAGCACAAATCAAATAGGTTTGAGGATCAAAGCCTCTATAAAAAGGACCCGAGCCAGCTTCTCTTCTATTCTTCTCCTCCTTTCTTCTCATTCTTTTCTCTCTTTTGTTCATCAACAAAATCTTGCCGGTGAGAAGCTTTAATGAAGCTGCTGCTTTAATCAGAACTGCGCAGCTTTCGTGGATCTCTCAGATTGCCAACCAGATCGGAGCCATCTGGCGGTGAGCTCGTGGAGGAATCTACATTTCCGACGTCGTTGGTGAGTCCATCCTGCTATAAATCAGGATGCTGCCTCCTTTCAGTATACTGATCTTCTATTTTTTTTTGAACTTTCTTCAAGCCCGCTTGTAGAATCTCTACTTGGATCTAAGAGTGGGTGATTAGAGGTCGTTGGAGGCTGAGGTAAACGTGAACCCTTCTCTGTTGCTTTCTGATTCAAGGAAGGATAGGGTTATTTTATTCATGGTGATTTTGGTCGGATCATCATCTCTAAGACCAGAGCTTTAGTAGATAATGGCTGCCGGCGATGGTGGGTGATGACGCCAAGTCACCTTCTTCAAGTGTCGGGGAAGACGGATGTCCTTCTCTCTGGACCCGAAAAGTCTCCGAAGATCGGATGCTCCGATGGAGACCCTCCGACGCTCAAGTTAGTTACTTGGGATCAGACAAGAACCGCCCAACGGAAGGGAGCTGAGACAGTTAGGGTTTTGCTAGGAGGAAGAAAGCTAGAAAACCAAAGTTCGGATCCCTACTTACAGTGCGGGTGCGTGTTTTTATACCTTTCTGAATATCACATCTTACTGTTCCGGAAGATTGCTGTCGTACCATCACTGTGCGCGTCGGAGGCGTCCCGCGCTACCTGTCAACATGGCATTACATGTGTTTTGCACCCGCGGTTGTATTCGGTGCGCATCGTTGCTTGACATGACCATGCATAGTTGCAAGTGGTAGTGAATCGTACTCCGTAACGGGGCACAGTCGCGCACAGGGACATGCAGTGCACTATACGCTATTATGAGGCATGGCCGCAAGCAGCCACGGGCGCATGGAGAGTCACGCGAGCGCGCCAGGTGGCCCGAAGCTATCATGTGGTTCGAAGGCTGGTCCGCATGCTAATCGCTGATGTTGCTCGCGCACCCCGAGACCGGAGGGGTCTCGAAGTGGAGACATAGTGATCTCACCCTGAAACCGGAGGGGGTCTCAGGGGTGAGATGGTGCTGGTGCACCCTAAGACCAGAGGATGGTCTCGGGGTCGAGATATGATGATCTCACCCCGAGACCGGAGGGGGTCTCGGGGGTGAGATGATGCTGGTGCACCCCGAGACGGAGGGGGGTCTCGGGGTCGAGATATGGTGATCTCACCCTGAGACCGGAGGGGTCTCGGGGGTGAGATGATGCGGTGCACCCCGAGACTGGAGGGGGGTCTAGGGGTCGAGATATGGTGATCTCACCCTGAGACCGGAGGGGGTCTCGGGGTGAGATGATGCTGGTGCACCCCGAGACCGAAGGGTGGTCTCGGGGTTGAGATATGATGATCTCACCTCGAGACCGGAGGGGGTCTCGGGGGTGAGATGATGCTGGGCACCCCGAGACCGGAGGGGGGTCTCGGGGTCGAGATATGGTGATCTCACCCCGAGACCGGAGGGGGTCTCGAGGTGAGATGATGCCGGTGCACCCCGAGACCGAAGGGGGGTCTGGGGTCGGGATATGGTGATCTCACCCCGAGACCGGAGGGGGTCTCGGGGGTGAGATGATGCTGGTGCACCCCGAGACCGGAGGGGGGTCTCGGGGTCGAGATATGGTGATCTCACCCCGAGACCGGAGGGGGTCTCGGGGGTGAGATGATGCTGGTGCACCCGAGACCGAAGGGGGGGTCTCGGGGTCGAGATATGGTGATCTCACCCCGAGACCGGAGGGGGTCTCGGGGGTGAGATGATGCTGGTGCACCCCGAGACCGGAGGGGGGGTCTCGGGGTCGAGATATGGTGACCTCCGTTAACTGCTGTTACCTTTTATTCTAACGGCACTGGATCAGCCACATCAGATGCCCCCTCACCCCTGAGGCGAAGCGGCTCCATTGGCAAGGCAAAAGGGGTGCTACCTCTCACGTGGCTGATCCCTGTCCACATCTCTATGCGGGCGGCGACCTGAGGAATGTGAAAAGGCGGCCGCTTCCGTACACTGTGCCCGCCACGATCGACCTCGTGGCAGGGTTAGCTCTTCGAAGTCCGCATGAAAAGCTGCATCATCATTACCTCTCATAGTGGCGATGTTAGCGGAGTCCCATCATTGGCCGGAGGCGTACCGTATCATGCGCTGGGCAACCATCGAGGCGAACCAACCTATGGTGGGGTCCAGGTGGCTGACGAGACGAGGCGGGACAATTTGAAAACCCCAAAAAACTCGAGTGGGGAGTTGAATCTGGCCTTACCGCTGCTGCCATCGTCGTCCTTCTCTGAGCCTGCGCTTTGGTCTCCCCTACAACCTGTGAATCCTGCGTTTAGCCTTCCTTTCCTCAGTTAGTTCTTTGTCCATTTAGACTCCATCTCCTCTTTTACCCATGAGTTCTTCATCCTGGACCTCGGAGGATGATTCGGAGAATCGTTCTCCCTCTGAGAGGCATTGCGCCTCTCCTGTACCTTCCCCTTCTCCTCCACTAGAATGGTCCACTGATTCAGAGGACGTGTCCCCCTGGCCCGGCACCGGGTCACTGGTGGAGCCCTGTCGAGGGGCTGCCGGTCAGAGGCTGGCACCTCCTCAAGGGTGGAGGGGTCCCTAGAGGGGACCGCCTCCACGGTAACAGGTCTGGATTTGGCAAAAATCCGGGCCCATTACCAGATTCCCCGGGACGTCGAGCTTTTCCTGCTGACTCTCGATGATAGAGTCATCTCCTCCCGATCCGGTCGGGTGGCCTTGTATGAGATCTGCCTGAAGGCGGGTTTCCGCCCACCTTTCCTCTCTTTTTCATCAACCTTCTTGACTACTACTCCTTGACCCCTTCTCAATTGGTCTTGAACTCCTACCGGATCGTTAGCGCCTTTGTTATCCTCTGTCATTGTCTTGGCATCACCCCCGATCTCTCTTTTCGGTGCTTCTATATCCTCCGATCCCAGAAGGGTTGGTGGTTGTTCCAGCCCCAACCCAATCGGGCCTTAAGCTTTTTCTTCCTTCCTCGATCAAGGGATGGAAATCCGATTCTTTTTCACTGGCCTAGACCAAGTCAGGCCCGGTGGGGAGACCCCGACCTCCGAGGCAACGCAAACTCCACCGTCCACCCTGGAGATCGAGAAGCATTGAGTCAATTGTTAGCCGCCGAGGTCCCTCGGTACACCTTGCTCTTGACGGAAGATAACCTCCAGTCGGCGGGTCTTATCTCCCACCGGGATATGCCATCTCCACACTTAGCCAAAATTTTACCTGCTTCTCTTCTTTTTCCTTTCTTTTCTTCTCTTTTTTTTTAACTTGACCGATATCATGCAGCCATGAAGATACCGACACGGAAGCTCCTGAAGGCCGTCTCCAAAAAGAGGGCCCGGGAGGGGCCAAATGAAGGCCAGCAAGCTCAGCCCCGAAACGCCCGACAGCTCGGGCTCCCCGACCACCGGCACCACAAGACTCCCCGGCTGCTCCAGAAGTTGATCTCACAACCGATACCCTGCCAGGGATGGCGGCGACTGCGAGGGTCCCAAGAGAGGAGCCAGCCGCAGAGGAGCGGCAGCAGCGGAGGAGCCCATAGTGGCGGAAGAGCTTCCTACCCCTGGCAAACCGACTCCCCCGGAGGCTGCCAGGGACTGGGGCGAGGGGCCATCAAGGACAGTGAGCACACCCCCCGAGAGGATGCCTAGGAGCAGCCCGCGTGCCAAGCCGAAGAATGCCGAGACAGCTGATCGGAGCGGGGCCAAGCGGGGCCATCCCAGGACTCCATCTTGAACGATGGTTGCTGGGCTGAACGGGTCCTTGCCCCGGTTTTATGCCTGAGGTCCTGGCGGAGCTCAGCCACCAGAAGGCGAGCACATTCTTCCGGGATTCCTATGCGGCTGTCGTCAGGGTAAGCGGTCTTTCCGCCCTTTGCCTTTATATTTCCCTCTTTCTTTTTTGCTAACCCGGGACTTTCATGCAGCTTGCACATTCCTTAAGGGCCACCAGGGAGGTAATCCACGGTGGGAAGGCCCTTCTGCGCGAGGCGCGGAAGGAGGCTGAAGATGCCCAGCACCATGCGGAGGTGGCCGAGAAGGCGCTGGAATCGGCCAAAAGCGCCTGGGCTAGTGAAACCAGGGCCGCCGAGAGCCGAGCGGAGGCCGATGCCAACCGTTGCGGGTGGCGCTCCACCAAATGACGGAGGTCGAGAACGCCGTGATGGCCAAAGATCTACACATCTCTGAGCTGACCTGGCCCTCCAGGAGATCGAGGGTCGGGTGGTTGCGGCCGAGGAAAAAGCAAAGGCCGCGGAGGAGGAGGCACGGGCAGCGAAGGAAGAAGCAAGCCAATCAGGGAGGAGGCGAGCCGCGCCCGGAAGGCCGAGAGGGCTGCTGTGGCAACCATCGCTGCGGAGGAGAGGACTCGAGTCACTGAGGTGGAAGCTGCCATCGTGGCCAGGACCCCGGAATTATAGAGGAGTACAAAGCGTCCGAGAGCTTTACAGATGATTTGGCAGAAGCCTCGGCGGCGGTGTTCCTTCAAGGATTCCAGGGAAGGAGAAAATTGCCAGGGACTTGAACATTCCCCAAGCCCTGGAAGTCGAGCCAGATCACTTCTCGGATTCGGCCCCTCCGACGATGAGCCCGCGCCAGCAGAACGTGAGCTTATATTTTTTGTTTTTGCAAGTCCGACAACGTCGGCATTTTGTAATCCCTTCAAATTAATGAAATACTTTTCTTCTACAAATAAATTCTGTTTGCGACTCTTACCCCGAATTCGTTGGTTGACAATGCGCGGCCCCTTGGTCCCACTAGTGCCAGGGGATAACTCTCAACTCATACGAGCTATTCCATCTTAGCCATCTAGGACCAAAACTTGGGGCCAGAAGGATAGGTTTTTTGGGGTTGAAGCGCCGGTCGTTGGAGTTGAGTTAGGCGGGTTCCTCAGGACCGACGGCGCACCGCTCTGCCAGGGGTATGTCGGGCCTTGCGCCAGGTAGGCACGTGGCTTTGGTGCGACGGGGTCGGACTTTATCTGGCCGGTAGGACTTTAAGTGCCGTCGGTCGTCGGGCTTTATGTGCCGTCAGGTGTTGGCTTTATGTGCCATCGGATGCCGGGCTTTATGTGCTGTTGGGTGTCGGCTTTATGTGTCGTCGAATGCTGGGCTTTATGCCTGGCTGGCCTAGGGCTTTAGGTGCCGACGGGTATCGGGCTTTATGCCTGGCTGGCCCAGGGCTTTAGGTGCCGATGGGTGTCGGGCTTCATGCCTGGCTGGTGCAAGGCTTTAGGTGCCGACGGGTGTCGGGCTTATGCCTGGCTGGCCCAGGGCTTTAGGTGCCGACGGGTGTTGGGCTTTATGCCTAGCTGGTCCAGGGCTTTAGGTGCCGATGGGTGTCGGGCTTTATGCCTAGCTGGCCTAGGCTTTAGGTGTCGACGGGTGTTGGGCTTCATGCCCGGCTGGTGCAGGGCTTTAGGTGCCGACGGGTGTTGGGCTTTATGCCTGGCTGGCCCAGGGCTTTAGGTGCGATGGGTATCGGGCTTTATGCCTGGCTGGCCCAGGGCTTTAGGTGCGATGGGTGTCGGGCTTCATGCCTGGCTGGTGCAGGGCTTTAGGTGCTGACGGGTGTCGGGCTTCATGCCTGGCTGGCCCAGGGCTTTAGTGCTGACGGGTGTCGGCTTCATGCTTGGCTGGTGCAGGGCTTTAGGTGCCGATGGGTGTTGGGCTTCATGCCTGGCTGGCCCAGGGCTTTAGGTGCCAACGGTGTCGGGCTTCATGCCTGGCTGGCCCAGGGCTTTAGGTGCCGACGGGTGTCGGGCTTCATGCCTGGCTAGCCCAGGGCTTTAGGTGCCGACGGGTGTCGGGCTTCATGCCTGGCTGGCCCAGGGCTTTAGGTGCCGACGTGTCGGGCTTCATGCCTGGTTGGCCCAGGGCTTTAGGTGCCGACGGGTGTCGGGCTTCATGCTTGGCTGGTGCAGGGCTTTAGGTGCAACGGGTGTCGGGCTTTATGCTTGGCTGCCCAGGGCTTTAGGTGCCAACGGGTATCGGGCTTTATACCTGGCTGACCCAGGGCTTTAGGTGCCGATGGGTCGGGCTTCATGCTGGCTGGCCCAGGGCTTTAGGTAAAAGAACTCAGGAGCTAAAATTGAAATTTGTTAATATAAAACGAGGGGCGAAAGCCCAAAAGAATACAGGCACGGTATTTGATGTGAGAGGAGGAATGCGTTACTGATAGTACTGGCGAAGGTTGTCTGCATTCCATGTCCTAGGAAGTAGCTTCCCATTGAGCTCTTCAATCTTGTAAGCTCCGTGGCGAGTGTTTCGGCGATCCGATAGGGTCCTTCCCATTTGGAGCTAGCTTGCCTCCCTCTGCCGGCTTCGAGACCTCAGCCCGTCGAAGGATCAGGTCCCCTGGCAAGAAGTCCTGGGGCGCACACGGGCATTGTAATATTTGGCGGCCCGTTGCCGGTAGACCGCCATCCGAAGTCGCGCTCGGTCTCGCACTTCCTCCACCAGGTCGAGGTTGGCTCGCAGCTGGTCTAGGTTGCCTTCCTCGTTGTATGATTCCACCCGAGGGCTTGGTGAGCCAACCTCCACCGGGATGACGGCTTCAGATCCAAAGACTAAGCTGAATGGGGTCTCGCCGGTGGGGGCTCGCGGCGTTGTGTGGTAGGCCCACAGCACATTGGGGAGCTCCTCCACCCATCGTCCCTTATAGTCATCCAGTCGAGTTCTCAGCCCTTGGAGAATGATTCGATTAGTCACCTCGACCGCCCGTTGGTCTGGGGGTGCCCGACGGAAGTGAACTTCTGACGGATGCCCAGCTCGAGCAGAATTCTCGGAAGGGCGTGTTGTCAAACTGTCGGCCATTGTCGGTGACCAGGGTGTGCGGCAGTCCGAACCGACATATAATGGACTTCCAAAAGAAGGATCTCACTTTGCTCTCCATGATCTTAGCAAGGGCCTCGGCTTCAACCCACTTGGTGAAGTGATCCACGGCCACCAAGAAACTTTTGCTATCCGAAGGCCGGGAAATGGTCCCAGGATATCCATACCCCACTGGGCGAAGGGCCAGGGTGCCACTAAGGGGGTTAACTAGACGTCGTCGGCTGTCGCTGGATATTAGCGTGACGCTGACAGCTATCATATCTCTTAACGAGCTCGGCCGCGTCCTCCTTCATTGTTAGCCAGAAGTACCCCTGCCGCAGGGCCTTGTAAGCTAGGGCTCTGCCCCCCAGGTGACTTCCACACATGCCTTCATGGATCTCCCGCAGGATATAGTCTGATTCCACTGGTCCTACGCACCTGAGGACCGGGTATGAGAATGATCTTCGATAAAGCTTCCCGTCCATCATCAGGAACCTCGGGGCCCTCCGCCTGGGTAGCTTGGCCTCAGTGGGGTTCTCTGGGAGAGTACCGTCGGTCAAATATCGGACGTAGCGTCCATCCAGGAGGGCTCTTGCTCCACTGGTAACGCTTCATCCGCAACTTCAATGCTTGGGGCCTGGAGGTGCTCCACATACGTTCTTCCAATGTCCCATCGGCCGAGTGGCCAAATGGGATAATGCATCGCTCTGGCATTCTCTGCTCGAGGAATGTAGCTGACACGGAAGTAAGAGAACCGAGAGGCTTGGGATTGCACCTTGCTCAGATAGCACATGGTTGGGTCCCTAGCTTCGTACTCTCTAGTGATCTGCCAGAAACAAGCTGAGAGTCCATGAAGGCCCTCAAACGCCCCGCGCCTAACTCCTCAGCCAACCTCATTCCTGCTAGCAAAGCTTCATACTCCGCCTGGTTGTTAGTTGCCGGAACTGAATCTGAGAGCATACTCCACCGCATCCCCCTCAGGGCTCGCAAGAATGAGTCCAGCTCCGCTTCCTTGAGAATTTGCTGCTCCATCCACATGCAAAATCCAGTCCTCCTTTTCCGCCTCCTCGGTCGAGGGAGGGTCTACACACTCCTCCGGGCGCACCTCCTCCACATCCCTCTCGGTCCAGGAACACTCAACCAAGAAATCAGCTAACACCTGAGACTTCATGGCCGACCTTGGCCGGATGGATAGGTCAAACTCACTTAGCTTAATGGCCCATTTGGCTAGCCGACCGAGGTGTCGGGGAGACAAGATGGTCTGAAGAGGTTGGTCCGTGAGCACCACGATGGGATGAGCTTGAAAGTAAGGTCGGAAGCGTTGGGCAGAGACCACCAGGGCAAAAATAATCTTCTCGGTTCTAGAGTATCTGGTCTCGGCATCATGAAGTACCTTGCTGTGTAATAGATCGGCTTCTGGACCCCGTCAACATCCATGCGCACGAGCACAGAGCTGACAGCCTCGGGGGAGGCTGCGAGATATAGGAAGAGCTCCTCTCCATTCTTTGGCTTGGATAACAGGGGGAGTGGATAGAAATTGCTTCAACTCCTCAAAGGCATCCTGGCACTCCTTTGTCCACTTGAAGCCGTTGACCTTGCGCAGCGCCTTAAAGAAGGGCAGGCACCTTTCTGCCGATCTTGACATGAAGCGACTCAAAGCCGCCACCCTCCCAGTTAGGTGTTGCACCTCCTTCTTGTTAGCTGGGGGCCTCATCTCCAAGATAGCCCTGATCTTGTCATGGTTGGCTTCAATCCCTCGCTGGGTTACCATAAGCCCAGAAACTTGCCTGCCGCCACTCCAAAGGCATACTTGTGGGGGTTAAGCCTCATCCGATACCGGCGCAGGTTGTTGAAGGTCTCCTCGAGGTCGGCGACATGGTCAGCAGCACTGGTGCTCTTGGTCAGCATATCATCCACATACACCTCCATGTTACGCCCTATCTGGTCCTCAAAGACCTTATTCATCAACCTTTGATAGGTGGCCCCGGCATTCTTCAACCCAAACGGCATCACCTTGTAACAGTAAATCCCCTTTTCTGTAATAAAGAGGTGGCTTCTTCATCTGCCGGGTTCATCCTGATCTGATTATACCCCGAGAATGCATCCATGAAACTAAGTTTCATGCCTGGACGTGGCGTCCACGAGCTGGTCGATCCGGGGCAATGGGAAGCTGTCTTTGGGGCATGCCTTGTTGAGGTCGGTGAAGTCCACGCATCCTCCAGCTCCCACTGGCCTTGCGAACCATCACGACATTCGCCAGCCAGTCGGGTAGTGCACCTCGCGGATGTGACCGGCTGCCAGCAGCTTCCGCACCTCCTCATCCATGGCCTCTGTCGGTCGGGGGCGAAACTCCTTTTCTTCTGCGGATGGGTCACTCTGCCCGAATGTTGTTGGTGGGTAATCACCTCCTCTGGAATCCCTGGCATGTCGGACGCCGACCAGGCGAAGACATCCGCATTAGCTCGCAGAAAGGTGAGGAGTTGGTCACGAGCCTCCTCCGAGAGTAGGGCTCCAATCCGGACTGCTCTTGTTGGGTCCTCCCCGAGGGGGAAAGTAAGCAGTCGCTCGGCCGGCTCTCCTCTTCTCTCTAGGTCTCGAGGATCCAGCGTCTCAGGTACCGATGCGGGTGCCGCCCCCTGGGACTAGGGGCCATATGGTAGCAAAGTGTAGGTGGATTCTGCTCTCCCGCATCTCTCCGACTCCTTCGCTGGTAGGAAACCTCACGAGGAGCCTCTTAGTGGATATGACAGCATCCAAAAGATTGAGCCCGGGCCTCCCGAGGATCGCGTTGTAAGCAAGGGGCACGCAACCACCAAGAACTTCATGAAAACGTGCTTTGACACGGGGCTGTGCCAGCCGTCACAGGGAGAGTGACCTCCCCCTCAACTTTCACAGAATCTCCAGTAAACCCCATCAGGGGTGGCGAGGCCGAAGTAGATCAGGTGACAGGTTCATGCGAACAAAAGCATTAGTTCAAAACATCCACAGAGCTCCCACTATCAACTAGAATTCTCTTTACAGGATGCTTAGCGATCATCATAGATACGATGACACTATCATCATTCTGGTTTACTACCCCTCTAAGTCCTTTTTAAAGAAAGGAATTACAGAATCTGACTCCCCCTCCCCTCTCGGCCTCTTCGACGGGCCTCCTGCCCCCCAGGAAATCATTGCCACCGTCTTCTCCGTTGGGGCATTGTCGATCACCGGCGGGGGGCGCCGACGGGCCAGGAGCTCGGGTTGTTCCTGGACGAACTTTCCCAGGTGGCCCGCTGGATAAGGTCTTCAATAGCCTTCTTCAGCTGGAGACATCGTCAGTATCATGACCATGATCCCGGTGGTAGCGATAATAGAGGTTCTTGTTGCGAGGGATCTTCTGGTTCATTGGAGGAGGCGCTGAAGATAAGACTCCCCTTCAATCTCGAGCAAGATCTGAGATATCGGGGCGAGCAGTGGGGTGTAGGGTCCATCTCTTGGTGCAGGGGCTCGGGGACGGTTGTCTGGCCGGCGAGGGGGCTTAGGTCTTCTGGGGCGAGCTTCGGCAGGTTCCGGTCGGGCCTTTCTTGGAGTTCCCACCAGCCTCGCGCCGGATAAGTCGGCCTCGTCAGCCCGGATGTACTTCTGGGCCCGGATCAAAAGCTCGGCGTAGGCCGGTGGCTTCTTGTCGAGGGAGTACGTGAAGCGAGACGGGCGAAGCCCCCGCTTTAAGGCCAAGGTGGCCACCGAGTCTTCAAGATTGTAGACCTCCAGAGCTGCTTCTTTAAACCAGCAACGTATCCCGCAGGACTCACCGCTCTTCTGCTGGATGGCGAAGAGGCTGTCTGCCACCCTTGGAATCTTCCAGCAGGAATCAAAATGGGCCAAGAAAGCCCTCTTTAACTGGCGGAAGGAATCAATGCTTCGTGGCGGCAGACGGGAGTACCAAGCTCGGGCGGCCTTCTTGAGGGTGGCTGGAAGGCGATGCACATGAGTGAGTCAGTGGCCCCCTGGACTTGCATGAGAACTTTATAGCTTTCCAAGTGGTCCAAGGGGTCTGTGGTCCCGTCATAAGGATCTAGCTGGGGAAGGCGGAACCGGGTGGAGATGGGCTCTTCCATGATGCGGCGAGACAAGGAGGCCGGCTGTCGTAGTCCGTCTCTGGCAGGTGGGTGATCCGGGCTAAGCTCCTCCAGCCTCTGATTATATTTATCGAGTCGATGCTCGGCTCGACGAGGCATCCGGCCATCAAAAGAGCCTCCCCGAAGATTGGAAGACGGAGAACGGGACGGCGATGCCGGGGGCGCTCCACCTCCTTCCCGTGCCGCCACTTAGGAGAGACACTAGCGTGGCGGGAAGGAGACCGGTGTCTCTTAGAGGCTTCCCGGTGGTGAGGCTTGGGCGGAGCTTGATGGTGGCGATCCCCAGGCACCGACAATCTCCTCTGGAAGGAATGCTGGATGGGTTGCACCACCCTGGACAGATGGATTCGGCTCTGGCTGCGTGCAGCCGCCTGCTGGTGCTGCAGGCCCTGAACCGCGCCGCCAAAGACTGACTTGCATGGCCAGGGTGGTGAATCGATCTTCTTGGAACTGTTGCGGAGGAGGCAGGGACATCGACATGAGGAGGGAAGGTCCAGCCTCCAAGGGGCAGCGGTGCCGAAACGCTGGCCGGGATAGCCGAGGGGGCCTCCGCGGGTGGACCGGCTCTGCGGCACTGCCCCCCAGCATAGTCGGCAGAAACTCCCTTTGTTCGGATCGTCACCATGGCTAAAAAAGCTTGAAGAGAGAAAATGCAGATTGCTGGCTCAATGTCTTTCTCTTCCCCCCCCCCCCTTCCTGGCGTGTCAATCTGATGACCCAAGTCACCTTCTTCAAGCGTCGGGGAAGACGGGTGTCCTTCTCTCCGGACCCCTGCAAGAAAAGTCCTCGGAGACCGGATGCTCCAGTGGGGACCCTCCGACGCTCAAGTTAGTTACTTGGGATCAGACAAGAACCGCTCAGCAGAAGGGAGCTGAGACAGTTAGGGTTTTGCTAGGAGGAAGAAAGCTAGAAAACCAGAGTTCGGATCCCTACTTATAGTGCGGGCGAATGTTTTTATACATGTTCGAATATCCCATCTTACTGTTCCGAAAGATTGCTGTCGTACCATCACTGTGCGCGCTGGAGGCGTCCCGCACTACCTGTCAACATGGCATTACACGTGTCTTGCAGCCGCGGTTGTATTTGATGCGCACCGTTGCTTGACATGACCGCGCACAGTTGCAAATGGTAGTGAATCGTACTCCGTAACGGGGCACAGTCGCGCACAGGGACATGCAGTGCACCATACGCCGTTATGAGGCATGGCCGCAAGCAGCCACGGGTGCACGAAGAGTCACGCGGACGTGCCAGGTGGCCCGGAGCTGTCATGTGGTTTGAAGGCTGGTCCGCATGCTAATCGCTGATGATGCCCGCGCACCCCGAGACCGGAGGGGGTCTCGAAGTGGAGACATAGTGATCTCACCCCGAGACCGGAGGGGGTCTCGGGGTTGAGATGATGCTGGTGCACCCCGAGACCGGAGGGGGTCTCGGGGTCGAGATATGGTGATCTCACCCCGAGACCAGAGGGGGTCTCGGGGGTGAGATGATGCTGGTGCACCCCGAGACCGGAGGGGGGTCTCGGGGTCGAAATATAGTGATCTCACCCCGAGACCGGGGGGTCTTGGAGGTAAGATGATGCTGGTGCACCCCGAGACCAGAGGGTGGTCTCGGGATCGAGATATGATGATCTCACCCCGATACCGAAGGGGGTCTCGGGGGTGAGATGATGCTGGTGCACCCCGAGACCGGAGGGGGGTCTCGGGGTTGAGATATGGTGATCTCACCCCGAGACCGGAGGGGGTCTCCGGGGTGAGATGATTGGTGCACCTCGAGACCAGAGGGGGTCTCGGGGTCGGGATATGGTGATCTCACCCCGAGACCGGAGGGGTCTCGAGGGTGAGATGATGCCGGTGCACCCCGAGACCGGAGGGGGTCTCGGGATCGGGATATGGTGATCTCACCCTGAGACCGGAGGAGGTCTCGGGGGTGAGATGATGCTGGTGCACCCCGAGACCGGAGGGGGGTCTCGGGGTCGAGATATGGTGATCTCATCTCGAGACCGGAGAGGGTCTCGGGGATGAGATGATGCTGGTGCACCCCGAGACCGGAGGAGGGGTCTCGGGGTCGAGATATGGTGATCTCACCCTGAGACCGAAGGGGGTCTCGGGGGTGAGATGATGCTGATGCATCCCGAGACCGGAGGGGAGGTCTCGGGATCGAGATATGGTGACCTCCGTTAGCTGCTGCTACCTTTTATTCTAACGGCACTGAATCAGCCATATCAGTGGGGATGAAATCGGTTGTATCCGATTTGACCATAGCGTTCGGCCATGGTGATTGAGTCTTCGTGAGGAAGAAGACCTTTGTCTTCTTTAGGCTCATGGAGATCGGCTCATTCAGGAAGAAGACGACTGAGACTTCTTAGAGATACTCGGTGGATCACACCGATTAGAAATTGTGTCGCCCAATTAAACCAAATCAGTTTTAATTTAATGGAATCAAAAGAGCAATTCATGTTCTTGATTGGTTTTGATCGAATAAATCTAAAGGTTCATGGAAAGTTCTATCAGAATTAAGTTTGTTGAATCACCCAAGGCTTGGATTTAAAGAGATAAATCAAACCCAACCTGAGTTCTAATTGCTAATTGGGCTTGATTTAATCTCTTGAACAAACCTGATTCCTAAGAACCAATAAACCTGAACCAGATTTGAATTTGGTTCAATCTTAGTAAGCTAGAAATTGACTGGATTTAAATATTTTGAACCAAAATTTAATTAATGAATTAGGTGCCGTTATGTTTAGTTAATGAGGAATTAAGCCAAATTATTTTGGAATTGATTTAATTAGGCTGAGATAGATTTAAAAAAATTAAGAGAGATAAGGAGTTAATTAAATTGCAAATGAGTTACCCAAGCTAATTGAACTGAAGTGAATGTGGTGATTAAAATGAGTTAACAGAGTTATTTAAGTAATTTTATTTAAAAATGACGAATATGAGAATGATTAGATAGTAACCAGTAGTATTAGATAAAAATTAAACATTAAATAATGATAGTTAAACATAGGTTATCAACCATTGAGATAAGGGGTAATTTTGTAACTAGTTAATTATTATTCATATAGTAAGTTGCCTAATGATCTAAATTAAGCCTTAATTGTTATAATTAAGCAAGTCTAAGCCTAATTAGAGCTTGATTAATCCATGATTAACCTTGTTAAGTTTAGTTTAAAATGGTATAATAGTAATTTTAGGGTTATAGATTAGAAAGGTTATAATGGTAATTTTTAAATATAAATTTTAATGAATTAATTAATTGTTTATGTTTAATTATAGATGATTAGTGGTTGATTTGATTTGATTGAGAAGATTAATTTAAATTAGCAATCTGATATAAGAGTTCTGTTTCTATTATCATGTAATAAGTTTCATATCCTACATGCCTACATACATCATCTATATTGTTTGATTTCTCAGTATTTTTTAATTGTGCACGATGGTTTAAACATGAAGCTATTATATATGTTGTAGTATATTATTTTGGTTATGAAATGGTTTTGGATTTGATTTGAGTTATATGAGTACAGTGTAAAATGTTATTATGGTTATCATATGGTTATGACTTTGTGTAGATATGAGTTCTTATGATGTAAGCATGTAGATTAGTCACTAAGATGTCGTAGTGATGGCATCGAGGAAGGATAGTATGCCAGAAAGGGTGATGTGAAACTAGTCATGATCTATGAATATGCTATGGTTAATTTAAGATATCAGATATTGATATTTATTATTGATATATGGTACTAATTCTATCAGTATTGGTGTAGTTCCTTATTGCCTTAAATTGGAAGTAATGGAAACGGGCCGAGGGTCTAGAGAGGCCAGTATATAAAAATCAATCATGTATGTAGATATGATGTTCTGAGTTTAAAACACTTGTACTAGTATGCGAACCAACCTATGTGTGTTATATCGCCAGATTAGGTTGTTAGACATGGATTATTAGTATAAGGTTTATCAATATGTTTTTTTAATATACTGATGTGTATGATGTGATGAGAGTGACTTAATACAATGCAATGAATGGTTGAGATTATGAATCTAATATTTACTATTGATACATGAACTAATTCTGACAACATTGATGTAATTCCTTACTAGCCTTAATCGATGGCATTAGGAAAGGTTTGAGGGTTAGTGTACAACCAATCATGATCTCGAATATGACATGGTTGAGTTTAATACACCAGACACTGGTATGAAAACCAATCTATACGTGCATATATCGTTAGGTTAAGTTGTTAGACACGAACTATTGGCATAAGATTTGTCAGTATGTATATTTAATATGTGGATGATTGTGATATAAATATATGGTTATGTTGGTATTGGATATGGTTGGTTTATAGTTTTATAACTAGTTTGTGGATATGTTATGTTACTTTCTGTAAAAAATTATTTTAATCTATAATTTGTTTAAATTTTCTTAGCATATTTATAATGGTATATGTAAAATTTTGCTAAGCTTTTTACCTTATCATCCCTCATTTTTTTCTTTCTTACCATGTTATAGAGAATGATGATGATACTTACTTGTTGGATCCAGACTTGGGCAAGGACACTAGAAGCGAGAATTAGATGTTGTTTTTTTATGATATGATACTGATGTAACTACTTCCATATATACTTAGAGGATGATGTTTAGACGCTTTTATGTACTAGTATATTGATATTGTAACAACATTTTGTGATATATAAGATTTAATTTTTGCTGATGATATTATGATTGTTGTTATATTGTATATGCTGAGGTTTAGTAGGCTTTATGCACTCTTAAGCTTCACTTTAGGAGTATGCAGTTGTGTCATGATTATCTCTAGACCGAACTCTGATCGCAACATTTATAATGAAGTAGCTCACAGGTTTGACAAATAAACCTATGTTTTATGAATAATAAATGACTGAAGGCAAAACTGAATTGGAGACTCGTGCAAGAAACACCAATTCATCATGACAATGGAATACAGAACACTACCATGGAATTTAAAAAAAAAATGGTTGTGTTGTTATAAACAACAGGAAAGTCTTGCAGAACATATTTGATCATAGATGCTGGTTAGCAGAAAAATATGTTAAACCTTGTCCAAAATCCTGTATTCAAATTTATGGAAATTCAATAACCTACTGAAAGATGAAAAATGAGGAGCTGAGATAGATGTTACTTGTATTTCTAGGCAAATTTAGGTGCATGTAATCAACAAGATGCCCTTCTTTTGAGCTTTCAATAATTATATAGATGGGTGAAATAGACCAAGACTTTAAAAGGTGTGCTGAAGGAGGCGCGGTTTTTGTACGAAAGATAGTGTGCCTGGTGAGCAATGCATGGCTGGAGGAGATCTGGAATGGCGGGCAAAACCAGTTCATCTAAACAATGGCATACCATCATGGGTAAAAGAGAAATGGTTGCATTGCTACAAGCGGTAGGAAGCCATGCAAAAGATCCTAAAATTTCATCGTGGATGATGACGAGACAATACCCACTAGTTAGCAGAAAATATTTAAACCTCTTGTCTAAAAATTCCGTAGCAAAGTTTATGGAAATTAACCCAAACTATTCAAAGACGGGGAAGATGAGTTGCGATGGATGTTTGGTTTATTATATAGATTTAGACGCATGTAATCAATGAGTTATCCTTAGTTGGAGCCTTTGATGGTTATATAGGTTAGCAAAATAGTCCTAAGCTTTTAAATATGTACATAAGAACTCAAGATTTTTGTCATATAAAAGGTGGGTGAAATTATTTGCAAAATGACAAAAGTCCAGGATAAAAGAGAAGATGAGAAAGAAGAAAGAAGAAAGATGCGATAAGATTAGTAAACGAGCACAATAAATTCCAGGCATGCCACTTTAGAATCGTGCAAGGATAGAGGGAAGAATCAAGGTTACCAATGGCATAAGATAATAATTTTTATTTGAAGAAAATTATTGTAGAATTTAGACATGAGCATGATGGGAAAGAATCCATGTACAAACAAATACTAGTAGACCGTAATACGCAGCGAAATAATAAATAAAATGCGCAAACCACACAATCACAGAAACACCAAGATTTACATTGAAAATCCCTCCAAGATAAAGGAAAAAAAACTATGGGCAAGCCAGAGAAGAAGATCCACTATAGAATAATAAATATCCAGTCTTAAAGTCCCTTGCCATGATTTGAAAAAATCACAAGAGAAAAATAGGGATATAAAGATTACGTCACCGAAAAATACGGTTTCCTGTGTTACCTCCTTTTTTCTTCCCTTCTCTTCTTCTTCTCTTATTTTTCTTTTGCAGCACCTTCACGTGATTCCTGAAGTGAAAGTCTTCCTACATAGTCAAGCACCAAGCAGCAGCCCTTCCTTCTCTTTCCCTAGCAATCCATGCTCCTAGAAAAAAGAAAAAAAAATACCGCTTCTACTTCACCTTTTTTTTTTCCCAGACGGCTCCTCCTTTTAAAGAAAGAGGGAACAAATCCTAGTAGACAAGGAGTAGCGCTCCCTTTTGCCCTAATAGGCTGAATAAGGGGCCATGGGCCCAATAATCTCCCCTTAGCCCATAAGGGAGGCTGTCTCATGCTTCCTTAGTGTGAAATCATACCGACCAGCTGTCGAAATATCTCCTGCCTTTCTTTGACACGGTCTTTGTCAACATGTCTGTCTCATTTTCATCTGTGTGAATTTTCTAAAGCTGTAACTGCTTCTCTTCAAAACACATTTCGAATCCAGTGGTATCTGACATCTATATGCTTTGACTTGTAATGAAAAGTTGGGTTCTTGCACAAGTGGATGGCGCTTTGGCTTTACAATGTACCATATAATTTTCCTGTTTCAGCCCCAATTCATGTAAGAATTCTTTCATCCAAGCATTTCCTTACAGACCTCAGTAGCAGCAATATATTTGCCTCTGTGGTGGAGAGAGCTATACACCTTTGCAATCTAGATTGCATGACACAGCTCCCCTGCAAAAGTAAGTATGAAACCTGATGTGGACTTCCTTGTATCAATATCTCTCGCCATAACTGCATCTATGTAACCAATCAGCACAGGTGGACCACCCACAAAGCTTAAACAAACTTTGGAGCTTCCTCTGAGATATCTAAAAATCCACTTCACTGCTGCCCAATGCTCTTTTCCTGGATTTGCAAGAAATCTGCTAGCAACACCCACTGCATATGTGATGTCTGGCCTCGTACATACCATCGCGTACATCAAACTTCGACTGCTGAAGCACAAGGAACCTTCTTCATTTTCTCCTTCTCCTCATCACTTGAAGGACTCTGCCTAAGCATAACCTGAAGTGACCTGTAAGAGGAGAACCAACTGGCTTTGCATTACTCATACTGAACCTATCCAATACCTTCTCAATGTACTTTTCCTGTTACAACCATATTTTCTTGGTTCTTCTATCATAGAAAATCTGCATGCCCAGTATTTGCTTTGCTGGTCCCATATCCTTCATTGCAAATGACTGACTCAGCTCCTTCTTCAACCTGTCAATCATAGACATATCTTTCCCAAGGATAATCATGTCATCAACATAAAGTAGGAGTATGACAAAATCATCACTAAACCATTTGATATACACACAATGATCTTTTGTATCCATTTTCAGCCATAAATGAATCAAATTTCTTGTACTACTGCCTTGGAGCTTGTTTCAGCCCATACAAGCTTTTTTTCAATCTGTAGACAAGATTTTCTTTACCTTTGACTTTGAAGCCTTCTGGTTGCTTCATATAGATTTCCTCCTCCAAATCACCATGAAGAAAAGCTGTCTTCACATCTAACTGCTCAACCTCCAAGTCTAGACTAGCAGCAATACCTAGAGCAACATGAATTGAAGACATTTTAATAACATGAGAAAAAATCTCTTCAAAGTTAATACCTTCTTTTGACCAAAGCCTTTCACAACCAATCTAGCCTTGTACTTTGGTTGAGAACAATGATGTTGAGTCTTTAACCTGAAAACCCACTTGTTCTTTAAAGCCTTCCTTCCTTTGGTAATTCCACTAAATCATATGTGTGGTTATTCTATAAGGCATTCATTTTTTCTGCATACCTACTAACTACTCCTTTTTCTGTTCACTTTCAACTGCCTCCTGATAACATTCCGGTTCACCTGTATCAGTAAGCATTATATATTCATCTGTAGAATACCTTTTGGAAGGTTGATGTGTCTGGTAGATCTTCTCAGCTGAGGCTCTGTAGGAGGTTGCTCCTGATTTCCTTCCTGCTCAACATGTCCTACAGGTGAGTTAACATCTGCTCCTTCACTATTTTCTTGCACATCTCCCTCATCACCCTGACATACTGAAGGAGAACTGGGTCACAGTCTGCCAATCCTCCTGCAGAAGACTTGACTGGCACCTCCTTCTTAAAGTCTTGAAGGGTTTGATCTTCAAAAAATACAACATCTCTGCTTCTGAACACTTCTGCTTTTCTGGATCCCATAGTGTATAACCAAACTCATCATGTGAGTAACCAAGCAAGCATATTTTTATCTTACCATCCAGCTTGGACCTCTCAATGTCTGAACATGTGAAATGCACAACAACTAAACACTCTCAAGTGCTATAAAAGAATCTTTCCCTGACATACACGCTCTGCAATATCACCATCTAGAGCTGTACATGGTGACAAGTTTATTGCATCAATTATTGTCTTCAATGCATCATCCCAAAATCTTTTAGATAACTTGGACTGTGAAAGCATACATCTGATCTTTTCCATGATGGTGTGGTTCATCCTCTTGCAATTGCATTATGCTGAGGAGTACCAGGAACTGTCATCTCATGCTGAATGCCATGTGATCTGCAATAATTATTAAATAACCCTGTGTACTCACCACCATTATCTGACCTTATGCATTTCAATTTCTTTTTTGTCTCTCTTTCAACTCTGGCATGAAACTCTTTAAGACATTAATAACCTGATCTTTGGTCTTCAAACCATAGACCCAAACTTTTCTGGAAAAATCATCTATAAAAGTGACAAACTAAAGTGCACCACTGATACCTGGAACATTAACTGATCCACCAGGAGTTTTTGTCCTCAGAGGACCATAAACATCTGTATAGACACGATCCAAAACATGTATTTTTCTAGACAAAGTAGGACTAGCAAAAGAAACTCTATGTTGCTTGCCAACCAAACAATCAACACATGGGTTCAGATGTACACCTTTGAAGTCTGGTAGAACTTCTCCTTTGGAAAGAACTTGCAGCTCTTTCTCACTCATGTGTCCCATCATTTATGCCACAAACTCTATGCTGAAGTCTTTCTCTGTAGCATTCAACTATTCACCATAAGCTTTAGCCTACAACCTGTATAAAGTGTGACATTTTTTCCCACTAGCTATAATAAGTGAACCTTTACTGAGCTTCATTGCCCTTTATGAAATCTACTATCAAAGTCTTCATCATCAAGTCTTCCAACTAAGATTAAATTTAGCATCAAGTCAGCCACATGCCTTACATCCTTGAGCACCAACTTACAGCCAAGATTGGTCTTTATGTGTATGTCACCCATGCCAATGATGTCTGCTGTGCCTTGATTTCCCATCTTGACAACATCAAAATTTTCAGTCTTATATGTAGAAAAAAACTTCCTCCGTGGTGTAGCATGATAAGAAGCACCTGTGTCAATCACCCACTCTTGATTCTGACACTTACATAAGAAGATATCATCAGAAGTAGACAAAATTAAATAATTATCACTCTACATTGTAGCTGCGATATTCTCATTTGACTCTGTATCCTCCACTTCTTTTTCCTTTATCTTACTCTTCTTAGACTTCTTACACTGATTCTTGTAGTGCCCTTTCTCACCATAGTTGTAGCAAGTAATATCTTTTCTTGACCTTGATTTGCTTCTACCCTTGTATGAATTGTCTCTATTTCTAGACTTTGATCATCCTCTATTCTCTGAGACAAGTGCCTGTGAATCAATCTAAGAAGTTGTTGAATTCTTCCTCCTCAACTCCTCATTCAAAACTGCCTGTTACTTGACTCATGGTGACAACACCGTCTGGTGCAGAATTACTAAGAGAAATCACTAGTGTCTCCCAACTTTCTGGTAATGAACTGAGAATTAACAATGCCCGCAACTCATCATCAAGAGACATTTTCATATAGGATAACTGGTTATGAATACTATGCATTTCATTCAAATGCTCAGCAATAGAAGCACCCTCTTTATATTTCAGATTCACTAGTTTTCTGATCAAGAAAGCCTTGTTGCCAGCTATTTTTCTCTCATAGAGACTTTCTAACTTTTTCCAAAGAGAGTTTGCAGAAGTCTCAGTGGAAACATGGTGAAAGACACTATCATCCAACCACTGCCGAATAAAACCGACTGCTTTCCGATCTAACATGATCCAAGCATCGTCTATTATAACGGGCTTTGATTTGACCCCTTCCAATGGTCCATATAGATCCTTGCAATACAAGAGATCCTCCATCCTCGGTTTTCATATCATCCAATTATTTCCGTTTAGACTGATCATACGGGAAACATTATCGGCCTCATGCTCGCACACAAAAATTCACAATTGATGGGAAAGAATCCGTGTACGAGCAAATACTAGTAGACCGTAATACGCAGTGAAATAATAAATAAAATGCGCAAACCACACAATCACAGAAACACCAAGATTTACGTAGAAAATCCCTCCAAGATAAAGGAAAAAACCACGGGCAAGCCAAAGAAGAAGATCCACTAAAGAATAATAAATATCCAAGTCTCAAAGTCCCTTGCCAGGACTTGAGAAACAATCACAGGAGAATAATAGGGATATAAGGATTACGTCACCGAAAAATACGGTCTTCTGCGTTACCTCCTTATTTTCTTCCCTTCTCTTCTTCTAATCTTGTTTTTCTTTTGCAGCACCTTCACTTGATTCCTGGAGTGAAAGTCTTTCCATGTAGTCAAGCACCAAGCAGCAGCACTTCCTTCTCTTTCCTAGCAATCCACGCTCCTATAAAAAAGAGAAAATATCCGCTACCTGCTTCACCTCTTTTTTCCAGACAGCTGCTCCTTTTAAAGAGAGAGAACAAATAAATCCTGGTAGAAAAAAGAGTAGCGCTTTCTTTTGCCCTAATGGGCTGAATAAGTAGGCCATGAGCCCAACAGAGCAAGGATCCAAATTGTCATTATTTATGGCCAATAAAATCTAAACTTTTATATGACTACAAGCTAGTAAGAATAAAAAGAATTAACACTTCTTTGAACGGTGTGGATGCATATCATGCTCTTAAAAGAATGATATGCTAGTTGGATGTATCAATAGTTGAGATGGAGCAAATATAAAAGAGAGATAATGTGCTAGTAAAGAGACGTGAGGGAAGATAAGAAAGGAAGGAATTATTGGAGGAGAGAGAAGTCACCATTTAATTGGAAAATCCTTGCTCCAGGCAAGAGCCTTTGCATTATCTGCCAGTTGATCATGTTGCCAACTAAAAAAAACTAAGTAATTCATCAAAGGATTTGAGAGATCAATACCGAAGTTTTAATTTCAAACTAGTTAACTGGCTATATAAATTTTATTTTTCTATTTTATTAAATTTAGAGTTACCAAAAGTTGTATAGAATTGATAAAAGATATATATGATAGAGCAATAACTTTTGTTAAAACAATAATAGGAGAAATTGATGAGTTCTCAATTATTATAGGTTTCAACCAAGGATCTACCTTAAGTCTATATCTTTTTGTATTAGTTATGGATGAATTAATCAAACATATTCAAATGATATCCCATAGTGTATGTTATTTGCAGATAATATAGTGTTGATTGATGAAACTAAATTTGAAGTGAATGCTAAGCTAAAGATTTGGAGAGAGGCTTTAAAATCTAAAGGTTTTAAGATTAGTATAACTAAAACTGAATGCATGAAATGTAATTTTAGTAGGAGTAGAAATACAAATGAAGAAACAGTGGAGATTGCAAGCCAAGAGATAACAAGGAGTAAAAAATTTAGGTATTTGGGATCAAGTATCCAGCAAGAAGGTGAAATAGGTGAAGATATGAATCATAGAGTTAAAGCAGGATAAATTAAGTGGATGAGTACTTTGGGAGTATTATATGATCGGCGCATTCCATTAAAATTAAAAGAAAAATTATATCAAACCGCTATTAGGCTAGCTATGCTATATGGAATAAAGTTTTGGGCAATATTGAAATAACATGTGAATAAATTAAGTGTAACAGAAATGCATATGTTAATATATATATGTGGTAAAACTTTAAAAGATAGAATTAGAAATAAATATATAAGAGAAATGATAGGAGTAGCCCCAATTAAAGATAAAATGAGAGAAAATCAATTGTGATGGTTTGGATATATACAACGTAAATTTTTAGATGCTCCAGTTAGAAAGAGTGATCTTTTAACAATCCATGGTAAGGTTAGAGGTAGACCTAAACTAACATGGATAGAAATAATTAAAAAAGATATAACTATTTATAATTTGAATGTCGACTTGGTCCTAAATAGAGCAGCGGAGGAAGCATATTCATGCAACCGACCCCATGTAGTTGGAAAAAGGCTTAGATGAGTTGAGTAGATAGATTTACTAAATTTAGAGTCCTATTGCTTTTAGATAGAAGGATACTAGACTTTTATTTATTTCTATTTATTTTTCATACCAAGACAATTTTAGATTTACGTGTAATTTTCAAATTATTTCAGTCATTCTTCTCAAAATTTATTTTTAATCAGTGTTATCATCAAAGAAATTCATAACTTAAGAAAAAATCATTGAATAAAAAAAACACGAAGTGTTACCGGCAGAACAGAAGCCTTGACTGATGGAACTTCCAAAAGAACAAACCATTCAACAAAAAGGACAATCATATAGCATTTGATACCCGTTTAGAAATCAGAATAATCTCAAGGGGAAGCAAGGGAAGATAGAAGGGAGCGCATATCCCCTTCCGATCTTTTCCTTCCACGGGAAACTTCGGCAACAAATGGAAAATAATACAACCGAACTCTGGTTCAGATTAAAGAATCATTTTAGCCGCCTCTCTCTCGCGCTCATCCGTATGGCACGAATTCTAAAGCAAAAGTAATCCAAGAGGAAAACTCCGCCATAATGAGAGAGTTGTCGCTAAAATTTGGCTTGGAGGAACTTATGGTACTCAAACACGCTCTCATCAATGCATCACGAGCAAATCATCTACTGCATGAAAAGAATACTACATCCCTTCGTCATAAGAGATTTACAAGATAATAATCCAGCATTTTCTTTTCTTTGAGAGAGGAGATGGATTCATCCATGCTACAATGATCCAATTTCAATGTTTTAGAATGTCTCATCTAAGAAATGAATGAGAAGTGTGCGTACCTTCTTAGATGAATGAGAGATATGCCTACCTTGAAGAAGCCTCGGTTCAATGTCAGCCAATGATCTTATATCGTCATGCAGGGAGGGAGCCTGGGTTCACTGTTAACCCGATATCATAACCCGATCCAGCAATGCCATGCAAGGGAGCAACACTTCCATCCACCATTTTCCTTGACTGCAAAATCCAAGCTAATTTTTTCCAGGCCAAATTTTAGAGCTGGACTCTATAACCAATGCAACAAACAAACAGTTTAGCCATAGTTCTAACAATATTTTTTTCAGAGTCAGAGTAGCCATTGATCCCGTCTCAACCAGAGTATTCAGTTAGCTGCACATCTACACGGCTAATAAGCATAAAGAGCGACTCATGAGCCAGCAAAATAAATGGCTACACTTAGTCGGGGTACCAGCCAATCTTATCCAGACGCACCCAAGCAATAATCCTGTCTCACTTTGCTTGTGAGAGGGCGCCCGCAGGAGATTGAAAACAAGCACGCGCAAGAGCAGTTTGTCAAAAATCTGACAGAATCTTGTGCACAAGAAATATGGCACAACACGCCTTCCAATAATGAAAATGATGCTGGGATCTATAAATCAAATGCCGAAAAAAGAATTCATTGCAGCAGCATATATGTTACAGTTGTGCAACTATCTCTCAATATTATCACCTAACAACAATAACAATGATAACAGCGGCAACAACAACTAGCTCACCAACAGAGAGAGAGAGAGAGAAAACTAAAGGAAGGAAAATAGCAGCTAACAACAAAGAAATGAAACACAAGAGCTACTAATCACTGTACTTCTCTCAATTCAGTTCGACAGACCATCCAAGAAGCTCTGCAGCTCCCTCAGCCCCTCCGCCGATATACTTCTTTGAACCCGTGTCCTTGGCGCTGTCAGAGTTGGAGGCGGCCTCCACTGGAAGCAAACTACAACCACAGCAAGGTTGTCGCTGCTCTTCCTCTTGAGAGCTTCATCAACAAGCTCTTTGCAGCATTTGGCAGGGTCATTGTGCTCCTGGAGCTTCCGCCGTGCAAAATCAACTGCATTCTGGCTACGGAACACATCCCAGAAGCCATCACAACCAATAACAAGGAACTCGTCCTCCTCTGTTAGCTTCGTCCTCATCACCTCAGGTTCTGCACTAAGGGGTCCCAATCCATCCCGGTCCTTCAAGCCTTCCATATGCCAGTCACCAATAGCTCGGGCTACGTTGAGCTGCCCATTGAGATAGCCATCGTACACATAACCTCCAGTCGCTTCTATTCGCTTCCTCTCTTTGATGCAAGTTGGCTTGTGATCCCGAGACATTTCGATGGCCTTACCCCGGCGGCAGAGCACAGCTCGGCAGTCCCCGGCATTAGCCACCACCAGTAAACTGTCCCACCAACGCGGGAAAAAAAAAAAAGAAAGAAAATCAAGCAAATCAAAACAAAAATAACATATTCCAAAACAGGGACAGAAACAAAACTACTACATATGCTCAACATTGATGCTGATGTACTACGTATTTTAATTAGTTCATAAAAAGAAAGAAAGCAAAATTTTGCTCAAATGGGAAGGGCATAGAACATTCACCACCACCAGGCAACCTCCATCAAGAAACAAAAATTATTCTGACATGATAATCCTAACATTGACCTAAATGACAACAACTGAAATCAACCGGAACAAACATGTAGTAGGATTATCCCTCTAAGCAGTTTCACAATCTGGTTCGCTATGAAAACATACTAAAACCCAATTTCATTGGCAGATGATGAGCCATAAATGCTCCAATCACAATCCTAAATGATTATACCTATTACAATGCTTTTCTTCACTGGATATGAAAAAAATACAGAAAAAGAAGCAAAAAAAAAAAAGTACCATCAATAGAAGCATCCCCATATGTTTCTCTTCTTTTACACACATAGAAAAAAAAACAAAACAAAACAAAGAACAAAAAAATTTAACAGACAGGACCATCCACAGGAAGCACTTTGACCCTGTTGATTCAGAAGGTGGCCCATATAGCCTGCCACAGCAAACTTTTACGGTCAAAAAACTTGTTATGCTTGTTAATTAACAGATCATTTTTTTTTAAATAAAAAAAAAAGAGAAAGAAAAAGAAAGATATAGAGAAGTATCTAATAGATAAAGGTCTGACCTTCCAACAACAAGCGCAGCCAGTGCAGTCGTACCAGATGCAAGGGCAGAATTGACAGAGCAGGCCTCTGCAAAAGCAGTGTCTGTCTGCAAAAATGCCGATGCAACCACTCTCTCAATCTCCCTTGGAAAGTCCTCGTCCTCTACAATAAATCTCGGCAAGTTGCTGCAAACAAAGTCAGCAGCATGCTTTCCTCCATGCCCATCAAAAACCTATCAATAAACAGTATGCGTGAAAAAGCATAGCTGGACTGAGGTGATGAGAAAACCAGAAGGAAAGAGAGAGGTGAAGTTGGTTGTATAGCCTTCACATAACTTGGAATAACTATGATTCTCTCAACCTCAACCAGACAACCAGTCAACTAGAAAGACAGCTAAAAGACTGACGGATAAGACACCAATTGAAGGGAACCAACTTTCACACAATAATATATTGATAACTCAGGATGCATTTTCTTTTTTGATAGGTCAATTCTTCATGCATCGAAGTTTGCTATTTGAGCATATATGCAGTAAATTATGCAAGAGAAACATACCCCATAGAAGGCACTGGGTCCTTCTCCGAAATTCTTCAGCCCATAATATTGCATGAAGTTGTCACAGCAAACAAATGTATCCTCCATGCTCCGCCGGAATCCTATATCAGCCCACCCTCCAGACCGTAAGATTGGGATGAAGTCAGTCTCGCAATTTTCCCTGCTTATTTCTGGCTCAGGAGTTGCTTCGGTTATTTTTGGCTGCACCTGCAAAAGCCCAAACTGGTAAATTACACAAACCACTGAAAGTTAATGCAGACATGCAACACTAACCTCTGGCATGACATTTGGTTCTGTTGGCCTGGTCAACGATCACACAGAGTCCCATGTGATGGGACTCTTCGTTAACGCCCACACAGAGTCCCAAGTAAGGGGACTCTTCGGAAATCCCTGTGACGCTTGGTATACAGGATCCTATTTATTCTCTGGTTCTATAAGTAGAACAGAAGTAGAGGTCTTCCTGTCTTCTGAAAGAGGTAAGCCAAGGGCTCTTCCTCTCCGTTGCTGCGGCTTAGGGGCGTGGACGCCTGGGAACTCTGGTAGCTCCCGTTTACCGACGATCTGATTCTTCCGCTGTTTCCATATTAAGGTACGTTCCTTATTATCGGTTCCTTCAATTGGTATCAGAGCCGAGCATCGGTTGTCCTCGGCGACGGTAGAGGATGTTGGGGAATTGGTTTTGAGTCCGGTTCTTATATTAAGGAAGAGCCGTTTCCGCTGCGGCCTTGGGTGCCGCAGCCGACCTTGGTCCCTTCATCAGCTGTGTTGCCGTTTTTTTTCGGCCGCCACCTTTTGTTTATGTAACCGCCCATGGGTAACTTAATTCCCGGGAGATGGAATATGTGTTGGCTATCCATACATGCATGACGCCTTGCACTAGGATGCCGTTCTAGAGAAGGCAATGAGCTTGCAATCAAGTCAAGAATTAAATAGAAAATAACAGCTATTAGCTTGGCGTTTTCCAAGTAGATTGGGATGGCCATTCCATTGCCTGCTCCTCCTCGATCAAGGTTCGGTTACGTACGTCTATCAAAGAGAGTGAATTAATTGTCATGATCCAATAATATATATATATTCCACGGACGGTTTAGCATCAGCACTTCCTCCGTGGAAGCTCAAATCATGGCAGGAGATTAGTTACCGTTTTTTTGAGAGGAGGGTGCGTTCATCCATTGGACTCATGTGTCCTGAGGAGAACTAATGAATTAGGATGCTGTTAATCCTATTCCAGAGGAGTCGGGCCACCTGGGTTGTTGACCATAACAGTATAATAAAATAAAAGAAGAAGATGAGGTCACGGGCCATTTGGTCTGTTGGGCCGTTTTTATACTGTTATGGACCTGTTTTTTGGCACTGAGATGGGCCAGAAAAGTAGCTGTTGAATGCATAATCATTTATATTTTGTGTATAAATTTTTTATGCATTTTTTCTATTTTTCTGCTGATATATTTCATTTATGCTTAAGTGCATGCAGAACATTTATATTCTTGACAAATTTAAATATGGACCTAATAGATATGTTCTATAGAAAATAACAGATTCTGTGTTCAATCTTATAAACTGAGTGATGATTATGAGCTTAGCGAAATTTTTGATCTCATTTTTAAGAATGAACATTAGCAATCTGGTCATTTTCTTGCTTTAAAGATAATATGTGCCTGATATCCATACCTTGATTGACCAACAGTGTCTGATGGCCTCGAAATCCGTAATTGCTGATCTCAACAGAGGAGAAAAGCTAGATGGACAGAATTATGAAATGTGGCAAAGAAAAATCCAATATCTTTTAAATGACCTCGAAGTCTTAGAGACCTTGACAACTGGTATGACACCACCAGCCCCTGGCACTACTGAGCAACATCGCCTTGATCGGGAAGCCTATGACAATTGGGTCAAGAAAGATCGTTGTGCACGCTTTACTATGTTGAGCAGCATGCACAATGATCTTATTGGCAACTTTGAGAATTGCCAGACTGCTCAGGATATGTGGAACCAGCTCAAGATCAGGTTTGGTCAGACTTCGGCCACACGGCTACGTGCCTTGAATCTTCGATTCATACAGTATGTCAAGGATCCCGACCATTCCATGTCGACCCACCTTCGTGTGATGGGAAACATGATTAGGGATATGAAGGCTGCTGAAGTTGACCTTACAGATGAGCAACAGGTCCTTGCAGTGATTCGTTCACTGCCTGACCCTCAGTGGAGTCAGATGAAACTCTTGATGACTCATAGTGAGCACATCAAGACTTTTGAGGATATTGCTCGTCATCTTGAGCTAGAGACTGAGCGTATTGAGACTTCTCTCCCTTCGGCCCATGTGGTTTCTGGTGGGTCTTCGCGGCCCACGAACAAAAGGAAGGGAAAGGCACATAACAGGAGTGCACAGGGATATAAAGGAAAAACTATAGCCAAACCTAAGAGAGGTCGTCGAGGGGGCAAGCGAGATGTAACAAAACTTAAGTGTTACAACTGTGGGGCTAAAGGCTACTTTGCTCGTGATTGCACTGAGCCAAAAAGGTATGTTCCATATTAAGCTCTCTCCATGTTTGTTCTTATGCATTAGTTGCTGACTCGCTCCCCGATTGGATTGTAGATTCGGGAGCAAACAAACATATAGTACGAGATCGAGCTGGTTTTGTAGATTTTCACCGGATACCTGCAAATATCCAGTTTGTCGTTCTTGGGAATGGTCTGCGTGAGCCGGTTTTGGGTGGAGTATATCGTGTTTCACTTCGAGGTGGACATGTGTTGATACTACACGACGTTTTGTATGTCCCAACTATCCGGTGTAATCTTTGTTCTGTTCTTGCCCTGTTGGCACTTGGTTATACTTTTAGTTTTTCTAGTGACCGTATGTCAGTCTATCTGGATGGTGTTTTGTCCTTTTTTGGATATTTGTCACAAGGTTTCTTTAGACTTGATGTTGAAATGTGTGCTTCTTATTCTTATGCCTCTATTCCTGCCTGTGATGATGGTGTTCTTTGGCATGCTAGACTTGGTCATGTGGGCCAAGATAGGATGACACGTATGACTACAGCTGGGCTGTTAGGCCCTCTTACCAAGATAAGTCTTCCTGTGTGTGAATCTTGTCTAGCAGGAAAGGCAACAAGAAAGCCTTTTGGTAAGGCTTCTAGGGCCTCTCATCCATTAGAGCTTGTACACTCTGATATCTGTGGACCCATGAGTGTCCAGTCGCGACATGGCGCTTCCTATTTCCTCACATTCATAGATGATTTTTCGCGATTCGGGTATGTGTACCTAATCTCTCATCGCTATGAAGCGCTGGATTGTTTCAGACGATTTTTAGCAGAGGTAGAAAATCAGATGGCGCGATCTTTAAAGACTCTTCGCACTGATAGGGGTCGCGAATATCTATCCGAGCAATTCAAGCGGCTCTGTGAGGAAAAGGGGATACGCAGGCAGCTTACCATTCCTGGTACACCGCAACAGAATGGTGTAGCCGAGCGTCGCAATAGGACTTTACTAGACATGGTTAGGTCGATGATGGCGCAAGCTAATCTTCCAATTAGTTTCTGGGGAGATGCATTATTGACTGCTGCCTACATCCTTAACCGTGTGCCTAGTAAATCAGTACCCTCCACTCCATATGAGCTATGGCATGGCATGCGACCCTCTGTGGATCATTTGCGCCCTTGGGGCTCAGTAGGATTTGTTCACAACGCCTCCCATAAGTTGGGAAAGCTGGGTCCTAAAGCCAGCAAAAAGGTGTTCATCAGGTACCCTGAGCATTCGAAGGGTTATGTGATGTATGGAGCACATCCTGATGGAGGGATGACTGAGATGGAGTCCAGAGATGTGGAGTTTATAGAGACTGAATTCCCGAGCATTGGTGAAATTAGAAAGGACCTGTCCCTGTATGAGTTACAGGAGGACCTTCCCACTATCTCTGGCGAGGGAGGAGATTTTCCACCTATCTCAGAGATCGCCACAGATAGTGGGAATGCTAGGCCCAGTGGGAGTGTCGCACCAGACAGAAGGAGCGCACAAGCTGAGCCTAGTAGGAGCTCACCTATGAGGGTTGATGCACCATCTGCTGAGCCTAGTAGGAGCTCACCTATGAGGGTTGATGCACCATCTGAGAGCGGTCTTCAGGGTCCAGATCCACAGTTACGGAGAAGCAAACGTGGTCATATTCCACGACGATATTTTGAAATCGAAGGGAATGTGTTTCTCTGCACTCCGTTGGATCCAGATGAGCCTGCTTCTGTTGAAGAGGCGCTCGATTCACCTGCTCATAGTGAGTGGCAAGCTGCTATGGAAGACGAGATGGTATCGATGGCCAAGAATCATGTGTGGGACTTGGTAGACCTTCCGCCTGGGCGCAAATCGATAGGAAATAAGTGGGTTCTTAAGATTAAGCGCAAGGCTGATGGGTCAATTGACAAGTACAAGGCTCGACTTGTGGCGAAGGGCTATACCCAGATGGAGGGTGTAGACTTTGAGGAGACATTTTCTCCTGTGGTGAGATTTGCCTCCATTCGCTTGATCCTAGCTATTGTAGCCCATTTCGATTTGGAACTACATCAAATGGATGTTAAAACAGCGTTTCTTAATGGAAGCCTGGATGAAGAGATCTATATGGATCAACCATTGGGTTTTGTGACCAAAGGACAGGAGGGCAAAGTGTGCCGCCTTAATAGATCCATATATGGTCTAAAGCAGTCATCTAGGCAATGGTACCTCAAGTTTCATGAAGCCATTACATCGATTGGCTTAGATATGATTGAGGAGGACCACTGTGTGTACATTAAGAAATCAGACGATGAGTTTCTGATCTTAGCGTTGTATGTTGATGACATTCTAATTGCTGGGAGTTCTATTAGAGTAATCAATGCCACTAAGGAGTGGTTGTCCTCTGTCTTTGAGATGAAGGATATGGGTGAGGCAAATTTTGTGCTAGGAGTGAGGATCCTAAGGAATCGTGCTAAGAGGTTTCTTGGTTTGTCACAAGAAACGTATATTGAGAAAATCTTAGAACGATTCCGAATGCACTATTCTAAACCCGTTGATACCCCAATAGAAAAGGGCTGTACTTTAAGCATCGATCAGTGCCCTAGAACTGATGAGGAGCATGAAAAGATGAGCAGGTCCCCTATGCTAGTGCAGTGGGAAGCTTGATGTACGCTATGATGTGTACTCGCCCTGACATTTGCTTTGCAGTCGGCTTGGTTAGTCGATATCAAAGTAATCCAGGACTTGCTCATTGGGTTGCAGTTAAAAGGATTTTTCGTTACCTTCGTGGTACTGCCAATCTCACCCTATGTTATCAGGGAGAAGATTTGAGATTAAAGGGTTTTTGTGACTCTGATTGGGCAGGTGATAGAGATGAGCGTCGATCCACTACAGGATATGTGTTTATCTTTGGAGGTGGAGCTGTCACTTGGTGCAGTAAGAAACAAAGCTGTACCGCCTGTCCACCATGGAAGCCGAATATATTGCTTGTTCGGCTGCTGTCCAGGAGGCTATATGGCTAAGGAGGTTCTTGAGGCGATTTGAGATATCTGCTACTCCACATGAGGCTATTCAGATCAGTTCTGACAGTATGGCAGCATTACAATATGCTAAGGATCCTAAGTACCATGGAAGGACCAAGCATATTGACATCAGATATCACTTCATTAGAGACATGGTCAAGCAAGGAGAAGTTATCCTACAGCATATCTCCACCGACAGGATGCTGGCTGATCCTCTGACGAAGCCTATTCCTAGGGATGTGTTCCAGGCTCATGTGAGGGGTCTAGGTCTGTATAGAGTGTGACAGACTGTGATATGTTTCAGACTTATATAGGAGTTTGTGTCTGTTTTTTTTTTGTCAGACAGGGATTGTATGGACATCAATGACTATGTGTTAAAGTTTATGAAATGTTTATTTTCATGATTATGATGAGTTCATATTTATAGGCACATATGTGTATAAATGTCACAGGCTTAGATCAGCCCACTCACACGGGTGATCGCCCTGACACTTTGTAGTGGGCAGGATGAGACTAATGTAGCCATTATAGATGCTTAAGTAGCAATGCATGAGTTGCAGAATGCATAAGTTGCAAAATGGGCTACATATATTATAACTGAATAGATTATAATAATAGTCGCCTCAGTATGGACTGAGATGAGACTCAGGAGAGTCGAGTACGATGAACAATGCATATATAATGTATGCATTTTGATATGTCAACTAAATCGTACTAAGCCTGTTGTAGCCGAACTAGGAGCATTAGTGAGTGCTCGAGTCAAGCAACTTTGTGATGCTTGGTCTTGTGTTCGTACGATGTATGAGTATGACATAACCCTATTGAGAGGGAGCTCCATCGTAGCATGTATTCTGTTGCATGTGCTAAAGTCGACCCTGTAAGGGGTAATGCGATATATTCCTTCTCCATTACCGTGTGAGCCTTACAAATATGCTATGTCCTTGGACTTGAACCTATACCATGAAGTTGAAGTTCAGGAAGACTTCCTTAGCCTTGTCCTCCAGGGTCATGGAATTGATTCGGCCACATGAGACAATCCTAGGAAGTCAACTGAACTAAAATGGACTGGTATGAGTGTTCAAGGAAGATAATTTGTGATCACACCCTGTGTTTGTGATCCATTGCCCGGGCAATCATGTGTATGAGTTGCATATGATTATGGATACAAACATTGTGATTTTGTGTTTTTCAAGTACTGCTCAGGGTAAATCTCTTGAGGAATTGAGAGTGCTTGATAAGGTGTGATCGATTTATCTAGGACACAGACGGGATTGGATTGCATTCAGGTTCGCTGCTTTAGTTATTTATTAACTTAATGCAGTATATTCACTATGTGTCACTATGTGTGAGTTTCATCGGGTCGCACACCCCACCGCATAGTATGTTGAGAGGATTGAGGCTTATGTTTTCTGTGTGGACGAGTGGGAGATTGTTGACCTGGTCAACGATCACACAGAGTCCCATGTGATGGGACTCTTCGTTAACGCCCACACAGAGTCCCAAGTAAAGGGACTCTTCGGAAATCCCTGTGACGCTTGGTATACAGGATCCTATTTATTCTCTGGTTCTATAAGTAGAACAGAAGTAGAGGTCTTCCTGTCTTCTGAAAGAGGTAAGCCAAGGGCTCTTCCTCTCCGTTGCTGCGGCTTAGGGGCGTGGACGCCTGGGAACTCTGGTAGCTCCCGTTTACCGACGATCTGATTCTTTCGCTGTTTCCATATTAAGGTACGTTCCTTATTATCGGTTCCTTCAGGTTCCACAGCTCATTGACATCAACAAGCTCAAGTCTCAAATCAATTTCATTACTGAAAGACAATTTTCTTTATCAAGCCATAAACAAAGTTGGGAACTTAAGTAACACCTGTCGATAAATAATTGATATGAAAAAACAGCATAACAGTGGGTGTCAAGATGGAATGTTAATATTGAAACTTTATTTTTCCAACGATAACATGAGTTGGGAGCTCACTATATCCGCTTTCCACATAATAATACTGCAACAATATATCAGAAATCATCGATATCTCATCCATAGGGTATTAACATGGAAATATAGCAATCGTATACAAGATTCAATGACCAGAAGAAGAAGCATAGTCTTTGTATATCAGATGCAAGGAAAAAAGAAAGAGGAAGAGGAAGAGGAAGAGGAAGAGAATCATAGGTTGTGAAGTAGATGAAGCATTATTAGATTTTTCTCTGGTGATCGCATACCAAATGCAGTAAAGTATGGAGAAATCATGTTAATAAAAAGCAAACAAACTTATTTCTCAACTCAACTCAACTCATCTAAGCCTTTTCCCAGGGATCGGCTACATGAATATGCTTCCTCCACTCTACTCTATTCAGGACCAGATCGACAATCGAATTACAAATAATTATATATTTTTTTAATTATTTCTTATTTCTCCCGCTCACTAATATTAAGCCAACATCATATGTTCATTCCAGGGGTTTATGTCAATATGTACCTAATTTGAAAGGCAGTTGTCACCCGGCTAGGTATAGGGTATTTTTTTTTCAAGTACGGAAGCGTCCTAGCAGGGACCGGCCTTAGCACGCCTCGTGCTAAGTCAGCCTCTCTCTCAGAGTCGTTGCGCACAACTAGTAGGGTGAGGTTGATCGAAACCTCCCCCTACAGGAACCCCAAAAACCCCAAGTAATCACAGATAATGCCCAGCCCCAAACACAAGATGTACAGGATCAACACTACCCCAACCTCTTTGATTAATACAATCCTAAGAGGAAGACAAGATGAATATGTGCCGCAGCACTACAAGAAATCTCTCACGATCTCTCCCTCACCTTGCCCTTAGGCTACAAGATGACTCACCCCGTAACCCGTAGATGATCGCCCATAGGAAGCTCCTCAACGGCACCGATCGTCTCTTCTCTCTCCTCCTTCTCGCCCAAAGTGGTGGAGACTAGAAGATGCCGCCCACCTTCTTGATAGCCGGCTGGATAGGATCTCCTTTGATACCTCTCCGTGTGTTGTGTTGATTCCTTTTTCCCTCACGAAGACTTCCCTCTTATTTATAAGATTGAGCCACCGCCTCATCCAAAGCTGCCGTCCTTATCCCTTTGACATCCTTGGCCTTATCTCCATGCACGCCACTTTTGAATCACCGCTTGATCCTCTCCAAATCTTATTTCTAGATAACTGGTTGTGTAGGCTGATTAGGAGATCTCGTTGCCGCTAAGTAGATGCCTCCAAACGTCATCAAAAGGACTCCACCGATGGCTTAGGATAATGCCCAAACAACCATCAACCAACTCCCCCAAGAGTCTCTCAAATCTTCAAGTTAGTTAGTAGATAAGGGCTGAAAATCTTATCCAAAATCTTATCCAACATCTTATCCAAAACCTCCCAGCTGAATCCCCAAATCTTATCCATAGGATAAGGTTTGGATTCGTCTGATCTGGACGAAATTATTCCCCCAAAATCGGCTTGGAAGTCTGTTGGATGGTTAAGGCCGTTGCAGGTGCGTCTGGACGGTTTTGGGCTTGCCGCACTCCACGTTGCTAAGGGTTGGCTCCGGGTCTTCTTTGGCCGCGCATGCCTTGCTGAAACTGGGCTAGCTGATGCCGACTCCGCGTGCCATCGCATCGGGAGATGGGTCTGCATTCGGCCTTGGCGCTTGGTCCACCAACCTCGCACCAAGTGTCTGACTAAGTGTGGGGCTTGTCGGCCCTATGGACGGACGTGCGCATCCCATGGCACGGTCAAACTCCGTCCTGGCAGGTCCTCGGCCCCCTGCCTTGCCCGCGCTGCGCGCCGTGGGCTATGCTGCGGCCCTCCTGGCCGTGCGCATCACTGGGGCGGTGAAATCCTCCCCCACCTGAAGACGCCGACGTCCCCATCGCGCTCGCCCTCACGTAGGCCTGAATGTCCTCCTCGAACTGCCGAAGTTCTTCTGCTCGCCTCCAGATGGCATTGGAAACATCCTCTCCATGCCATTGTACCAGATACTCCGTACTGGGGTCCTTGACTTATACCCACCTTTTGGTCCGCCAAAATTCTTGCAATCTTCCTTGCGAACTTGGGTCGGATGGCAGGGCGCATCCTACCTGGGTTCCCTAACTCATCTGCAACCAGGTCTCCATGGTATGGTTTGAGGAAGCTAACGTGGAAGACTGGATGAATCTTCAGTCTGGCAGGCAAGGCCAGTTTGTAAGCTACTTCTCCTACCCGTCTGAGTACTTTGAAGGGTCCGTCATACCTTGGCAAAAGGCTTTTGTGGAACTTTTGCTTGGTCGCTCTCCTCCAAAGATAGGGCGTAATTTTCAGCATCACAAGATCGCCCACCTGGTACTCTATTGGTCGTCGATGCTCGTCTGCACGCAGCTTCATCTGCATAGCCGCCCGCACAAGGCTGTCGCGTGCTTTAGCGATATTTTCGATCCTGTCCCTTGCAAATAGATGCGCCGCTGGACATGGGCCATCATATTGTCGTACAACCTCCAAGGGCGTCCTAGGCTGGTAGCCTAGGCATAACTCTGCTGGACTTTGATCTGTTGCTGAAGACCAGTTTAGATTGTAGGAAAATTGTGCCACGTCCAGCAACTCAAGCCAATTTCGTTGTCTTGCGGTGACGAAGTGCCGCAGATACTCCTCGAGCAATGCATTCACCCGCTCGGTTTGGCCGTCCATCTGAGGGTGATATGCTATGGAGAATTTAAGCTCCGTGCCCACGATCTGGAAAAGCGTGGTCCAGAACTTACCCGTGAATCGGACGTCGCGGTCGCTGATGATATCTCCGGGCAAACCGAAGATCTTGACCACATGGGTGAAGAAGAGCGTCGTGCATGTCTTGGCTGTGCATGGGTCCGGTACCGCCATGAAGATAGCATACTTGGAAAATCTGTCCACCACTACAAAGATAGTCCGCTTGCCGTCCACTTCCGAAAATCCCACTATGAAGTCCATGGAAATAGATGCCCATGGTCAGCTTGGGACGAGCAACGGTTGCAGTAGTCTCGCTGGCTTCCTGCGCTCCACTTTGTCCATCTGGCAGATCAGACAACTCCGCACACAGGCCTCCACGTCTCTCCACATATTTGGCCAGTAGAAGTCACGAGATAGCAGGGCATACATCCGCTCCATGCCCGGATGTCCTGCCCACCTTGAGTCATGGGACTCTTTTAATAAGTCGCGCCGTAAAGCTTCATTCTTCAGCACGACTAGCCTGCCTCCATGTGCGCGAAGCAAGCCGTCCTGGATCCAGAAGCGCCGCACCAGTCCGCTCATCACATCACGCATTAGCTTGGCGTATGCCGCGTCTGCCTGCGCTGCCTCGCGGATACGCTCTATAACGCCTGACTGCATGATCGCCACCGCGGCCACGTACTCCTGTACGACTTGGCGGCTGAGGGCGTCGGCCACTTGATTCTGACGTCCTGGCCGATGCTCCCAATCGAAGTCGAACTCCGCCAAGTATTCTTGCCAATGAGCTTGCTTGGGTGTCAACTTGCGCTGGGTCTTGAAGTAGGTGTTGGCGACGTTGTCGGTAACAATTTTGAATTTAGTTCCGAGCAAGTAATGGCGCCATACCTCCAAGCAGTGTATCACAGCAGTCATCTCCTTCTCGTGCGCCGAATACCGTGTCTCGGCGTCCTTAAATTTTTTGCTCTTATATGCTACTGGATGTCCCACCTAGACCAAGACTCCACCAAGTGCACGGTCGGATGCGTCCGTGTGCACTTCAAAAGGATCCTCAAATCTAGGTAGCTGCAAGACCGGCTCCGTAACTAGCGCCGTCTTCAGCTTACCGAAGGCCTCCTCACAGTTGGAGGACCAACTCCACCTTCACTCCTTCTTGAGCAGATCGGTCAAAGGGCTTGCGATGGCCAAGTACCCTTTGATGAACCTCCGGTAATAGTTTGCGAGTCCTAGGAACGATCGGAGCTCGCTCACTGTAGCAGGTGTCGACCAGTCCAGGATGGCCTGGACCTTGGCGCTGTCCATCCGTATCGCGTCATGGCCAACGATATGTCCAAGAAAATGGACCTCGATGCGTGCAAACTCGCACTTCTCCCTTTTGACGTAGAGGCGATGCTTCCGAAGTCGCTGTATAACTCACCTCAAGTGCTCCACATGCTGCTGCAGGCTACCGCTGTAAATGACTATGTCGTCCAAATAGACTACGACAAAGTCATCCAGGAAGTCATATAGGACGTCTGTCATGAGATTGCAGAAGGTAGCTGGTGCGTTCGTTAGGCCAAAGGGCATGACCAGGAACTTAAATGAGCCGTACCGGGTCACATACGTCGTCTTTGATTCATCACCTGGCGCAATACGTACCTGCCAGTATCTAGAGCGTAGATCCAATTTGCTGAAGTATTCCGCCTTCAAAAGATGGTCGAACAGATCTGCTGCATTGGGCACCGGGTAGCGATTCTTCACGGTGACCTTGTTGAGGGCTCAATAGTCTACACACATGCGCAGAGATCCATCCTTTTTGCGCTGAAAAAGGACCGATGCTCCGAAAGGGGCGCGGGATGGCTGAATCAGTCCCGCGGCCAGTAACTCATCTAGCTGAGTGCGCAGTTCCTTCAGTTCTGCAGGGCCCATGCGGTAGGGGGCCTTTGCCAGGGGACGCGCTCCGGGCTCCAGCTCGATTCGATGGTCGTGCATGTGCCGTGGCAGTAATTCCCTTGGTAGCTCATCGGGTATGAGATCGGCGAACTCCTGTAGTATCTCTCCCACCTGTGCGGGCCCTCCTCTGCATCCTTCGATTCGGGCTGAACCTAGACTAGTGCCGCGACATATATCTGGTCTCCTTTCCTTAAGCCTTTGCTGAGTTGCTTAGCGGATATCAGCCCGCTATCTGGAACTGTGCGCGAATTGGTGTTGGCCGTCTTCTGCTTTGCAACGGTTGACTGATCGCTGCTCTCTTCCTTAGCGGCTGGTGGCAATGCTGAAATGAAACTGGTGCTGTCCTCCGCTCCTATCAGCATGCCGTTGAGATGTGGAATGATCATTGCCTTGGCTGCCTTGAAGAACTCCAGGCTAAGGATGATCTGAAAATCATCCAGTGGGATCACCAAAAAGCTGCAAGGCCCTCTCCAGGGCCCGATTTCTAAATCAGCCTTTGTAAGGCCATTCACCCTCGCTGCCTTCGAGTTGATGGCCTTTATCATGGTTGCAACGATGGAAGTCTGCAACCCTAACTCCTTCGCTATGTCTTCTACGATGAAGTTGTCGGTGGCACCCGTATCAATCATAGCCCTTAGCTGGTGGCCATTGACTTTCACCGAAACATAAAGAAGCCCTTTGCAGGATGGCGACTTCTTGGTGACAAGCGCATTAATCGCTTGCAACGGGTTCACCCGGGAGGGTCCCTCTGAGTCACTGGATTCTTCGACCAATTGGGAGATCAAGGCCGTGAGCTTCCCCTTCTTCTGACAGTCGCGCATCCGATGTGCACCTCCGCAGATGAAATAGCCTTGGGGCCGCTCAGATCTGGTTGTGGTATCCTTAGACTGCTGAGTAGTTCCCTTCTCTTTTTGGCTGTCGTCTTCTCTTCTTCCCTTGCTTCTTGGGATGAGACGTCTTGCCCTCCTTGGCTTTAGCTTTCTGCTTGCCAGGGGCGGGGGTAGGCGTAATGGTACGAAAGTCGACGAAGCTCTCGACAGCAGCCATCGCCGAATTGAGATCTTTCACTCCTTGCCTTCGTAGCTCTATTTGCGCCCAATTCTGCAACCCCGACTGAAAGTTGAACAACTTATCGACTTCGGACATGTCTGGTATGTCGAGTAGCAATGAGCTGAACTCCTTGACGTAGTCTCTGATGGAACCCGTCTGCTTTAGCTTCTTCAGTTGATCCCTCGCCACCCATAGGATAAGGTTTTGGGCATTATCCTAAGCCATCGGTGGAGTCCTTTTGATGACGTTTGGAGGCATCTACCCAGCGGCAACAAGATCTCCTAATCAGCCTACACAACCGGTTATCTAGAAATAAGATTTGGAGAGGATCAAGCGGTGATTCAAAAGTGGCGTGCATGGAGATAAGGCCAAGGATGTCAAAGGGATAAGGACGGCAGCTTTGGATGAGGCGGTGGCTCAATCTTATAAATAAGAGGGAGGTCTTCGTGAGGGAAAAAGGAATCAACACAACAACACACGGAGAGGTATCAAAGGAGATCCTATCCAGCCGGCTATCAAGAAGGTGGGCGGCATCTTCTAGTCTCCACCACTTTGGGCGAGGAGGAGAGAGAAGAGACGATCGGTGCCGTTGAGGAGCTTCCTACGGGCGATCATCTACAGGTTACGGGGTGAGTCATCTTGTAGCCTAAGGGCAAAGTGAGGGAGAGATCGTGAGAGATTTCTTGTAGTGCTGCGGCACATATTCATCTTGTCTTCCTCTTAGGATTGTATTAATTAAAGAGGTTGGGGTAGTATTGACCCTGTACATCTTATGTTTGGGGTTGGGCATTATATGTGATTACTTGGGGTTTTTGGGGTTCCTGTAGGGGGAGGTCTCGATCAACCTCACCCTACTAGTTGTGCGCAACGATTCTGAGAGAGAGGCTGACTTAGCACGAGGCGTGCTAAGGCTGGTCCCTTACTAGGACGCTTCCGTACTTAGAAAAAAAATAGCATATACCTAGCCGGGTGACAAGAGGGTATCAGAGCCTCTCTCTCAGAGTCGTTGCGCACAACTAGTAGGGTGAGGTTGATCAGACCTCCCCCTACAGGAACCCCAAAAACCCCAAGTAATCACAGATAATGCCCAGCCCCAAACACAAGATGTACAGGGTCAACACTACCCCAACCTCTTTGATTAATACAATCCTAAGAGGAAGACAAGATGAATATGTGCCGCAGCACTATAAGAAATCTCTCATGATCTCTCCTTCACCTTGCCCTTAGGCTACAAGATGACTCACCCCGTAACCCGTAGATGATCGCCCGTAGGAAGCTCCTCAACGGCACCAATCGTCTCTTCTCTCTCCTCCTTCTCGCCCAAAGTGGTGGAGACTAGAAGATGCCGCCCACCTTCTTGATAGCCGGCTGGATAGGATCTCCTTTGATCCAGCTGCTCGCCAACCTCACGAAGCCTTCTCTGGTCGTTTGGTGGCACATCCGAACTCCTCTCGGATGCCTTCTTCCTTGGAACGATGGAAGTCTTCCTCTGCGTCCTTCGATTCGGGCTAAACCTGGACTAGTGCCGCGACATATGTCTGGTCTCCTTTCCTTAAGCCTTTGCTGAGTTGCTTAGCGGATATCAGCCCGCTATCTGGAACTGTGCGCGAACTGGTGTTGGCCGTCTTCTGCTTTGCAACGGTTGACTGACCGCTGCTCTCTTCCTTAGCGGCTGGTGGCAATGCTGAAACGAAACCGATGCTGTCCTCCGCTCCTATCAGCATGCCGTTGAGATATGAAATGATCATTGCCTCCAGGCCAAGGATAATCTGAAAATCATCCAGTGGGATCATCAAAAAGCTGCAAGGCCCTCTCCAGGGGCCGATTTCTAAATCAGCCTTTGTAAGGCCATTCACTCTCGCTGCCTTCGAGTTGATGGCCTTTATCATGGTTGCAGCAGTGGAAGTCTACAACCCTAACTCCTTCTCTATGTCTTCCGCAATGAAGTTGTCGATGGCACCCGTATCAATCATGGCCCTCAGCTGGTGGCCATTGACCTTCACTGAAACATAAAGAAGCCCTTTGCAGGATGGCGGCTTCTTGGTGACAAGCGCATTAATCGCTTGCAACGGGTTCACCCAGGAGGGTCCCTCTGAGTCGCTGGATTCTTCGACCAATTGGGAGATCAAGGTCGTGAGCTTTCCCTTCTTCTGACAGTCGCGCATCCGATGTGCACCTCCGCAGATGAAACAGCCTTGGGGCCGCTTAAATCTGGTCGTGGTATCCTTAGACTGCTGAGTAGTTCCCTTCTCTTTTTGGGTTGTCGTCTTCTTCTTCTTCCCTTACTTCTTGGGATGAGACGTCTTGCCCTCCTTGGCTTTAGCTTTCTGCTTGCCAGAGGCAGGGATAGGCGTAGTGGTACGAAAGTCAACGAAGCTCTCGGCAGCAGCCATCGCCGAATTAAGATCTTTCACTCCTTGCCTTCACAGCTCCACTTGCGCCCAATTCTGCAACCCCGACTGAAAGTTGAACAACTTATCGGCTTCGGACATGTCTGGTATGTCGAGTAGCAATGAGCTGAACTCCTTGACGTAGTCTCTGATGAAACCCGTCTACTTCAACTTCTTCAGTTGGTCCCTCGCCACCCATGTGACGTTACGAGGGAGAAACTGAATCTTCAACTCTTCTTTGAGGGCCTTCCAAGTTGAAATTCCTGGCCCACGGCATTTCGATCCTCCGCGTTGCGAGTACGCCACCATAGCTTGGCATCACCAGCAAGGAATACGCTGGCGAGGCGGATTCGTTGCGCTTCCGATATATTCATTGCTAGGAAGTACTCCTCTACGTCCCATACGAAGTTCTCCAGTTCCTTGGCATTGCGCGCGCCGCTGAAAGGCTTCGGATCAGGTACGCGAATCTGGGATGGATGTGGTAGATTCGCGTAGGGCTGGCGTGCGCGCTCTCTCCTGAGGGCATCCACTTCATCTCCCAGCTCCTTAATGCAATTCAGAACCTCCTCTAGAACGGCATCTCTTCCGTCCTATTGGCCTTCATTGGAAGAGCTTGGCCCGGCCCCATGAACGGACGTGCGCATCCCGTGGCACGATCAAACTCCGTCCTGGCAGATCCTCGGCCCCCTGCCTTGCCCGCGCTACGCGCCGCGGGCTACGCTGCGGCCCTCCTGATCGTGCGCATCACTGGGGCGGTGACACAGTGCTCACCTGCTGCCTAGGCAATCCGGAAGATCCAAAGCCAGGTGATTGGACAACTTTAACTTACAAGATTAGATGCATTACAGCATGTTATAAGGCGTTGGAATCAATACATTGAAAGAGATTGTTTTTAAAACCATTAATACATGCTACAGAACAAGTAATGACAATTTGCATAAACTGTATCCAGAAAAGCATTACAGCAGCTTGAGCAAAGGACCCTGTAAACCAAACATCGAGAAGAAGCATGCTCTTTTCTTAATAAGGAAGCGGTCAATTCTTTTCGCAAAGAGATATCAATTTGCCAGAGCGCTCCATCACATGCTGCAGCTTGTTATATGAAAGCAATTAAATTCTCAATAACTAAACAGAAATATGCAGCAATTAAATTCCAAATCCTGCAGTGCGAAAAGGTTAACATTTTTAATCAAAGATATATATATATATATATATATATATATATATATATATATCAAAGCTTAGAAAAAACAAATTTTAAAAAAAAAAGACAGCTGTTTGACAATAACACCTCCGCATGATCTCGCGATAATTTTATAAATTCATGAAGAAAAATCAAGGACTGGTCGAAAATGGTGAAATGACGCCCAAAGAGCAAGATTTCTCCCGCAAGTTAACAACAGGAAGACGGGATTCGAAAAAGGAAAAAGAAAACATAGAGGACTCACGAGAGGGCCGTGGCAAACAAGCGTGGGGTTGCCAGGGGAGCCCGCGTGGGCCCCATTGAAGAACTGCTGGTAAGCTCCGGCGAGCGGATTCGGCGGCCGCCCGTCGCTCGGGCTCCCATTCTCTCCACCTCCTATGCTCCCCTCCATCTTCCTTCACATCCCCGTGGCCCGATAGGATTTAGAACGGAAAGGCTGGGAACAAATCGAAAATTTTAGGGTGGTGGAGAAAGATATCGATAGCGTGAGCCTCGAACGCGAAGGGAATCGCGGAGGAAAACAGGATCCTTTGCCCCCACCACCAGCCCTCTTAGCTCGCTTCGAGGGCACGGCTCCTCGCAATTAAATAAAAAAAAAAGGGGGGTTTTAGGGTTTCTCGTGTGAAGGGGAGAAGAGAAACAGGAGACCGGATTTTTTTTTTTTCTTTTAAAAAAAGTTTAATTAAGTTCGGAGTTGGACCAGAGCAGACGTTGTTAAAAGAGATAGACTTATAAAGCGGTCGGATGGGGGCCATCTGCCGCATCCGACGGTCATTCGGTGATGGGGATACGATGAGCGGCTTGACAGCTGGCGCACGCTAGGGGCTACTCGTTCCTTGGAAGGAGAACCCAGATCACGTGTGCAAGGAAACGCGGACGGTTCGATGCTCGTAGCTTACTGTGTGCGTACAATAACATGTATGCGGTTGTAGAATCTGGACGGTAGATCATCCGCATGTGTGACTTGGACAGTAGATCTTTTGTTTCCATAGAAAAGATCTATGCATCCATTTGGAACACGGAATTGCCAGCGACAAAGCGCGGCCAGCCAGCGAAGCAACTGTCTCGAATCGATAGCCAAAAAAATGTCTAATTAATTTATTTTTATTAGTATTAAAATACAAATAATTTATTAATTATAACTAACGGATGAGGGTAAAACAAGGTTCATATAAATAGACTTATCATAATATTTATATTCAAAAATTTAACTCCTAAATTATTATATATAAGTATTTATTATTATTATTATTATAAATGCGATTGCCTTCTAAATTACTTCATGCGACGTTTTGATTAATTCATTTAGCTCTCAAGGTGATGCACCATTTTCATCGTGAATCTCATTAATTTTGAGAAGCCTTTTAAACTCATAAATAGTTCTACTTAAATCCATAAAGTATTTTTTTTTGAAGTAAAACTTTCGGTTCAACTTCTTGTGCATAATTGATTATAAGCTATGCAATGATTCAATCAAACTAGTGTATCGTAGGATAAATAAGTCAAAGAAAAGGTCTACTGCATTAATTTGTAGGTTTTGTTAATATAAAAAGGTTGCATTTTCTTAAAGAGAATATAGAGTATTTGTGCCTCGGCTTAATTAACTTTATCAACAAACTTTTATTTCATTTACAATTACACCAACAATTTTTAGGAGATTCAAGTCAGAGTCAACACCTTAAAAAGCCTGTATATAACAATATTGGAGATCTCAATATCTTCTTTAGTTTTAAGGGAGCTCACTTGCAAAGGTGGATTAAAAAAAAAAAATTGTTCAACTTTAATTTTTTCAAATTCTTTCATATCATTATTGCTACAAGCAAAAGATAAATCATATGAAAGAATGAGTATAATTATTAACATGATCTTTTGAAGAAAAATTCTTTACGCATCGCACACAATAGGAACACATGCATCGTACATGATAATTAGTTTGTATGCATATATAACTATGCGTGCGATGTAAAAAATATAAAATATTTTTGATGCATGCATATACAGATCAATCACTGCACAATACATCCATTCTGCATGACATAAAGACTTTTTTTTAAAATTATTTTTATAATTTTTATGATAACACATGCTCTTTTGCCAAAAAAAAAAAAAATAGAAAATCTTACAAAATAAGTATGATATCAAAGAAGCTGATGCAAGAAAGTATTTTGCAAGTATTTTTTTATTTTCAAATGATCGATGCTAAATCAGTTGTCAATAAAGTTTAAAATTTTTTTTTTATGATGCTTCAAACCGAATAAATTAAAATAGGAAACAACCTTATCTGATACGAAATTATTGGAACTGCATTATAATCACCTTGCCTTTAATGGCTTAGTTGAAATAAAATGTAAAACTTTAATTAACTTGATAATGTTGTGCTAATTGGATCATGTGCCCATTGAAATATTTAGATTGAAGCATTTCTAACCGTATGCGATATTTTTTTATAGAATGCCATACAAAAGAACTAAAGCTATATGGAAGTCATAAGCGAAATCCGAGATATTTTAGAATTTGAGGTATTTAATGTATATAAGGCTGACAAACCCTAAAATACCCAAATTAGCTGTAAGAGCTGCCGCTGACATTTTTCTTGGCTATGCAAGAAATGGTATAGCCTAAGATTCTTGGATATTAAAAATAATGTTGTAATTGAATCAGGTGATGCTATCTTTCATGAAGAAAAATATATTTTTAAGTTAAAAAACAGGGGGGTTCAAGAAGTCAAACAAAATATTTCATCTGAACATAGCTCTTCTGCACTTTCTTTATTAAAATATTTTGAATTTGAGCTCCAAAGGGGTAAAAGAGTTAGAGTGGAGAAAAACTTTAGCCTTGACTATTATGTTTTACCATTGTTGAAAATCCAATTTCTTTACCAAAAGCTTTCTCAGCACCTAGATGCTATATTTAGGAAATTTAAGACCAGGTTTATTGCTAAATGTTTTAAACAAGAGGAAAATTTAGACTTTTTTTGACACATTTTCTCGTTTACTAAGTAACATCAATTAGATTATTAGTTATAGTAACGTAATTCATGATTTAATAATATATCTATAGATTTTAAAATATTTTTTTTGAATAAATTTATATTAGATCAATTTGAAAGCTTTATAGAGTCTAGTTAAGAGAATAAAATGTGCAAACTAACTAAATCCTTTTATAGCTTAAGGCATGCATGCTTTCAAAGTATGGCATAAAAAATTTAATTCCTACATATTTAAAAACAATTATAAGACCAATGAGTATGATGAGTGCATCTATCATAAATCCTAAGAAAATTCATATGTTATTGTTTGACTCTATGTTAATAATTAAATTATTGTTGACTCTAATTAACTTGCATGTTATTAAAGAACTAAAGTCATGCCTCATAATCATTTTGATATGAAAGTTCATAAAGAGGCACATTTTATTATGTATATGCAAAGAGCAAAATCATGGAATGGTATTTTTCTCGATCAATCATGTTATATGGAAAAAAAATGACAAACTATAATTATATTAATTGGAGTCATGCACTACTTTTTAATTCAAGTATTCATTTGTTTCATGTTTGCAACAAAAATGATGTTCTAAATCAAAAGGAAAATGCTTTCTTGATTGATAGCTTGTGTGATGCAGTTGACTGTATCAGATCAAACATTGCATATGCAATAAGAGTGCTCAGAAGGTTTATTAGCAAGTGAAGTATAGAACATTAGCATGACATTAAAAGAGTAATGAAATATTTGGTTGGTACAGAAAATTATGGCTTGTTTTATAAAAAGTATCTTTCCATGCTTGAGGGCTTCAGTGATGTTTATTGGAATACATTATCCAATGACTCTCTCTATAATTAATTATATATTTATCTTAAGTGGTAATGTTATATGTTAAAAATATAAAAAGCAAACCGCTATAAACCATTGAAGCAAACTTCATTGTTTTAGCTTCAACAAGTGAAGAAGCAAATTGGTTTTAAATACCTGATATCCCACCTTGGCAAATCAGTTCTAGCCATTTTAATTCATTGTGATAGCACTACTACAACTAGTAGAGTGCAAATCCAAACTTGCAAGGAGAAAACATAGCACCACGAGATCATATTTGAATAATGACATTATTGATGCAAATTATATCAAATCTTATAATAACCTTGCATATCCATTTACTAAGACAATAGGTTTGGCTCATATTGTTAGAGATGAGATTAATGCCTTATTTGAAATAGCTATTAGCTTCACTTGTTGAGAAATAACTATCTCATATAATCAACAAAAAATAGCTACTATTGTCTTTTCTAACAATTGTTCCAAATAAAACCTAAAGGCTATAAAATTATGAGCCACGTATGGTAATACCCAACTTAAAGTCCTAAGACCTTGTTATCGAGTTCAACGTAAAGAACAAACCAAATGGTGGCTACAAGAAATGCACTATATATTTTCCTTTTAAACAACTCATTTAATTGTTAAATTCATCATCATGTTTATCCTGCAACGTTTAGAAGCTTCGAAACTCTTAATCAAAATCTATAGTTCTTATAAGTGGGATGCTGAGGTTACTTACAAAGGCACCCTTGACGGATTTTAGCTTATATGAGAGCGTAGGAGTGAGACTAATTAATCCCTATAAGAACCGGACTTATCATTAAATATGCTCACGAGAACATACAAAGGCTGTAATGGTAGTGGTTGGCTAATAAACCTCACGTCAGCATCTGGATTATTAATGTTAATGTGCAGGCAGTGACACTTTGGACACTTTGTTTTCCCTGAGCAGTAGTCATAGTTCAAGTCTAAGACTACCGCTGCTTACTCTGGAGTAGAGATTGTTATTTAATTAAGTGAACGTTTAATTCAAAGCACGCAATATTCCTAAGGCATAACGTTCTTTGGTTGTTAAGTTAAGTGCTTAATTTGCTTTCTTTCACTTTAATATTAAAACATTAATGATTTATTAATTATATTAATAAACAGTAAAAACTCCTGCTGTAACGTCAAGCAACTCCTGATGTCGTATAACAAAGAGAAAAATTATAATATTCAAAATAATTTCATATCGAATTAAAAAAAAAAAGTTTAAAAAGTTTATAATATTCAAATTCACTTACTATCATTAGTTTGTATTCGAGTAGTATTTAATGTGCTTGAGGCATCGGTTAGAGCTTAAACAATGATTTAATATAGAATTATAAATTTTCTTTGGCGAAATCCTTTGCACATGAGACGAAAATCTTGCATGACGTTGTCCTTGGAATTTGCTAAGTAAAACATATAAATCATGGCATGGGAGACGACTTTTGAAATCCTACGTGATCAAATCAACCAGGAATCTTCCATGATAGCTGGTACATATTTTCCAGGCATTCCATCAAGAGTTGCTAATTAATTAATAGATTGACTCTATAGCTCATATTTAAAATAATGTTATGATCCAAGTAATAGAAGTCATCTCCACACAATGTTTCATGACTTCGATCAACTATCTTCTCTCTACGCGAGACTGCAACTACTCGAGACTAATTTCAAAAGACATGTTTTATTTCAGCCATAGTCTCAGAAAGCCTGAAAACTGAGCGCAGCTAGAAGAATTGAGTTCCTCCCTTCAAATCTGTTAGAAGAGTGCTCTTAAAATTAAATATATTTATATTTTAATTTTTTAAATTAATAAAAAATATATTTCTTCAATCTTGCCTTATTTATATGAAAGATGAATGTTTATATAAAAATTTAAAATATATTATGAGGCTGTAATTTTATATAATGTATACAAGGATTAAAATTATAGCTAATATATTTAAACATGTCCATGATTGATAGAAGTACGGATCTTCTATCGCTACTCACTAATACAGTCCATGAACATTATGAATATGATAATTTTATCCAGATTGTTGTGTAGAGATACTTAGTGAAGATATTATATATATAAGATTATATAGGACTTGGACTGATATAATTTAAATCTTTATTTAAGACGTTATAAAGAATTCAATTTATGTCATAAGATGATCATATGCAAATCAACCTTAATCCTGATTTAATCACAGACTCCTTGATTGTGCTATTGGATATTTTGATTTGTTTGTTAAAGCTCATTTGATGTCAGGCCCAATACTTACATCCGGGAGGTTTAATAACACATTGGACTAGAAATGTGATTTAAAGATGTTAAGGGGTAAAATCGTCATTGCATTAATAATCGTGCAAAGGGTTAGGATCAGCCCTGACTTTCACTTGCTGTGCAATACCCGTTAAAGATGAATCAGCCTCATTGGATCGAGGCACTTTAGCCCCTCGGCGAGCCAAGGATTCCCAAGGCGCGGATCACATCTTTCGGTCTCAGCCGAGCTATCCCTGTTTCTGAGTCTCAGCCAAGCTATAACATCTCTCGGCCTCAGCCGAGCTATTCCCATCTCTTGGCCTCAGTCGAGCTATAGCATCTTTCGGCCTCAGCCGAGCTATCTCTGTCTGTCGGCCTCAGCCGAGCTATCCTTGTCTGTCGGCCTCAGCCGAGCTATTCCTATCTCTCGGCCTTAGCCGAGCTATCCCTGTCTTTCGGCCTCCGCCAAGCTATTCCTATTCACCGTGCCCCGCCAGCCGAGCTATCCTTATGCCCCGGCCAGACCCGGGCACTCAAGCACCTCTGCGGAATCTGGCACGGGAGAGTTTAAACAAAAATCATACCTGAGAGTGGCCTAGAGCCCTGGAGCCTACACCGTCTCCGAATCTCAAACATCAACCAGCTCTCCCAGCCGTCGATCCTCTAACTAACAAGATACGAATCTTACTGACCTCATAACAAACTGGATTCGAATCCTAACGGCTTTCGACCCACAATGCCCCCAAGGAATCAGGTGATCCTCTATAAATAGAATTGTCTTCCAACTTCTCAGGTATGCGTACTTGCTTACTGGCCCACTCTCCACTACCTCTTGCTCACCCCTTTCCGCCATTAACACTCTGCTCAAAGCTCTCGAAAGGCCATTCTGGAGAGACTCTTCAGCGAGAGCCTTCTCCTCATATTTGTTGATTACTACCCCCGCTGACTTGAGCGTCGGAGGGTCTTCCGCGGAGGGCCACCCCTAATGCCTCTCGCGTAAGGACTGTTTTGCAGGTCCGCCCAGGAGAGAGCCCATCCAGAAGCCCGATCGCGTTCGGTCAGATGATAGATTTTAGCAACAACAAATTGGCGCTAGAGGAAGGGCCTCAAGTCCCATAAACTTATGATCCAGGAGACAAGGATCTCGATCTGAAAGAGAACTCCTCCCATGACCAATCGAAGAAAGGCTACCTCCAAAGCCCGGGATCAGGTCGCCTCCCAAAGACCTGATCTGGTGAGCGTATAGCGCCTCCGCCGCCACCGATTGAGACTCCATCGCCACCAGCGGCCCCAGTGACCCAGGACCAGTTTGCCTCATGGTCCAGCAGGTCCAAGCTCTGGCCCATCTGATCCAGGGGCACTTTGAAGCCCCCCATCCAGCTGCACCTACTCCGCACCTTACTGAGGAGAATGCGGCCCCCGCTCCCAGCGATCTCTTCTTCCGGCCCGCATGGGGTTGCAGACCCCCTTCGTCGTCCTAAGGAAGCTGAGCCAGCCCCCCAAGGGGTCTACGACAAGGATCTTCCCCGATCTCGGTGGGCCCGATCCCTCTCTCTAGTGTTCTCTCGTCACGACTCGATACTGTCTCAGTACTCTCCTTGCCCAGCTCCTCCTGCAGTGCCTGAGGAGATCCACCGCAACTCCGGAAGATGCGCCAGGAGCTGGATGCCGCCAAGCAGGCCCATCCGCTCCAGCATAAGGTGGAGCAGGGCATTCCCTTCTCCAAGGAGATCATGAAGGAAGTTATTCCCTCCCATGTCAAATTACCCGCCATCGAGCCCTATCATGGATCCTCCGATCCCAATGACCACCTCAGCAGCTTCCGATCGATCATGATGTTCCATGGGGCATCAGATGTGATCCTCTACCGCGCCTTTCCTTCCACCCTCAGGGGGTCCGCTCGAACCTGGTTTAATGCCTTAAAACCAGGTTTTGTTGGTTCATTTGACGAGCTGAGCTGCCTCTTCATCAGCCAGTTCGTCAGCAGCCGTCGTCACCGGCGGAGGTCTGACTCCCTCTATGAGGTTAAGCAGAGAGAGGGGGAGTCCTTGAAGAAATATCTCGGCCGTTTCAATACGGTCATGCTGGAAGTGGACCACCTTAATCATGAGGTGGCCATATCTACCCTAGCGGGCGAAGTGTTGAAGGAGAGTGACTTTTACCTGGTGTTGGAGGTCAGCTACCCTCGAACCTCTCGATATGATGGCCCTGGCGGACAAGTACACCAGAGTCGAAGAATCAAGGAGAGCTGCCTGCACCGAGCTAACAAGGAAGAAGGAGTCCAAGAGCTCGGACAAGCACCGATCTGCCCGCCAGCCGAGCCCACGTCACCGCCAAAGGATTCCTCTGCCGCCGCCAGGAACCGCACCTGGAGCCCGCCTAGGAGGTTCAACCGGTTCACCCCGCTCACTGCCCCAAGGGCGGAGATCCTCATGGAGATAGAGCGTCAGCTCCCTCGACCACCTCCTCTCCGAGGGAATGCGGCCCGAAGAGACCCCACCAAATATTGCCGCTACCATCGGACCATGGCCATGACATCGAGGAGTGTTGGCAGCTGAAGAACGAAATCGAGAGGCTCATCCAGCAGGGTAGGCTGGATCAATTCAGGAGAGTGCCCAAGCCAAGGAACGGGGGTGACTTCCAGCCTAAGCCCCAGCAGCCTCCTCCTCCGAATCCTTCGGTCGCCGGCCACATCGATGTGATCGAGGCGGTCGGTAGTCCGTCGAGCTGGCAGGACGATGAAGAAAGTTCAGCGCCAAAGAGAGCGCAGACTAATGAGCTCTCTTCTTCGACAATGACCTCCAAAAGATACAGTTCCCGCATGATGATGCGTTGGTTGTATCCCTCAATCTGAACAATTATGATGTAGACGAATCCTTATTGATAGTGGGAGCTCTGTCAATGTTTTGTATCTCGATGTGTTTGTGAAGATGAAATTGCTCAGGGAGAATCTCTGAGTTGTGGACTCTACTCTAATGGGGTTCATCGGCGATGTTATTACCCTAGAGGGGGTCGTGACCTTGACGATCTGTGCGGGAACTTGGCCTTGCGTTGCCACTGTTCATACAGATTTTTTGGTGACCAAGCTTCGGTTGCCCTACAATGCAATCTTTGGGAGACCCGGCCTGATGTCCCTTGGAGCTGTTGTCTCCATCCCGCATCTAGCAATGAAGTTCCTTACCGGATGGGGCGTGGGAGTAGTTCGAGGAAATCAAGCTGTAGCTCAGCATGCTTCGCTACTAGTCTTCAATCCAAACTGCCCGAGGTTGATGGACTGGACGCTCGGGAGGACTTTGCTAACGAGGAGAACCAGCCGAAGAGCTGGATGAGGTACCACTGAATGAAGCTCGGCCCGACCAAACCATAAGGATCGGGTCTGCTGAAAAGGAAACCCCGGCTAGAGCTGATTGACTTTCTTCGAAGGAATGCTGATGTCTTCGCCTGGTATACTTCTAATATGCCTGGAATCGGCCCAAACGTTCTCGTCCATCATCTTAACATGGACGAGATGTCCCGGCCCGTGAAGCAGAAGAAAAGGAGCTTAGCCCCCAAGCGACAGAAGGCAATCGAGGAAGAAGTTGACAAGCTCATCGAGGCAAATTTCATTCGGAAGGTAAATTATTCGAGCTGGCTGTCCAATGTTGTCATGGTGAAGAAGTCGAACGGTAAATGGCGGATATGCATTGACTTCATCGACCTTAATAAAGCATGCCCGAAGGACAGCTTCCCTCTCCCTCGGATTGACCAGCTTGTAGATGCCACTTTCGGTCATTAGATGCTGACCTTCATGGATGCATATTCGGGCTACAACCAAATCTGAATAGCGCCCGAGGATGAAGAAAAGACCGCCTTCATAACCGACCGAGGTACTTATTGTTATCATGTCATGCCTTTTGGTCTGAAAAATGCAGGTGCTACTTACTAGAGGCTGGTTAACAAGGTCTTCAAGGAGCAAATCGGCCGAAACATGAAGGTATATGTTGACAACATGCTGGTCAAAAGCAAAGAAGCATCCCAGCATATTGAGGATCTCTCTGAGAGCTTCGCGACGCTCCAAAAATATCGGATGAAGCTCAACCCAACTAAGTGCGCCTTCGGTATCAACTCTAGGAAGTTTCTGGGCTTCATGGTTTCTCAGTTGGGCATTAAGGCTAATCCACAGAAGATTCAAGCCCTTCGGTAAATGGCACCCCCAGCATCCGTCAAAGAGGTCCAACGCCTGACTGGAAGGATTGCGGCCCTCAATCGCTTCGTGGCTCGGTCGGCCGAGAGATGCCTTCCTTTCTTTAAAGCTCTCCAATCAGCCAAGAATTTCCAATGGTCTCCCAAGTGTCAGAAATCGTTCGAGGACCTCAAGAGATATCTCGCTCTCCACCCCTCCTCAGCAGTCCGAATCTGAGAGAAATGTTATTTCTGTACTTGGCAGTTTCAGAAGGCGTCGTTGGCTCAGTGTTGGTCAGAGAAGAGAACAAGATCCAAAAACTGATCTATTATGTCAGCAAGCTGCTCCGGGACGCCGAGACAAGGTACACCCGGGTCGAGAAGTTGGTATTGGCCTTGGTAACGTCGGTTCGGAGGCTGCAACCGTATTTCCAGGCACATTCTATGACGATCCTTACCGACCAACCCATCAAGGCGGTGGTCCATCATCCGGAGACATCAGGGAGAATGACTAAGTGGGCCGTCGAGTTAAGCGAGCATGATATCCGATACCAACCTCGCCCGGCCATCAAAGCACAGGTTCTAGTTGATTTCTTCCTCAAATGTACCATCCCTAAGGATGGCTCCACTCTGGACTCCTCTGAGCACCCGAGATCAAACACCCTGTGGCTGATCCACGTTGACGGGTCGTCTAATGCCAATGGCTCCGGCGCTGGCTTAATCCTCACCAGCCCAGATGGGGTGACCTTCGAGTATGGCGTTCGCTTCACCTTCCCAGCCTCCAACAATGAAGCCGAATATGAAACTCTGCTCGCTGGACTCCGAATCGCCCGTGACCTTAAAGTGAAGAAGCTGAATGCCTTTACCGACTCTCAATTGGTAGCCGGTCACGTGCGGGGCGAGTTTAAGGCCCGGGAGCCGAACATGATTCGGTATCTCCAACAGGTGCAGGACTTACTTTCCCACTTCTCTGAATTTGAAATCATATTGGCCCAAGATCCGAGAATGCATGCGCTGATCTATTGTCTCGGCTAGCAACTATGGAATCGATGGATTTCGATCGGAAGTTTCCCCTGGAGATTCTGGAAAAGCCTAGCATCGCGGAGGCTGACCGAGTGATGCAGGTCGAGGCCGAACCATCCTGGTTCGACCCCATATTGAAGTATCTTAAAGAAGGGTCGCTCCTAGCCGACCGCAAGGAAGCAAAGAAGCTGAAATTGCAAGCAACCCACTATGTGTTGATCGATGACCAGCTGTATAAGCAATCATTTTCCATACCGCTACTCAAGTGCCTTCGCGCATCTGAAGCTAATTATGCTCTTTGGGAGGTACATGAGGAAATATGCGGCAACCATCTAGGGAGCCGGTCCTTATGCCATAAGGTGCTACGCTAGGGGTATTATTGGCCCACCATGCAAAAAGATGCTGACGACCTCGTTCGAGCTTGCGACCCCTGTCAGAGACATTCCAACATCCAAAGGCTCCCCTCTGCCAGTTTGGTCCCTATTTCCTCCGCTTGGCCCTTTGCTAAGTGGGGGATGGATATTCTTGGCCCTTTTCCCCTCACCATTGGACAGAGAAAGTTTTTGTTTGTCGCCATCGACTACTTCATCAAGTGGGTGGAGGCTGAGGCAATTGCCCAAATAACCGAAGCTCGGGCCAGGGACTTCGTATGGAGATCCATTATTTATCGTTTGGCCTCCCGCATACCATCATCACCGATAATGGCAAGCAATTTGATAACCTAAAGTTCCAAGGTTTCTGCAAGGAGCATGGGATTTGCCACCGTCTTACATCGGTAGGGCATCCACAAGCTAACAGAGAAGCCAAAGTAACTAACCGGACCCTGCTTCAAGGGATCAAGGCTCGGCTTGCCAGAGCCCAAGGCAGGTGGGCGGACGAACTTCACTACATCCTATGGGCCTACCGCACCACCCAGAGAATACCCATTGGCGAGACCCCATTCCGGATGGCTTTCGGCACAGAAGCTGTCATCCCCGTGGAGATAGGGCTTCCTTCTTCGCGGGTGGAGAGCTACTCGGAGGAGACTAATGATGAGCAGCTCCACACCAATCTTGACCTGGTAGAAGAAATTAGAGAGAAAGCTCGAATCAGGGTTGCTGCATACCAGCAAAGAGTGGCTCGCTATCATGCCTCCAGAGTCAAAGAAAAATCCTTCTCACCCGGCGATCTCATCCTCCGGAAAGCATCTGTCTTCAAACCACTAGAACAAGGAAAGCTGTCTCCGAACTAGGAAGGCCCCTATCAAGTGGCGGAAGTCATCGGACCTGGCACCTACAAGCTCTAGGATCTGAGCGGAAAATCTATTCCCCGGACATGGAATTCGGACAATCTCCGTATATACCACCAGTAGGGTACGCTTTCTATAGACTCGCCCTATTTACAGCATTAGCATCCTGTCTCTATTATTCATGGCTCGATCGCTGCAATCATTTTTTTCGAAAAGTCATAATGAAAAATGGATGTTACCCATTCTCGGCATGACCGAGATATCTCCTTGAGTAGCAATATCTCTGCACCATGGCTGGGCCGAGTCCTATTCAACAAAGACTCGGTATGGTCAAGCACCCCCAGTACGGCTGGGAGCCAAGTGATATCCAAAACTTCGTCCGGATTCGGGCAGCTTACAAGCCCCGGCCGGACCAAATGGTGAAGGAATGTCGACCGGATTAGGACAGCTTACAAGCCCCGGCCGGACCAAATGGTGAAGGAATTTCGATCAGATTCGGGCAGCTTACAAGCCCCGGCCGGACCAATGGTGAAGGAACTTCTTCCAGATTCGGGCAGCTTACAAGCCCCGGCCGGACCAAATGGTGAAGGAATTTCGACCGGATTCGGGCAGCTTACAAGCCCCGACTGGACCAAATGGTGAAGAAACTTCATCCGAATTCGGGCAGCTTACAAGCCCCGGCTGGCGCTGAAGAATAAAAGCCTCGGCCAAAGCCGAAGTGCATTTCCATTTCTTATTAAAAGCCTCGGCCAAAGCCGAAGTGCATTTCCATTTCTTATTAAAAGCCTCGGCCAAAGCCGAAGTGCGTTGCTTATTAAAAGCCTCGGGCAAAGCCGAAGTGCGTCACTTATTAAAAATTTCGGCCAAGACCGAGTGAAAAGAACAAACGTTTCAAAGATAACAGCAAACACAAAAGTTACGAAAATCCTCTTTTTCATTCGTTACAAAAATGATAAAAAAGAAAGAAAAAGATATATGAGCCCTTACTGGGGCTTATCATCTTCTCCGGGAGCCACCGAGTCCTCTGCACGCCGAGCTGACTCGGCGATCTGTCGTCGAAGGGATGCTACTTCCCCCTCTAGCCGGCTGTTGGCACGACGAAGGAGCTTGACCTCCCTCATAGAAATGGCCAGATATTGTTCGGTCGCCCTCTAAAGCCGCTCGCGATCCATGAACATTGACGCCAGGGCCTCCCCGTCAACGGTTACTGTAACGCGGCTCCCCTGGGACCCCCCACGGCCATTAGCGCTGCTGCTTGGTGCCTCAGTTGATCGCCTCTCACCTCCAGAAGCCATCTCAGAACCCAGAAATTCTTGGAAGATCGACTGAAAAGATGACTAACAGAGGCATCCTCCTCATCCGTATTTAAACCGCTCCTGGTGAATATTTCGATCGATCGAGCCATTAATTTCAGCCCGTGGAAACTCGCCATGCGTCGCCACCTCAATGGGCACTCGCTGGAAATGAAGAGTTCCGCCCCTCGTCGAAGAGGATCATTTATAACATTGAGGCGCTCAAGGAGCTCCCTTTTTGGGACTAGACTCCCTCCAATCTGCCGGACCCTTTCGAAGTAAATGATCTCGAAAGTCTGCAAGATTCCCTCGAATTAGATGTCCTCAAAAAAATGCGGGGAAGATGAAAGAATGCATCAGCGACCAACACTGGAGAAACATGGTTCGCCCTCTTCAAGAATGACTGATTTACAGGCTTCGGGTGCCCCCTCTATCGCTCGGGTAGCCCCCATCCTCTTTGGCCGTCCGCGCCTGAATCCACAGTTGCAGTAAGGACCAAGTAAACTATAAAAAATCCTCGGCAACACCGAGCGATCTCCGTACCTTGGCAGGGCCAAGTAAAACAACCGAGCGATATTCCGAAACCTCGGCAACAACCGAGCAATATTCCGAAACCTCGGCAACAACCGAGTGGTATTCTGAAATCTCGGCTACAACCGAGTGATTATCTGAAACCTCGGCCAAGTCAAATGGCGTATTCTTAAAATGTTATCTAAAGCTCCTATCTAGACGAGTAATCTCTCAAACTCTCCGACGCAACTAAGACGTCCTATGATACTTCGACAGAAGTAAGCAACCTCCTTCTACTCAACCGTAAAGACATACGAGCTGTCTCTTTCCGAAGAAATACTTGCTTCGTTCCACAAACGGGATCATGCTTACCGCATGAGTCCCCAGGACCGCCCAGGTCCACCTCTAACCCAAATAGGGACAAACGCTTTCCTCCATCGAGGACCGAACATTGGTCTTAGCAAAAACCAGGTAGCAAGAATGCTGCCGTGGTATGCTATGACACAAAAAGCATGATATGGGAGTAGAAACTCTCAAACACAATCATATCGAAAAAGAAGCAGGTGCTAAAAGAAGAAAGAATAAAACTTTCTTTATTTCTTCATCAATGGAAAAGAGTTACAACCTCCTAAGAGGCGTTACAAGTGCATCATGGCATAGAAAATAAAAACAAGTAAATAGCTCGGCCGGACTGCTTTAGTCAGCTTCGGTTAATAATGATATTTCGGCGTCTGACCCGAGAAATCGAACAAACCAGTCAGCTCGCCCTGAACCACTAGTTAAGGCCAAGCCGGCCTTCCACAGGTCCTCTGGATGAACCAAGAGATCCAAGAACAGTAGGAAGACCTATGGGCGCCGATGCTGGGGAGGCATTCCCCTTGGGTGGAATGCTGGGCTGTTGGACACTACCCGATTGTGAAAGACAGGGGACCAGCAGACCCACACTGCTCTCAACTCTCTCTTCATCGGCAAAAGATCCCCCAGCCGGACAAGCTCAGGGATCCAGCCCAAGGGAGAAGGAAAAGTCCATCCTTACCATGGGGATATGCATGCTTAGCATCTCCGACGGTTCCCATGGCAAGTGCAAAGGACATACAGGGAGCGCATACGTTCGCTCCCCATATGGTCTCTGTGGACCTCCCGTGCGCTCTCTATATGATCTCTGAAACTCCTCTCTTGAGGACGGTCTGCTCTTCAGCGGCTTCTTCATCACCCCAGCTATTCGGGGAAAGTCGACTTGCAAAAGGAGAACTCAGTCTCTCCACTCTCAACCTCAGATACATAGACATCATGAGAGCTTTCACAGGAGAACAAAGTCCTGAGAGATAGCCTAACACGGCCCGTTCTCCCCAATTTATAGGCAAATAAGCCCCCAAAATTTGAAACAGCATACCCCATTGCCACGTGGAAGGGCAGAAGAAAAGAATTACTTCTTAGAGCGCGCCAAATGCGTTTCCCAAGCTGTGATGAAAGGCAAGAGATCTCCCCCTGATCTTGAATCAAAAACCTTAAATGCATGAGATCAGCTACAGGTCGTTGGGATACGGTAGGCCTGGGAAATCCTCTTCGAAAATGATGTCATCCAATGGTGATCGATTGCTTGTCACGTACGCTAAAAGGACCTGCATTGGAAAAGGCCAATGAAATAAATGCCCCTGACAAGGGCGAAATACTCTTCAACAAAGCCACTCCGTGTGCCTCGGCTGAAAACATGCCCATTTCTCCATTCTGGGAAAGCCGAACTATCTAACCCCGGCTCTAACCAGGATACCCCTGTGATTCTCGACCATTTCAAGTCGAGCTATCCGATACTTCGGCAGGGCGAACTCCCTTACCCGCTCCGAGTGAGACCAGAACTATATTCCTCGGCAGCGCCGGGTCATTTTATACCTCGGCCTCGATCGAGACGTTTATTCAAGACCGGACCTAACCAACCTAAGAGCGCGAATGAGTTATAATTTATTCGCAGTCGGAAAAAAAACTTATGGTAAAAGATCAGCCAGGAATACAAACAAATAGAGGTGAAAAACCCGTTCATTAGAAATTTCAGTCAGGCCACAAGTTTGAAAAGCAAAAAATACACAAGCGACCCTTAAGGATCAGGGGCTGGATCAGTCCCAGCGGTATCCTCAGCAACATTCGGGGAGGCTTGGCTCGTTTCGCCCATTTAAAAGTCGTCTTTCCTTCTGCAGCAAGCTTGGAGTATCCTTTGGGAGCCGTGGCCTCGCTAGAGCCCAAAATTACATCAAGATCGACGTCTGAGATATTTTCATACTCGACTTCTTCAGCCCTTGGGGTGTAGGCCTCAAAAGGTTCAATATCCAAAAAGGAGAGGTCCCATTCTGGATGCTCCCGAGATATTTTGGTTCGAACCTCCTCTGTGCCAAGCTGGAAAGCCTCGGCACAGGTCGTATCTAGTTCACCCCGAAGTATGGCGAGATGCCTTTCAGCTTCGACAACTTGGCTCCAGAGTGAGGCGATTTGCTCCTCGGTCTCGGCAATCCGCCCTTCAAGCTCCGAGCTCCTCCGATGACTCGATGCCAGTTCTCCTTGCATGCTTTCTAATTGACCTTGGCCTTCGAGCCTTGCCTTCTCCATCTGTCAGCACGGAGTTAGCTGGTGCCATAATAAGATAATAGGGGAAGTTAAAAGGATGACATTGTACCTCCTCCTGCCGAGTTAATCTCCTTGTCAATTCCTCGACCTCGCCGAAGGCCCTCAGCTTGTCGGCCTTAACTTGCTTGATCTTGTCCTTAAGGTCATTGATCTTCGACTGCCTACTGTTAGCTTCTTCCCTCGACTGGGAGAGCTTGTTGTCAAGCTTGGCCACTTTCTCCTGATGTCATTTGATCCTATCATCCCTGGCGATAACACAGTGTTGCAGCTGTCGGATCTTCTCCTCCGATTCGCCAAGCATTTTGTTCAGGCGATTCTTCTCCTCGGTAGCTTCTCTCCTCAACCTGTCTCGACTTTTGTCGAACTGTTTCTTAGTAGTTTCCATCTCTTCAGCATATCTGAATGTGACATGTGATAACTCCGAGCATACTTCATCGTACCTCGCTCGAAGCCCACGTATCTCCTTAACTTCGAGCCTTAATTTGGATGTGTCATCGAGGGCGGCCTGATGCAATCCCCTCGCCCTTGCCAAGTTCTTGTTGTCGGTGTTCAGAACTTGCTCAAATTTATCAGACGCCTCTGCTCATAATCGGAGCTCAGTACTAACTCTCTTAGCCTGGACGCTGGCCCCTGTCGCCAGGCTCAAGTGCCAGCACAGTGCCCTAGTGATCAGAGCGCTCTACAAAACAAAACCCAAATAAGAAAGCGCGATCAAGTTAACCAGAAAGCACCCACTATTCTGGAATAGCAACTCACCCAGGAGGTGTAAGACCTAACTAGCTCCATGAGGGTGGAATTGTTGATTTCATGGAGAAGATGAACATCCTTTGCCACATTCTGCTGATCGAATGTGGCGTCAATAAGATCCAAGTCTGCAAACTCATTCATCAAGGGACCCGCGCTCGGATACAATGCCGACCTCATCAGAGCAGAGAACGCCTCCTCGATAGCCGGGTCCGAACTACTAGGCTGCCCATCTGAGGGATCAGTCTGGGCAATCTCAGACTGAGAAGCCTTCAATCTCCTGGCCTCCTTCAGCAAAAGTCTGGCCTGCGATTCCTCGGATATCTTGGCTAGCCCATGCATCAATGTTCCCGAGGCTTCAGTGGCAGAAGCTTCGGCTGGAAGGTTATCATCCTGTCCTCTTTCTTCACCCAAAGTTCCTTCTTCAATCACCGGCGCCTGCTCCTCCCCTGCGGGCTCCACCGAAGCCTCAACCTGTTCACCAGCTCCTCTAACCTCCTCAGGAGGAGGCTCCCGAGCAGGAAACTCCTCCGAGCCTCCGTTACCGTTGGCCCAACGTTACCGCCCTTTAATCCCTCCGAGGGAGGCCCTTCAATGGTAGGCTCCCCCTGAACTTCCGACGGAGCCTCATCCGGGCTGTCCACTATCTCCACTACCAAAGGACAAGGGATCTCGACAACCCTCTTTGGGTCCTCCTCCGATTTCTGCTCCTCCGTCATGGCTATTGCTTCTTCCCCCAACTGAGAGAACCCCTCTCTCATCATCGGTGCTCCCACATTCTCTTTTCTGTCGACTATCTCCGGCGAGCACTCTTTAGAAAGACGAACCCTCTTTTCAGGCTTGCGTCTTTCCCCTCTACTGGCCTCTCTCGGGCGCTTGCCCAACTCCTTCTTTAGGCGGCCCTTCAGCGCAGATCTCTTGGCTACAAGCGCAGTAGGCGAACAATCAGACCGAGATATACTCGCTCGAATGAAATCAATGGAAGGGAGAAAGAAAAAGACTTGCCTTGTACATCGACGGGGCTAAGCCTGGCGATGAAAAGAGCCTCCTCCGATAGTAAGATGTTAGCCGAGAACACTCAACCATCAAGAAGGACCCCTAGGTCCTCCTTCTCCTATTCGGATAAGGCTGGATGCGCTTCCATATCCCTAACAGGGTTTCCCCATCCTCATGGGAAGCCAGAACCGATGCTCCCTTCGGCGATAAAGAATCGAACCTTCCATTCCTTTATGGACGACGGTTTATCCATGATCGTCCTGAATGACCTCCAAGGTCCCCGGATATCAGATGGTAACAAACATGGAACAGGGACAGAGTTGCTGTTACCTGAACCCGGTTACACATCGAGATAAATCCGATGATACTCCGCCAGCTGTTAGGAGCCATCATTGTTGGGCAGATATTATAAAACCTCATGATCTCTTTCGCTAAGGGATGAAGGGGAAACCAGAGGCCTGCCTTCAGGCTATCTTCGTAAAGAAAGATCTCACCCTTCAGCTCTTGCGAGACCCTATGCTCTGGCTCCGGCAGCCGCAAAATGACATCCGAGGGAATGCCATATTTCTGGCGTATTCTTTCCAAATCCTCAGCAACAATCTCTGAAACTATGTCGCTAGGCCTCACCATGCTATTGGTTGAAAGAAACGCCGAGAGAGGTTACAAAGGAAACAAGGGAACAAGATTCTCCAAGAAGAAACAAAAGAGCGCTGCGAACGGAAATGGCGCTGTTACGACTTTGTTTCTCCCCAAAGGTAACATCCTCAAAGAGAAGATAAGGCGTCTTGATCGAAACACCCGGAACCGCCATCGCAGGCACCATGAAAATCGAGATTTGATACGTGGCGCTTCCCCCAACCGTTTCCCCAAAGAAATGGTGGATTCGTCCCGTAAAGGCATGGCGGCCGCGCAGCATTAATTAGGGCATCATTACGTAGGTTGTCAAATCCAGACCCCTCCATTCAGATCGTGCCACATGGAGTTATACTCCCTACGCTCGAACCTACACTTCGAACTAGGGAGTGGGGGGCATATGTTGAGGGGTGAAATCGTCGTTGCATTAATAATCATGCAAGGGGTTAGGATCAGCCCTGACTCTCACTTGTTGTGCAATACCTGTTAGAGATGAATCAGCCTCAGTGGATCGAAGCGCTTTAGCCCCTCGGCAAGCCAAGGATTCCCAAGGCACGGATCACATCTTTCGGTCTCAGCCGAGCTATCCCTGTCTTTCGGTCTCAGCCAAGCTATAACATCTCTCGACCTTAGCCGAGCTATTGACATCTCTCGGCCTTAGCCAAGCTATTCCCATCTCTTGGCCTCAGTCGAGCTATAGCATCTTTCGGCCTCAGCCGAGCTATTCCTATCTCTCGACCTCAGCCGAGCTATCCCAGTCTGTCGGCCTCAGCCGAGCTATTTCTATCTTTCAGCCTCAGCCGAGCTATCCCTGTCTGTCGGCCTCAGTTGAGCCATTCCTATTCATCGTGCCTCGTCAGCCGAGCTATCCTTATGCCCCGGCCAGACCCGGGCACTCAAGCACCTCTGCGAAATCCGACGCGGGAGAGTTTAAACAAAAATCATACCCGAGAGTGGCCTAGAGCCCTGGAGCCTACACCGTCTCCAAATCTCAAGACATCAACCAGCTCTCCCAGCCGTCGATCCTCTAACTAACAAGATATGAAACTTACTGACCTCATAACAAATTGGATTTGAATCCTAACGGCTTTCGGACCCATGATACTCCCAAGGAATCAGGTGATCCTCTATAATTAGAACCGTCTTCCGACTTCTTTGGTATGCGCACTTGCTTACTGGCCCACTCTCCATCTACCTCTTGCTCACCCCTTTTCGCCATTAACGCTCTGCTCAGAGCTCTCGAAAGGCCATCCTGGAGAGATTCTTTAGCGAGAGCCTTCTCCTCATATATGTTGATTGATGACCCCGCTGACTTGAGCATCGAAGGGTCTTCTGTGGAGGGCCACCCCTAACGCCTCTCACATGAGGACTGTTTTGCAGGTCCACCCAGGAGGGAGCCCATCCAGAAGCCCGATTGCGCTCGAGTCGAAGGACAGATTTCGGTAGCAACAAAAGATATAAAATTCATGGTTTTTGAAAAAAGCTTAAAATTAGTTTTCTTAAGTGTTGATTATGTAGTTAAATAATTATGTGTGCAATTTATGATCCGATCATAAATTAATTATTTAATTAATGAATCAATAGGAACAAAAGATAATTAGAGGGGTACAATGGTTATTTCATCTAGCTCTAATTATGAACTAATTATGGAGGGTTGAATTAAATGTAATGATTATATCAATGACTCAAGTTTTTGAGTAAAATTAATTTGTAATTTTTAAGAGTACTCTCGAGATTTCAGTGAACTAACTTTGAGATTAATAAACTAAATAAATAATTAAAAAGTTTTAATTGAGTTTATTAAAGTTTATTGAAGCTTAAAATTATGGGTTCATGGTCCCTACACCATCTTAGGTTAATAATACTTTTGGATTGAATAATTAATGCGATTAATTATTTATTTTTTTAAATAAAATATTTATTGAAACTTTATAATAAAGAGTTTATTATGAAGATAAATAATCAATTTGATTGATTATTTTTCTCACATTTATTTTGGTGCAATAAATTTGTTATTTGATAAAATAAAATATGTTTAGACACATTGTTCATATAATAATTGATATAAATGGTTGCACATAAATTTATTATAGAACATCACAAGAGAATTTTGCTCTGGTAAGTGGCGCATATTATAAGTTGATGGAGAGAGAGAGAGAGAAATTTTAATTTTTGATATTTTTGATAATGTGATTATTGAAAATATTAAAATAAAATAATAAATTCGATTTATTAGATATTTAAAATTAATAATATCTAAAATTATCAAATAAGATTTGATAATTTAGATATTACTATATTTAATTTAACTATTATTTGTAAATTAATTGCAAGAAGAAAATAGCTTTTTTCTTGGTATGATTAAGGAGTTGACGTACATGTGAGAATTTTTCTTATGCTGTGAAAATAGGTTATAACAGATAAATGTTATCTAAATTAAATTAATTTAAAAATATATTTTTTTGATTCATCTAGAGTCTATAAATATGGCATAAGGTGGACTTTCGGAGAATGTAAAAAAAATGAAAGAAAAGTTTCTCTTCTTCTTTCCTCTTTTATTTTATGTGCGCTAGAGTTGTAAGAAATATAGAAAAAATAAGAGTAAGCCCACACTCATAATTTTCTACCGATCCTAAGAAAGGCTTTGGTTTCATTTATTTTGCAGGTATTTTGTGACGTACCTTGGGATTCTTCCTTCATAGCTTCGAATCCGATGGTAGGGCGCGTATGCTCCTTCGAGACTTCAACATATCGGTATATTGTAAGTTTATAAAAATTATATGATAATTTTTTTATATGGCAATATTAATTTTATACATGTTAAATGATATGCATGCTTTCGCTACACATATATATGATATATATTTTTTTGAATTCCAACAACGGTATCACAGCGGTTATGCACTAATATTAATATTTCATGATATTATATGTGATATTTTTGACATATTTTATAATATTTAATATTCAACATATCGTTTGGTGGGTGAGGAAGAGGACATGGGTTCCTGCACTTTAGTTCTGTGGAAGAGGGGACGCACCCATGCATTTCTTTAGGGGTCCGTGTGGAAGAGGGTCCTAGCGTCACGCGGCAGGTCCCTCCATGCGTTTCCTCACACGTTGGTTGGTGGGAGATGGTGGGAGAAAATCTAAAATCTTGGACGTTTACCAAATTTAAGGTATTGGCTGGTGAGATTTGTTTGGAATCCCATAATAAAAACCGTGGAAAACAAATCCCGGTGATATTTGTTTATTTTGGGCGTTAGAATTCCAAACAAGCAGAAGGAGCGTGTCTCCTTATTTAATGGAGAAAATCTAAAACAAGACCTCGGCGTTCATTCGGTTTCGTTATTTGGTGGAGAACGCACGGATCTAGGCGTTGGGTGTTTGTTGAGAACAAATCCTAGGGCGTTGGTTTAAAAAAAAACTAACCCAAAGGTTATGGGCGGTTGTTGGAAAAGATTTGAACCTTTCACCTTTGAAATAAAAATCAACACCCATAATTTCATTAAAATATTTTTTGAAACCAAATAATAAACAAAGGGATTTAATTTTGGGCTTTAGCTTTTGAAGCAAATTAGGCCTAAGCCCACTCCAAATAATTTGGCCATAGGATGACCAATCATGGAAATTGGTCTAAAATGTTGGACCTATCTTATGCATCATAACACATGACTCGTTACATTATTTATTGTTTTATTATAGTTTGAAAAATTAGATTAAGATATGTGAATAATGCACCCAATAGAATTTTTCATAACATGTTATGGTTTTCATAAAATGTTTAAAAGAAATTTAATGAATAATGATTTGTATAGTTATGAAAAGTTGAATGTTGAAAGCTATTGATTAGGACTATTTGACTAATAATGATTATGCCTATTGTATAGGGTCTTAGTTAACGAACAAAGATAATATTAGTATGATTCTAAACATATCAAAAAAAGGGTTTTTAAATAGGTAGTTTGGAACTATAATATAAGAATTTGATTCTTAAATAAAATTATGAAATTAAAAATAGTCTTAGATTAAGTTAATATATGATATTAATTTAAAAAGAGATTATTAAATCTAAGACTAATTTATTTAATTTCATAAATAACAATAATATGATTCTTTATATAGAAATTAATTTCAAAAGTTAATATGTGATATTAAATTTTATTAATGTGATTATTAAAATTTTTTATATTAATCTCTAAAAAGATAATAGTTATCTTAAAATAATTACGAGAATTTGATTCTTTAGAGAATTAAATTCATAAATTAAATCTATATGAGATGACAAGATTTAAAGGTTATTGAATTTAATTCATAAATATAAAAGGTTATTTATATAAAATATAATCCCACTTTAATAATGAGTAATTAATAAATTTATTGGTCTCCACCATTGGTTTAGCATCGTGAAAGTTGAATGGCGCCTCGAGGCCTTTGATTTCGTTCCCTTACGGGTGGTATCCGTTCAATTCAATAACAAGGCTAGATCTCTTAGGATAGAATTTCTAAATGTATTTTAAGCCTGACCTATCACGCTTTGGTTAAGTCTAAAAATTTAAAATGATGGGTCTTACTTGTAAATATATGAGATCAGATGTGTTGATTATATCTTTGACCAAATCTTTTCTAATTCGGTAGTTAATGAATATGAATTTAAGGAGTTATTTTAGAAACATATTTATTAATCGAGAAGAGTTTCAATTTAACTAAGTGTGCAAGCTAACCTATCCTATGGCGGCAGACTTGTATATGGCTAGTTGAATTATTGAGGGAATAGAATATGGGTTTTTCTTGTATTTTTTCTAAATTATTCGATTATTTTTGAAATCCTATTCCAAAAACTTATAAACATTCATCTTAACTAATTTTTCAAAATTGGCTTTGAACAATCCAATTACTTCTATGCTTTCTAACAATACCCTAACTAAGGAAAACTATCCCAAATGGAAATATGATATTGATAACATTTTGACTATTGAGAACATCAAATTTGGTATTATTGAGCCAACCCTCAATGCTGGTTGTAATGTTAGAGAACATTATAACAAGTGGCAAGTTGCCACCAACCAACTGAAAGAAAAGAAGAAAAACAGTAAATATGATTTACTTATGCTCGAAGCTTGTCTGATAGAGGTTGATACCTCCTCCTGGATAATTGATTCGGGAGCGATAAATTATATTTGTTCTTCTATGCAACTCGTTAATTCTTCTAACGAGCTTTCTAATGGTGAGTTAATAATGAGGGTTGGTAATGGGGCTACGGTATCGGCCAAGATAGTTGGAACAGCCCATCTTTCGTTTGAAGAGAAATTTCTTATTTTGAATAATATTTATTTTATTTCAAACTTTTCTAGAAAGTTAATTTTAGTTTCTAAACTTCATGAACAATGTTATGAAATTTTATTTAATGAAAATGTTATTTCAGTTTCAAGAAATGGTCTTAAAATTTGTTGTGAATGTTTAGTCGATGGGTTATTTGTTTTATCACCTTATGAAAATATTTCTTACAATACCGAACTGTTTAAAATAGCTAATCCTAGGTCTAACAAAAGATAAAAGGTAATAAATAGTGATAATGAAACATATCTCTGGCACCTTAGGCTTTGTTACATTAACCTTGATAGGATAAACAGACTTGTGAAGGACGGTCCTCTGAGAGAGCTAAGTGTTGGCACTCTTCCTATTTGTGAGTCATGTTTAGAAGGTAAAATGGCCAAAAGACCTTTCTCTGCAAAGGGCCAAAGGGCTAATGAACCATTTGAGCTAGTGCATTCGGATGTGTGTGAACCATTCAACATACAAGCTAGAGATGCTTATAAGTACTTTGTCACTTTCATTGATGATTACTCAATGCATGATTTTGTTTACCTAATGCAAAGAAAGTCTAAGACTTGAAAAGTTTTAAAAAATTCAAGCAGAAGTTAAAAAATAATTAGGTAAATTACTAAAATATTATGATCAGATCGAGGTGGAGAATACCTTGATATAGAATTCAAGGATTTCCTTATTGAGCATGGAATTATTTCACAGCTCACAGCTCAGAGAACTCCCAAAATAGTGTTGCAAAAGAAGGAACCGGACATTGTTAGATATGATTAGATCAATTATTAGTTATTTCTCACTATCGATATCATTTTGGAGATATGTCTTACAGATGACAATGCATATTTTGAATGTTGTACTATCTAAATATGTATCCAAGACACCCTTAAAGATATGGAATGGGTGTAAACCGAGTTTGCATCATTTTTGCATATGGGAGTGTCCAGTTCATGTTCTTAAGGGCAAATCTAGGAAGCTAGAACCACGAACAGAAGTGTGTCTATTTGTTAGCTACCCAAAGGGCACTAGAGGGGGTTTGTTTTATAGTCCATAAGAAAAGAAGGTATTTGTGTCGATAAATACTACTTTTCTTGAAAATAATTATATACATAAATTCAAATCTCGGAGTAAAGTCGTACTCGAAGAGTTGCTCAAAGATCAGATCATCACTCAATCAACAAAAGTTGTTGAAATTAGGAAGAAGAAACCATAACTTCTGGTCAGGATATTATGGTACCTAAACATAGTGGGAGGGTTATCAGAACCCCAGCCCGCTATAGACAGGATAGCGAAGCAAATATTATGGTAGCTGATACCAATGATGATGATCCATCATCATACCAGCATGCGATGGATGATCCTGATAAGGACAAGTGGCTAGAAGCCATGAACCAAGAAATGGAGTCTATGTACTCCATTACTGTCTAGGAACTTGTAGATCTATTTGAAGATGTCAGGACCATTGGATGTAAATATATCTTCAAGAATAAAATAGGAGCAGATGAGAAGGTAGAGATTTTCAAAGCTAGACTTGTGGCAAAGGGTTATACCCAAAAGAAGGGAGTTGATTATGAAAAGACTTTCTCCCTAGTTGCCATGTTAAAGTCCATCCGTATTCTCTTGTCCATAGCTACTTATTTTGATTATAAAATATAGCAGATAGACATCAAAATAGCCTTTTTGAATAGCTATCTAGAGGAGTCCATATATATGGAACAACCAAAGGGGTTCATTATTAAAGATTAGGAGTATACAGTATGTAAGCTTGATAGGCCCATCTATGGACTCAAACAAGCCTCTAGGTCTTGGAACATTAGGTTTGATGAAACTATCAAAACCTATGGCTTTGGGCAAAATGTTGATGAACCTTGTGTATACAAGCTCGTTAATAAAAAATGTGTGATTTTCTTAATACTTTATGTAGATGATATTTTACTCATTGGAAATGACGTAAAATATTATCTAACGTAAAGACATGGTTGGCCGAACAATTCCAAATAAAAGATTTGGAAGAGGCGAGTTATGTTCTTGGTATACAAATCATTAGGGATAGGAAGAACAAACTCCTAGCATTGTCTCGGGCATCTTATATCGATGAGGTGCTGGCTCATTTTTTGATGCAGAATTTCAAGAAGGGTCTCCTTCCGATTCGACGTGAAATTTCTTTCTCTAAAGAACAGTGTCCTAAGACACCACAAGAAGAAAAGGACATGAGACAGATTCCATATGCATCATCAGTTGGAAGTCCAATGTATGCTATGCTATGCACTAGACCAAACATCTGCTTGTAGTAGGAGTTGTTAGTCAGTTCCAGTCAAACCCTAGTATAGAGCACTGGATGGCAGTAAAGCACATTCTCAAGTATCTTCGAAAAATGAGAAATTATATGCTTGTGTATTCGGGTGGAGACCTGAATCCCTTAGGATACACTAATTTTGATTTTCAATTAGATAAATATTCTCGAAGGTCGACATCTGGATCAGTGTTCACACTTGGTGGTGCAACAGTTGTTTGAAGAAGTGTCAAACAATCTAGAATTGCTGACTCTATCATGAAAGCTGAGTACATAGCGGCTTGTGAAGCAGCCAAAGAATCATTTTGGCTTAAAAGTTCTGTACCGAGTTGGAAGTTGTTTCAGGAATGGATATGCCATTGATATTATTCTATGATAATAGTGGTGTTGTGGCTAATTCAAGAGAACTCAGAAGCCATAAAAGGAGTAAGCATATCGAGAGAAAATACCATCTCATCAGAGAGATCGTGCATCAAGGCAATGTCAATGTTATGAAGATAGCATCGAAACAAAATATGACTGATCCGTTCATAAAGATGCTGCCTGAAAAGATGTTCTACAAACATCTTGTAGGAATGGGATTAAAAGATATGCCACATCTGCTTTAGGGCAAGTGAAAGATTGTTAGAAACAATGCCCTTGAAATCAGATGTATTTATACTTTTTAATTTTTTAATTAATAAAAAAAATATTTTTCTTCAATCTTGCCTCGTTTATATGAAAGATGAATGTTTATATGAAAATCCAAAATATATTATGAGGCTTTAATTTTAGTATAATGTATACAAGAGGATTAAAATTATAGCTAATATATTTAAATATGTCCGTAATTGATAGAAGTACAGATCTTCTATCGCTAATCACTAATACGGTCCATGAACATTATGAATGTGACAATCTTATCCAGATTGTTATGTAGAGATACTTAGTGAAGATATTATATATAATAAGATTATATAGGACTTGGACCTACATAATTTGAATCATATTTAAGACCGTTATAAATAATTCAATTTATGTTACAAGATGATCATATGTAAATCAACCTTAATCCTAATTTAATCACAGACTCTTTGATTATGCTATTGGATCTTTTGATTGATTTGTTAAAGTTCATTTGATGTTGAGCCCAATACTTACATCTTGGAGGTTTAATAACACATTGGGCTGAAATGTGATTTAAAGATATTGAATCTATGGCTTTTGAAAAGAAGCTTAAAATTAGTTCCCTTAAGTGTTGATTATGTAGCTAAACATTTATGTATGCAATTTATGATCCGATCATAAATTAATTGTTTAACTAGTGAATCAATGGTACTTAAGGAACAAGAGATAATTAAAGGGTTACAATATTTATTTCATCTAGCTATAATTATGAACTAATTATGGAGGGTTGAATTACATGTAATGATTATATGACTCAAGTTTTCGAATAAAATTAATTTATAATTTTTAAGAGTGCAGTCTCAGTTTTAGTTAAATAACTTCGAGATTAATAAACTGAATAAATAATTAAAGAGTTTTAATTGAGTTTATTCAAGTTTATTGGAGCTTGAAATTATGGGTTCTTGATCCACACACCGTCTTAGGTAATCACATCGAATACTCTTGGATCGAATAATTAATATAATTATTTATTTATTTTTTAATAAAATATTTATTAAAACTTATAATAAAGAGTTTATTATAAAGATAAATAATCAATTTGATTGATTATTTTTCTTACATTTATTTTAGTATAATAAATTAGTTATTGGATAAAATAAAAATGTGTTTAGACACATTGTTCATATAATAATTGATATGAATGGTTGCAATGTTATTGTGGAACATCACATAAGAGAATTTTGCTATTGCAAGTGGCGCATATTATAAGTTAATGAAAGAGAGAAATTTTAATTTTGATATTTTTGATAATATGACTATTAAAATATTAACAATAAAAATAAATTTGATTTATTAGATATTTAAAATTAATAATATCTAAAATTATTAAATTAGATTTGATAATTTAGATATTATTCTATTTAATTTAAATATTATTTATAAATTAATTACAAATAAAAAATAACTTTTTTTGATATGATCAGGAGTTGACGTACATGTGAGAATTGTTCTCTGATATGATCAAGGAGTTGACGTACATGTGAGAATTGTTCTCATGCAGTCAAAATAGGTTGTAATAGATAAAGATTATCTAAATTAAATTAATTTAAAAATAATTTTTTTTGATTCATCTAGAGCATATAATATGGCATAAGGTAAACTTTCAAAGAACATAAAAAATAAAAGAAAAGTTTCTCTTCTCCTTTTCTCTCTTATTTTATGTGCGCGAGAGTTGTGAGAAATATAGAAAAACAAGAATGAGCCAACTCTTATAATTCGATACCGATCTTGAGAAAGATAAGGAAGGCTTTGGTTTATTTTATTTTGTAGGTATTTGTAACGTACCTTAGCCCGTAAACTTTACCATATAATTCTTCCTTCATAGCTTCGAATCCGATAGTAGGGCGCGTCTGCTTCTTTGAGACTTCAACATATCGGTATATTTATGTTTAAAAAAATATAATATTTTTTTTATAAACAATTAATTTTATGCATATTAAACGATCCGTATGCTTTCGATATATATATATATATATATATATATATATGTATGTATGTATGTATGTATATATAGTTCCAACAAAATCAATGTATTGAGGTCAAAGTCATCGAATCCACTCGACCTTTCATCATAATTATATATTATATAATATTTTTAAATATAATAATTATAAAAAAGAAATATTTTTAATATAATATTATATATTATCTAAAACATATAATTAATAATATTAGAATATATAAATATATATTATTATAATTATAATTATATAAAAAACATATATATATTTAATAAAAATTATTCATATGAAAATATAATATACATAATACTATCATGAGTAAATAATTATTATAACTATTTAATATAATTAATTATTACAAGATATTATTATAATAATATTAATAATACCATATAGTATAATAAGTAGTATATAATATAATAATAACAACAATATATTTATTACATTCAAAATATAATATATTTATAATATAAATATATATTATATTCATGATATATACTTTTTTATATTATTAATAGGCATAATAAAAATAATAATCCAATGTATTATATAATATAACAAATAATTTAATAATACATTATTAAATTATTATTATTGTAGTAAAAAATACATGGTAAATTTAATATTTATTAAATATTTTTACATGCTATTAAATTTTATTAATATATTAGTATACAAAAATTTTATAATATTATAACAATAGTTATGTAAATATAATTATGAAAAATAATAAATCATCATATATAATTTAACATAATATTTTATTTTTATTTTAATATGTTATAAAAATTTAATTAAAATTTTAATATTAAATATTATATGGATATTAAAATTATGTCATTCTCAGAGGACATTACCTTGTTAATATATCCATTTCCCACGAATGTATATTGTTTTGAAGGATAATGTGGCAAAAAAAAAAAAAAGGACATCATATCAGCTGGCGATATATATTATTAAGATCTTGAGGTACTCAGTTCACTATATTTTATGATTATATGATCAGCAAAATAATATGAGATCTCATTCACAAATAAGCTGAACTAAGCAAAGAAACCTAACATCACCTTGGAAACATTGTTGGCAACTTTTAAGGGTCCATGTCAATCAAAAGGAATTGAGGTCACCTCCAAAATATTGTTGCATTCCTTAACGTGCCTTTGCATGAAAAGGTTAGGCGGAAAGGAAAATAAAATAAAAAGAAAAAATTTAAAAATATTATATTTGAAAGAAAGATAAAATAAAAAGGGAACAAGAATAAGTCATTCTTCCTATTGAAGGATTTTTTTTTTAAAACCTCAAACCATAAGAAAAAAGCCAGGAGAAGAATAAAAAAATATTTTAGTAATATATGTCTCACTATTTTTAAATTATTTTGTTTGCTCTAAAAACTTAAAATTTTCTATTTTCATTAATATATATATATATATATATATATAAAGAAGATAGATTTTTTTTTCTTATTTTTTAATTATTTTTTTTGGGTTGAAAAGAGAGAATCAACCCCTCGTTTCATTTCCCTCCGTTTCTTCCCCTTCTTTCGCTCTACCCTCGATTGCGCGCTCCAGAATCCAGCAGGCCCGGAAGCTTCTCGGAACCAGACTCTGCTCAGCGTGAGGGTATCGCGGTCATTTCATCACAGCTCTCGGGAAGAAACGAGAAAACCTCGAACTCAACGAAACTGACGACTGGCAAAGCCTGACGCACCCATCCAACAAAATGACCAAAATACCCTCCCTCCGTATTTTAAGTTTTTAGAGCAATACCCCCTCACAGTTCCTCCATCGTCGCTCCGTTTCGCTGGCCGAGTTTTTTTTTTTTGGACCCCAGCGATCCAACGGCTGAGGGACCATTCTAGATTAGCGCCGCCTGATGAAACTTCTGCGGTCCGATTTTGATCGGACAATAGAGAGAGAGTGATCCGAGAGAGTAAGCTTTCAGAACATATATTTTTTTTAATGACCATAATGACCTCGTCCCCCCGGCCAGAAACTGGAGGGGAGCGACGCGTTATTTTGGTGAAGACCAGTGGCGATTTTGGGCGAGTTCTCCTTACGGTGCAATTATGGTGTCTGGCGCAGCCCAATCGAGGCCCGAAGAAACTCCCATTCTGCACCACCGGTGCGGGCCATATCCTATGAGTCTTGTATACGAACATATCCTATGGCTATGTAGAGAACCTCAATATCCCTATCCTCGACCGTCCACCGTACGTTCCACCGCATCAAGCCGTATTCGGTCGACCCAGTAGTCTAACCCCCCGTAGCTTTCGTTCCTATCCGATGGTGTTGACTCTGTGTGCCAAGACTTCCGTGGACCATCGGACATTCAGACCTCAACGCGACGCTGATGTGACTGATCAGACGGTTCTGGGTGACGTCCAACGAACTGTCGTTGAATAAATTTCTGATACCGGAGACTTGAGCACCGCATGCGCCCAGTAGGCGTCCGACAGCCGTTTCGTGTTTTTTTTTCCCCCTGTTGTGTTGTCGCGACTTATTAGAGTTCTACCCTTGGAGGAGACTAACCAACCAAGAACAAACGGGGCCACGTTTCTCAGGGCCCCGCTCACCATTGGGTCCGGTCCACGAGTCCTGTTTCAGGTTCTGTATTGTTGTCGACAATCTATACGTTAATTATCTGTCAATTATCGCATATAATATTTGGAACATGACTGGAGTTGGAGGAAAAGGGAAATTGGCAGGAGAGAAATCGTTTGGGCTGGGAGGAAAAACGTACGTCTCTCTCCGTCCACAGGACTACTGAGGGCTTGAATTTGAATAGGATTGGATAGCCTTTCTTTGTTTTTATCTTTTGGCTAAATCTTGGCCATGTAGAGTGGAGGGAATAGAGCTGATCGAGACTGCGAAGACTCGGAGTTGATCGAAGGTGAGGAGAAGGGAGAGAGGGGTGGCGCTGTCACGAGAGTCCGATTCGGTGAGGAGGTGGTGGTGGATTCACTGTAGTGTAGCGTTTGAAGGAGTTTGGTTTCGCTGGATTCGGTGGAATCATGACGCAGCAGAACAACTGGGAGGCTGATAAGATGTGAACCTTCTGCCTCATTTCCGAGTTCTTCTTGCTTTTTGTCCTTTTGGGTTCATATAGCGTTGAAGCTTGCTTAGGATGGGTTTTCTTTGGTTTTTGGTCTTTCTTTATAATTTCTCCCTTCGGGGGATTAGGTTATCCTTGGTCTGGGTTGCCTTCCTTGCGGCGTTCTTGGCTAGGGTTTTGGAAAAATGCGTCCTTTCTTCTGTTAACTAATTCATCCTGGAAGTTGATGCTTTTTCCCTCCCATTTTTCCTTGTCAAAAGCCTTTCTTTCTTGGCTTTGGTTTTGATTGTGCACGAAGGTTCTGATTTTTCTTGTTCAGTGTTCTAAAACGGGCGTTTTTACGGGTGGATGATGGGTTTTTCTTGTCTTGTGCTCTGCAATCTTTTTGCCCTCAGACGGGAAAATGTACCTTCCAGCTTCTTTGGTAATTTATTTTTAGGTATTTAAGCTTAGAAACTTTCCTTGCTAGTTCATTTCTTTTGTTTCTTTTATTATTCATTCATTCATTTTGCTTTTGGCTTCGTTTAGCCTCTCTTTTCACTTTGTCTTCTTCTCTTGTGCTCTTGAATCTGTAGGCCCAGTCTTTCAAAGACTCCCTTTTCGTAGCCTCTTTTTAGAAGCTAATTCAATGTACTTCGATCTCCTTTTTTGTTAGTGGACTCCGATTAGGTGGTATGCTTAACGGGCTTGAACTTGGAAGTTGTAATATTGTCTTTTTTTCGTGTGATTGCTGGTGACAGGCTAGATGTGTATATTTATGATTATTTCATGAAGAGGAATTTGCATGCCTCTGCAAAGGCATTTCAAGCAGAGGCGAAGGTATCTTCAGATCCTGTTGGTGAGTGTCACGGGAAACTTGATATGCGCTGCGATGTTTCTGATGCACTTTGGGTTTTAGGTTTCCCTTTTTTTTTTTTGGGTTTTTAATTTGGTAGTGACACTAAATGCCGTTGGTGTTCAGCAATTGATGCACCAGGTGGATTTCTCTTCGAATGGTGGTCGGTCTTTTGGGACATTTTTATTGCAAGGACGAATGAAAAGCACTCTGATACTGCTGCATCATACATAGAGGCAAGCAATTTTCATTGTCTCATTTGTTAATAGTCTTCCAGCTATTCTTTATCTTTGACATGTTCGTGCATTTTATTTGCATTAAATTATCTGCTACTGTTTTAGGATTATATGCCCTGTCTTGAGAATTCTGGTTTCTTGCTTTGTTACTTTCCTTGAATTATCTTGGATCAATATCAAGCTTACTGCATGAACTTCATTGGCTAGATTCTTGGAAATGTTAGCGGTGCTTTTGTGGAGCATTAATGGGTTTTCTTTGAGATACTTTCTAATTTAGTAGAATGTCTATTTTGTTCCTTTTAATTTTTAATTTAATTTTATTTTTTGATGTTTCACAATGGATATTTTCATTGTTATAACGATTATTGAGATTATTTTCTGTGACTATGTCTCTGTCATTTATAGTCTTTAAACCGAGGGCTTGCGGCTAGAAATGCTTTTCAATCTTTAATATAGCGGTCTCAAACCATCATTTGGTCTTTAATTTAACCAAGGTCTAATTTTTAATACACAAAGGCCTGATTAAGCTCAAGGTCGTGAAATTGATCTCCACTTTGGATTGCATCTGACAATTTCCTCTACTTTGAAGGTTAAATTTATGTTTAGTAGGTTTCTTGCAGTAAAATTTGGTGAAGATGGCTTTTTTTTGTCTTGCCAAGATAGAGACACTATTACCTATATTGATTTGTGGTTTTTAAAGAATGTCACTTTTGGTTGGGGGGTTTTTGTGGCAGACTCAACTAATTAAAGCTCGAGAACAGCAGCAACAGCAACAATTGCAGCAGCCTCAGCTGCAGCAACAGCAACAGCAGCAGCAGCAGCAGCAGCAGCAGCAGCTTCAAATGCAACAACTTCTTCTACAGAGGCATCAGCAGCAACAGCAACAGCAGCAGCAGCAGTCACGTAGAGATGGAGCTCATCTTCTATGTGGTACTCCAAATGGGCTAGTTGCCAGCGATCCTTTAATGCGGCAGAGCCCTGGAACTGCAAATGCCTTAGCAACGAAGATGTATGAGGAGCGATTGAAATTACCTCCTCAAAGGGATTCTTTGGATGAGTCATCTATCAAGGTATTCTTTCAGTATCAGCCCTACTGCTCCTTGCAAATTTCTAATCTTTGTGAATTATTCATACTTTGTTGTCCTTAAGATGACATCATTGATCATTAATTATTTGGAAATTTCTGGTTTTAGCAGAGATTTGGTGATAATGTTGGCCAGCTGTTGGATCCAAACCATGCTACAATGCTGAAGTCAGCTGCAACTTCAGGCCAGCCATCAAGGTACATATGGCTTAAGAACTTACAATACATTTATTTGAATTTGAAAATTGTGTAACAGCCTGTGTTTGAGTAAACACACAAATAAACCAGAATTGTCTGCTTTGCATGTGGATGGTGGTATACAAATTCCACACTGCCTCTCCTTTGAAATGTTGGGCTCTTGTGTGTGGAGTCCAAGCACATAATTAGAAAGATACAAAGAGCATCTTTTGAGAAAAAGTTGGAGCTGAGTGACTTGGAGCCTCATGGATGGAGGCATCTCAGGGAGTTTTGATTGAATATAGAAGATTTATTGTTCTTGTAGATTGCATGTTGTTTTGTTGCCTCCATGTGAGATGGTAATTGGCTGCGGTAGTGTAATGCCACCTGCACCTTTCTATGCCAAATGCATGCACTTTTACCCTCATTCCTCATCACATTGTTGTCAAACATCTCAAACCATGAATCGGGAAGATCACATTGCAGATTTGCAGCAGTTGAAACTTCAATGCGTATCTTCTTTTAAATTTGTCCCACTTTTAGTCTGATATGTACCTAGCGTGCGTTAGGAGTCCATGCATGCACTGCCTCCCCTGCATAATTGTATTGTGCAGTGTATATGGTGGATGACAAATAGATGTTGAGCATGTGCTTAAATAAATTTTAACTGTCTTGAAGTGTCAAATTGCTAAACATATCTATTTCATATTACTTAATAAATATACTATATATTTATACATATTATGTGGATGAGCAGTATCCCACTATAATAAACATCTGCAACATATCACTGAGCGTCCCATGTATATGATCTACTGTTTAAAATAATTGCTCCAGTATTAGAGTTAGATGTTTTTCCTCTCATGGTTAATGACAATATAATATGTATGTATTGAATCCTTATTCTCCTTTTCTGCAAAGTAATTTTTGAAACATTGCAAAAGTCGATCACATACTCTCAATAAAACATCAGCCTAAAATTTGCTGAACAATAATGCAGCATTTGCTTTTGAAACTCATCAAAATATATTGGATCAAGGTGTCGAATTAGGATGTTGGGAAAAGGCTTAGATGAGTTGAGTTGAGTTGAGTATAGGATTAGGATCCAATATTGGCAAATAAAAGACAATTTTAGAACAATTGTAATAGATAGAGAGCATGACCATCAACAAAAACCTTATGCAGTCCAATATCACAAATCAAAACCAATATAGTGAAAGCATGGGTTTCACCACTTTTAAAAACCGTGGGTTCCACAAATACAAATATCGTGGTCAATCAAACTGTTTGGACACAGCTTTAGATTCATTTCTTAATATGTACAAATGTAGCGCAACATAGAATTATGTTGAAAGCTGGAAATATTCAAAAAAAATGAATTGACAAATAAACAAACCTGATCAGCTCCTCGAAAGGAGTTTGACATGTTTCCACCCATTGCCCCACTTGCAGCACCCATCTTGTCTTGTTGGCAAAGATGGTGATTCGACACTGTTAATTATGTTGTGTGGCGTCTGTTTGTGGCTTCTGGTGTGTGTGCCTGTTGAAAGTTCTCTGTGCAAAGTTATTCATGATATCATCCTTTGATACTGTTTACATATGCACATGCAATTTCTGAACTTAATTCATTTTTGTGTTGGATATGGAAGAGCTACTTCCCCATGTAGTTGGGAAAAGGCTTAGTTGAGTTGAGTAGTTGAGTATATGGAAGAGCTACTTACACTGATTGCATATCATGGTGGCTTTTTTCCCCGTTTAAGGCAAGTTTTGCATGGTTCGGCTGGTGGTGTTGTGGGGCCTTTTCAACAAGTTCAGGGTAGGAACCTGCAACTTCCTGGATCAACACAGGTACATCTCTACTAAAATAATGCTGGTGATTTCCTTCTTGCTTTCATTGGTATGATCAATGCTGTGCAACAGGACATCAAGACTGAAATGAATCCGGGTTGACTCCCAGAGGTGCAGGTCCTGATGGATCATTAATTGGAGTGCCGGGTGGTAACCATGCACATATCAAACTGTTATGCTTTTCTTTTCATTTCTTAAATATGACTGTTATAACATCTTCAATAGACACCTGATTAGCATTTGCACATCCTTTATGCAATGGGATATCAAATAACAGGAAGAGTTTCCAAGATTTTACCATCCTATTTGATGAAAGATAATTTTGGTTCTTGTACTCTGCTTAGTCTGCTGTCAATTTTTGCTGAGCTTGTTGTTCGGTAGCTGTTATTGATTTTGTACATATATCATTAGTTCTTAGAATATAAGAAAAATTGCACTTTTGCTATTTTCTGGTTCTTTGCCTAGGTTTATAATTTGAAGTAGTTTAGGCTGACATTAACTGCACTTATGGCAGGACCCAATCAAGGTGTGAGCAATTTGACATTGAAAGGATGGCCCCTTACAGTAAGATTTTCAATTGATTGTTATAAAATTTTACTAGATCCTGTCTTATAGGATGTCATTTCTTTCAATTAAAATCATAAATATTTGCTATGATGCCTTGTCTACATTCTGTGCTCTCCTCTTGATAAGTGTTACTAGATCCTTATAGGATGATTAGACTTTATTCTTTCAAAATTTGAGAATTTCTGTGCGTAAAAGTTATTTTTTTTGTGTAGAACAGGAGTTTCTCGAATTAGCATGCATGAAACTTTGGCTTTGATAAAGCTGGAAACTATCAATCTTCTATATTTGTATAATGAATTGCTTGACTAAGTCCATTTGCATGCTGAGCAGGTTCTTATATATTCATGCTCTTTAGAAGAATTGTTTGTGGAGAATGATCTTTGGATATAGCATAGTGGTGCTTAAAAGATTCCCTCAACTGATTCATACAAGCTTTTGACTTGTTCAGCCATCTTTGAAAGATCTAATCAGATATCTCCATCCCCTTATTACTTTAGCCCAAAATGCAGAAAAATAGAAAAGAAGTTGCACACTTGCTGTGGTAGCATCATTGTTACAGGGAAAAATTGTGAATAATTCTCTTATCCAAAGAACTCCTATGAAATGGCAAATCACAATTCAGCATGATAATCTTCAATATGAATAATACTTATAATCAAAAGCTGTTCTTTAGTTATGAACAAATGATGAGAATAAAATTACAACAATGATGTGAAAAGTTCCACTTAATCTTCAATAAGGTTGTGGAATCACTATTACGGTGGTGCAACCGAAGTTACATTGCTGTCACCACCAGAAGAGTAATTCAAGTGGAATCACAACCACCTGTCATTTGCTGTAGTCAATCGCTATACCTTTCAAGGTGAACTTAGTCATCGTAATTCATCTACTTTAAGCTGTATGCAAACCACAGTAGAAATACCATCCTGCCCATAAAAAAAGGAGAAACATATGCAGAGAGATACACCTATCTTTTGAAATTTCACAATTTTTGGTTTACCCCAATGTTTCTGGAGCCTAGGTTCTCATTTCCCCCTGTAAATCCAGAAGAGGGATGCTGCAACGGTGCAACCTAACAGCCATGTTCCCCTTTTCTGCCTTTTGGATCAATACACTTCCCCCCGCTTTTTTTTTTTGTTGGCTCAACTCCACTTTATTTGAAAACTAAAGCAGAAATTACAGAAACCTAATGCTTCCTCAGATTTGCTTTATCCTGGGGAAGATTTTTTTGCGTGTGCTTGTATTTTTTTTTTTTTCCCGGGGGGGGGGGGTAGCAGTGAGGGAATGGTGTTGTCAATATATGCATGGTAAATCTCATATCGGGAAGGAATGATCTTCATTGTTTAGAAGGTGAAAGGAGCTGCAATTGAATAGACTGTTTGGAGGACCAGCCTATATTGAACTGGTGCTAATTGAATATTATTTTCAATTTAGTGCTCAGTGAGAATGAGAGCTCTGAATTTTAGGGCTGTTTCAATTCCTGCTTCTCCATGTCCTTCCAGTCTTTTGTATTCATTGGTTCATTGTTGTGCATAAAAATTAGGGCAGTATCTTTCCTTATTGATATTTAATTAAAAAGAAAAATGATTGTGGAAGCAAGCCAATGTATGTTCATATTCTTGAAAAAAAGATTGTGGAAGGAAGTCAATGTACGTTCATGTTCTTTACTAGCTTGCTACCTGCCCTAACTAGCAATGACTGTTAAGAGAGTAATACTCTCATAATTGAGAAGAAATGCTCCTTCGATTATGATATAATGTTCAGATTTGAGTTCTTCAACATCATCAAGGCCTTCCTGATGCCCTGAATCTTCATTATTGTGGCCCCTTTGATTGTCCTTTTTCCTCGTGATTGTCTTTTTTTCCCCTTTTCCCATGTTCGTGTTTGATGGATGGATGGGAGTTGCTGATGATTGGTTAAGGTGAGATTTTTAAATTTTGCTATGGTTATCTTCAACTCCGGATAAAACGAGTTAGAGGTTCTGATCTTCAGTGAGATCCCGTGATCAGAACAATCCGATCAAAAATCTTATCATAAAGATAAGCTCGAATTAAAATATTGAATTCGGTTGGTGCGAAAGCGATACGTAATCAAAGTTATGAAAAGTCATGGCAATCATTTCTAAATAGAGAAAATGATTGCGTACCTTTGTACTGAAGATTTCTATTTGGATTTCTTTATGAATAAGGAAGCGTTCGTGCGTAAAGACTCCTCTGTGTGAAGTAGGGCTCCAATCGAGCCGAGCCGAGCTTTTCCGTGCTCAAGCTCAACTCGTTAACAAATATTCGAGCTCGAGCTCGTTTAAATTTGAAAAACTCTGTTCAAGCTCGGCTCGAGCTCGATTACAAAAAGCTCGGGCTCGACTCGAGCTCGGCTCAAGCTTGCTCATTTGGTATGATTAGAAAGCTCGATAAGCTCGACTTAGAAAAAGCTCATTTCAAGCTCAAGCTTGAATTGAGCTCATTTCAAGCTTGACTCAAATTAAGCTTGTTTAAAGCTCGGCTCGAGAATTAAAAAAAAAAGTTCGATTCTTAAACCCAAAAAATGAAAAGACAGAGAAGATGAAAGGGCATCTTGTTCACAAGCTTCTAATCAAGCCAGCTCGCGAGCTCCTAATTGAGCCGTCTCACGAGCTCTTAATCGAGCTGTCTCATGAGCTCCTAATCGAATATGCTCCTGTGCTCAAGCTCGGGTTGTTTATCAAACAAGCTCTAAAATGAAGCTCAAGCTCAGCTCGTTTACATGACGAGCCGAACACAAACGAGTTATTATCGAGTCGAGCCTCGAGTAGTTCGTGAGCGGCTCGGCTCAATTACAGCCATAGTGTGAAGGCTTCTGCACAGGAGATAGAAGAGTGGAGAAGCTCTCTGAGATCGCCGATTCTTCTTGGGAATAAACGGGATAGTCTTAAATCCTCAACTCCCTGAATGAGTAAGGGGTATGGCCAAGGAAATAAGCAAGGACTTTTGGTGAATAAAAATCAGCCGATTCTTTGTGTTTCTCTTTTCTGGATCTCTTTGTCTTTTCTGTTCTTAAAAACGTAGTTTTCTCTGAATAGATGGAGACGGGCGGATGAAAAAATAAATGGAAAGCGATATGCTGATTGAAGAAAGCGCCGCGTCCTTACAGGAGAGATGCTTCTCATCATCATCCAAAGACGCGCGAAGAAGAAGATACCGCTTAGTAAAAAAATACGTTGTCTTCCTTTTGCGCATGATCTGAGAACATTACGCCCAACATGCAATGGGCCGACTGGTCTAGAGGCTCATTGGGACCAAGGCCTATAGAGCCTAAACCCAAAGTCCTCAAACCACCCATGGCCTCCACTTTGGTCACGGATCCATGTTATAGAGTTTAGTTTCATTAAGAAACTTTTCTCTAGATCTTTCTAAAAAATCAAACACAATATTAGGCAGCATTACTTGCTCATTGCGTCACCTAAAATTTTAAAAAATAAATTCTTAAAATTTAGGAGCAGTTTTCTCTTATGGTCTATACCTTGGACTTCGCGAGACACATAACTTAGCTCCCAAGAATAGTCCTTACATCGCCATTCCCTATGACTTAGGACAATATTCTTAGTCGTGATTTATTTCTACAGAAAATCACAACGGCACTCTAGGATATGCGCACATTTACGTCGAGATAAAATAAATTGTCATATAAGATAATCCCATCCCTGACCTATGAGATTGATACGCAAATGGTTCCTTCATGCGACACTCGAATATTGGCATCAAGTAATTTGTGTACTATCACTTGTCCAATATCCATCTATCACCTTAGCTCTAGGTTTCCTCATATCCATCCACTGAGCATCATGAATCAACTCGTCGATTGATCATGTCTATGTCGATCTGTAAATTACTATACATAGTTTTAAGATAGATTAATTTGAATCTCAAAGGAGTGTTATTACTTTCTCATGGAAAGTACATGAATGACTATATTGCGAGTATGTTCTCAGACCCTAGTGGCATATGCCCAACCCATCGAGTATCAATCATTTATGGATTTTGCTCATTTGGTGAATCAAAGCATATATGCTATAAGTCTGAGTTCAACGACTTGCTTAAGCTTAAGAACATCGTACTTTCATGATAGTACTTTTCAAAATTTATTCTCATATAAGTCCATCAATACACAATATGTACTAGTATGCTAATTCGATAGTTCCTCTCAAATAGTCAAGATAAACTATTTTTCCAATTGAAAATTACGTATACTCAACTTCTCATAATAAAGCGCCTAACTTTATTAAAGTTGTACAATTATATTTCAATATAATAAAATGATCTCGTCTTCTGTACTCATGCGTAAAGCATCTTGAGCACTCAGATCATTATTTCTAACATTCGTAGACCTTTCAAGAGCATTACATATAACAAGTATATAGGATATAAATATCAAATCATTTATTATATGTCATTTGATGTCAATCATCGTAGAAAAATTATCTTTTAGACCACAATTTCCAACATACATACTACTAGAACCTAACTCCCATCCCCTCAACATGACTTGTAAAAACATTTTCCTTGAGGGTCTTGGTAAAGGGATCTGTAAGTTCTCCAATGAGGCGATCTTGAGCACTTCCACTTCTTTCCGCTGCACAAACTCTCAGATCAAGTGAAACTTGCGCTCAATGTGCTTGCCTTTAGTGTGATAACGATGTTCCTTCACTTGAGCAATTGCAGCTGTATTGTCATAATACAGTGTTAAAGGTCTCTCAATTAAAGGTACAATCTTTAGTTCCATAAGAAACTTTCTTAGCCAAATTGCTTCTTTTGCAGCCTCAGATGCTGCCATATACTCACTTCCATGGTGGAGTCTGCGATACAAGATTGTTTCACAACTGATAGCAACACCACCTAATGTAAATAAAAAACCGGATGTAGATCTTCTAAAATCTTTATCCGCCTGAAAATCAGAATCAGTATATCCCTAAGCTCATCACTATGATATACAAGCATATAATCTTTCGTCCTCGAAGATACTTGAAGATATGCTTGACAGCTATCCAGTGTTGTATCCCTGGGTTCGACTGGTAATGGCTGACCATACCTACGGCGTACAGATATCAGGTCTCGTGCATAACATGGCATACATGAGGCTACCAACAGCCAAAGCATATGGTACCTTATTGTACGTTTTTCCTCATCAGTCTTGGGATATTGGTCCTTTGATAGAGGAACACCATGCCCGAAGGGTAACATACCCTTTTTGGAGTCGTGCATCGAGAACCTGTGTAGAATCTTATCTATATAAGCCGCTGAGATAAACCCAATGTTCTTGTCTTTCGATCTCGTAAAAGTTTGATCCCAAGAACATAGTAGCATCTCCGAGATCTTTCATACTGAACTGATGTGATAGCCAAATCTTGACTGAGGACAATGCTGCGACATCATTGCCAATAAGCAACAAATCATCTACATATAATATCAGAAACACTACAGCTTTGTCATCTAATCTCTTGTAGACACATGGCTCATCAGGGTTCTGATTAAAACCATAGGATTTAATCACCTGATCGAATCTAATGTTCCATGATCTGGATGCTTGTTTAAGCCATAAATGGACCTTTTAAGCTGGTAGACCATGTTCTCTTTGCCTCGAGATATGAACCCCTCTGGTTGGACCATATAGATAGTCTCATCAAGATATCCATTGAGGAAAGCGGTCTTGATGTCCATCTGCCAAATCTCATAGTCAAAATGAGCTGCTATGGCCAAGAGAATCCTAATCGACTTTAGCATGGCAACAGGTGAAAAGGTCTCCTCATAATCTATACCCTCCTTCTGGTTATAGTCCTTTGCCACCAACCGTGCTTTGAAGGTTTCAACCTTCCCATCCGGTCCTCTCTTCCTCTTGTAGATCCACTTGCATCCAATGGATTTGATCCCAGCCGGTGCATCTACAATATCCCAAACTTCATTCGAGTACATAGATTCCATTTTCGATTCCATAGCCTTATGCCATTGGTCTGCATCTACATCCGTGATAGCTTCATCGTAACTAGTGGGATTTGATTCTTGTTCATTGGAGATCGCCACATAGGATTCTCCAAAGAACATAAACCTATTAAGTGGTCTCAAAATCCTCCCACTGCGACGAACCATGGGAGTCGCATCTAATACTGGTTTGGCAATAGGTGTTTCATCCTTATCATTGTCTTGAATTGGAAGATGATCCCTTAGATGTCTGTTCTTGTAGAATCACCTTTTTAGGATCAGCGGTACTAATACAATCATCTTTTAATAATCTAGCATTCGTGCTAACGAACACATTTCGACTCTCAGGATTATAGAAGTAGGTGCCTACAGTACCTTTTGGGAAACCAACCCAGTAGCAAAGTATAGATCTTGGTCGAATTTAGATGTCTTTTCAGTCAATAGCAGGACATCCCTACACTTTGAGGTACCTTGGATTGGACTTACGTCCAGTCCACATCTCATAGGGAGTCTTGGGTACTGACTTAGATGGGATTAAATTCAAAATATATGCTGTCGTTTCTAGAGCATATCCCCAAAAGGATTCTAGTAAACTCGCATGACACATCATGCATCTTACCATCTCAAGTAGAGTTCTGTTTTTCCTTTCTGCTACCCCATTCTGTTGTGGTATTCTAGGAACAGTAAGCTAACAAACAATGCCATTGTCAATGAGGAGCTGTTTATATTCTTCAAGAAGGTATTCACCTCCACGATCTGATCTAACAGCTTTGATTCATTTTCCAACTGATTCTCAATTTCAGCCTTGAACTGTTTAAACTTTATAAAAGCCTTAGACTTATGTCGCATCAGATAAACGTATCCACATCTTGAGTAATCATTAGTAAAAGTAATGAAATACTTAAAACCTCCTCGGGCTTGTACCATCATTGGTCGCATACATCAGTGTGCACCAAGTCCAGTAAATCGGAGGCCCTAAGGCCTTTGGTATTAAAAGACCTTTTAGTCATTTTGCCTTCCAAACAGGATTTGCATTGAGGCATTTTATCCATATCTAATGGACCCAAGGATCCATCCTGGATAAGCCTCTTAAACCTATTAAGGTTAATGTGACCTATTCTTAAATGCCAAAGTGTTTCCTCATTGTGTTCAGCTTTTCTCTTATTTGAGATAGTATGCATTAGCTCAGTGTCATTGGATGTGGGAGTTATTAGATGTACATAATATAAATTTTCTAATCTTGATCCTCTACAAATTTCTTTACCATTTCTACTAATGGAAACATCAGAATGAAAGAAACATTGTAACCATAGGAAATCAAACATGCTACCGAAATTAAATTTCTTTTAATGTTTAGAACATATAAGAAGTCATCCAATGCAAGTTTTTTTGTTACATCCAAAAGATAAACTAACTCTACCAATACTAGTAGCTCCCACTTTTACTCATGTCCCAGCCTTAGTAATATCTCTCATCTATTGAGTTTCCTGGTTACCTGGAACCCCTGCAATGAATTGCATATGTGATTAGTGGCTCCTGAGTCTACAATCCAGGATACAGTAGAATCCACCACTAAACATGTTTCAATAATAAAAATATTACCTGCTGCATTCTTCTTGGCAAATAGTTTTGGGCAGTTTGTCTTCCGGTGCCTTTTCTGGTGGTAGTGGAAACATCTCCCTTCTACTGCTCCTTTAGCGGTCTTTGTCTTTTTGATCTTGCCACCCGCTACCTTAGGATGCTGCTTCTTCTTTCCTTTGGGCCTTTTGGGCTTAGAAGAAGAAGCCTTAGTAAAGTGAACTTCCTTTTCCTTCCTAGAATCTGCTCAGCTGATTGCAGCTCTTTCATGAGTTCTGGGAGGGTCATGCCAAGTTTGTTCATTGTATAGTTAAGCTTGAATTGATCAAATGAACTTGAGAGGGTTTCCAGCGCTATATTTATTTGAGTCTCTTGGTCGATCTCAGCAACCAATCGATGGCCTCATATAGGTAGCCCATCACTTTAAGCATATGATCTCGGACCGTGGTACCTTTAGCCATACGAGTATTAATCAGCTTCTTGATAGCACTCTGCCGTGCAGCCCTGCTCGAATGAGTGAACATCTCTTGAAGACTAAAAATCATATCATAAGCCGTCTCCATGTTTTGATGTTGCTGCTATAGCACTAGGCTTAAGGAAGCCAAGATACAGCATTTGGCCATCTCATCAGTCTTGTTCCATTTTTCAAATTCAAGTTTTTCATCATCCGTTGGGTTTTGACCCAACTAAGGACAGATATCTGTTAGGACATACTTATACCCAGCAGAAGTGAGTACTATGTCCTAATTTCTCTTTCAATTCAAATAGTTTGGCCTAGTTAACTTATTATCATTAAGTATAAAAGCAAGTGGAGAAAATGATGACAACATCTGAAATATAAATAATGACATACATGCATCAGTTATATATGCTTCATAAATATTCTTTTAACATTAAGATTACTAAGTAGCAAAAACTTAAAAAAAAGCTGCGAAGTCTCAATGTAACAGTGTATTGACCTCCATAAAAATGAGTCAACCCAAGTCCCACCTGGTCATAGTCCTCCAACAACCCTACTTGGTTATGATCACTGCTTTGGTTTTTGACTCCTATTATTATAGGTCAAGTGTTAACCAAGGTTTAATCTTCTGGGATTAATAAGTTTGAAAACTCCATCCCTAATAGGGTTCACGCGTATGACACGAGTAAGTGTTCAAACAGGACACCCTAGATTATTTATTTAATTCTTAGAACTATGCAAACTAATGACATACCCCATCCCTAATGGGGGGGGGTCACGCATGTGACACGAGTATGTCATATGCAACAAAGAATTAAATATTTTACTGAAAAATTCTTCCACTATAGTTGATGTATGTACTCCATCCCTAATGGGGGTCATATATGTAACATGAGTAAGCACATGCATCATAGCGAGAATCAATCTTTTTGGGAAGCCACGGGTTATATGTTACCCTTACGCACTTGATAATTTGTTAATTAAGTTTTTGTATGTTTGTGATTTACCTTATGTCCAAATGGCCTTGGACATACCTTTAATTACTTAACCAATTATGTAATCATTTATCTGATTAATGCCCATAATTGTCATAGGTGATTTGGTTTCTAACCTATTCAATCATGCCAATTTAGGGTCCTTTAATCATTTAATTATATAACTCATAATATTCTAATGAGTGATACCATGGCAATAAAACATGCATGCAACACACATAAGCAATAAAAAATTAAATAAATTGCTGTGCTTCGGGACATCACGAATGAAAGTCTTTTACGAGTCTGGATACTTCCGTCGCTACCAAAGACACCCCCCAATTTTCGTGACCTTTCCCAGATCCACTCGGACCAGAACCTTGGCCTGGTGGCTTGGTCCCTTTTCCTCACGTTTTGAGGTCTCATGCCGTGGAGTCTCTTCCTCTCACGTGGAGTCCGGACGGAAGAAGGGAGGCATCCTTCTTTCTGTTCGTTCCTTCCTTGTTCCTAGCAACAGATGGGCCGAACAAGGAGTCATCCGAATGGAAGAAGGAGGCCAACGTCCGAGTTGCTTCCGTTTCTGGCATCAAACGGTTGAACGAAGGAGGCCAATCGTCCTTCTTCTCAATTCTTTAGTGGACGTCCCTTTTATGATCCTGGCAACAGGACGCTTTGGTCAAGGGAAAAATAAATATCCTACTAATAATATTGGTCTCATGTGAGCTTAGGAAGGGCTAGCGCTGCTTCCTTGTAATCGCCACCACCACGTATTCCCATCCTTGGTGGCATCTCCAATATAAAATTAGAGAATTGAACCCCCACCACCACAACACGATGGCGTTTGATCGGCTTTATTTCGTGTCTTAAAAATCAAACGTCTGGCTTCTTTTCCCTTTCGCATGGAGTCCTAATCATTCGATCTGGTTCCCCATCGTCCAATCCCAAGAAGTCTTCCGGACAGAACCGTGTGGAGTCCACGGACGAAGGGAGCCCCTTGTGTATTCCTTCCATTCCAGGAAGAAGGAAGGAACTCATCCGAGTTCCCTTCCACGTGGAGTCCAAATGTCCTTCGTCGTGGAGTTCGAACGTTCTAGGAAATAGGGAGGAAAAACGGTCGAAAGATCTACCCATTCTAATATTTTCCATCTTCCCCGGATAGAGGTGTTCATGCAGATTACTTATTATCAAAACCAACGCTCTGAAACTATTTTTTGTTTGATGGATGGATGGGAGTTGCAGATGATCGAATAAGGTGAGATTTTTAATTTTTGCTATGGTTATCTCTAACTCTGGATAAAACGAGTTGGAAGTTCTGATCTCCGATGAGATCCTGTGATCAGAACAATCCGATCAAAAATCTTATCATGAAGATAAGCCCGGATTAAAATATTGAATCCGGTTGGTGTGGAAGCATACGTAATCAAAGTTATGAAAAATCATGGCAATTTTTTTTAAATCAGAGAAAATGATTGTGTACCTTTTTATTTAAGATTTCTGCTTGGATTTCTTTGTAAATAAGGAAGTGTTCGTGCGTAAAGACTCCTCTGTGTGAAGGCTTCTGCAAGGAGATAGAAGAGTGGAGCTCTTTGAGATCGCTGATTCTTTTGGGAATAAACGAGATAGTCTTAAATCCTTGACTCCCTGAATGAGCAAGGGGTATGGCCAAGGAAATAAGCAAGGATTTTTGGTGAATAAAAAGCAGCCGAGTTCTTTGTGTTTCTCTTTTCTGGATCTTTCTATCTTTTCTGTTCTTAAAAACGTAGAGAGTTTTCTCTAAACAGATGGAGATGGACGGATGAAAAAATAAAAAAGATTTCTTCTTGTCTCTGATCATGGCACTCGCTATTTATGAATGGGAAGCGATACACTAATCGAAGAAAGCGCCGCGTCCCTACGGAAGAGACGCTTCTCATCATCATCTAAAGATGCGTGAAGAAGAAGACACCATTCGTGAAAAGATACATTATTTTCCTTTTGCGCCTGATCTGAGAACATTACGTCCAACTTGCAATGGGCCGGCTGGTCTAGAGGCTCATTGGGACCAAGGCCTATAGAGCCTAAACCCAAAGTCCTCAAACCACCCATGGCCTCCACTTTGGTCACGGATCCATGTTACAGAGTTTAGTTTCATTAAGAAACTTTTCTGGATCTTTCTAAAAAATCAAACACAATATTAGGCGGCATTACTTGCTCATGTGTCACCTAAAATTTAAAAAATAAATTCTTAAAATTTAGGAGCAAGTTTTCTTTTATGGTCTACACCTTGGACTTCGCGAGACACACATAACTAGCTCCCAAGAATATTGTCCTTACACCGCCATTCCCTATGACTTGGGACAATATTCTTAGTCGTGATTTATTTCAACCAGAAAATCACACGGCACTCTAGGATATGTGCAACATTTACGTCGAGATAAAATAAATTGTCATATAAGATAATCCATCCTGACCTATGAAATTGATACGCAAATGGTTCCTTCATGCGACACTCGAATATTGGCATCAAGTAATTTGTGTACTATTACTTGTCCAATATCCATCTAACACTTTAGCTCTAGGTTCCCTCATATCCATCCACTGGGCATCATGAATCAACTCGTCGATTGATCATGTCACACTCGATCTGTAAATATCACTATACATAGTTTTAAGATAGATTAATTTGAACTCTCAAGGGAGTTTTATTACTGTCATGGAAAGTACATGAATGACTATATTGCGAGTATGTTCTCAGACCCTAGTGGCATATGCCCAACCCACCGAGTATCAATCATTTATGGACTTTGCTCATTTAGTGAATTAAAGCATATACGTTATAAGTCTGAGTTCAGCGACTTGCTCAAGCTTAAGAACCATCGTACTCTCATAGCTATGAGTTAAATTTCATGATAGTACTTTCAAAATTTATTCTCATATAAGTCGTCAATACGCAATATGTGTACTAGTATACTAATTCGAGAATCCCTCTCAAATAGTCAAGACAAACTATTTTTTCAATTAAAAATTACGTATACTCAACTTCTCATAATAAAGCGCCTAACTTTATTAACGTTGTGACAATTATATTTCGAATGTAATAAAATGATCTCGTGTTTTCTGTAGTCATGCGTAAAGCATCTCGAGCACTCAGATCATTATTTCTAACATTCGTAGACCTTTCAAGAGCATTACATATAACAAGTATATAGGATAAATATCAAATCATTTATTATATGTCATCTGATGTCAATCATCATAGAAAAATTATATCTTTTAAACCACAATTTTCAACAGTTCCACCATTGCTGATATCTTTTGCGATGCTAAGATATGAAAGGCTGATTCTCATCTTTAAGTAGTTCCATGCTTCTGTCGTTTGGTGCAAGCATATTTGCTGTGTCAATATTGATGCTTCTTGACATATGTTGTGTGACCATGCACCATCCTTCCATTGGTAATGTCACTTGCTGTGGTTGTCATATTTTAGGTGGATTATATGATGCTTTTATCTTTTTGCTTGGATGCTGTTTGGTTTCTGTGGAGGATACTTGACATTGCTCTTTGACCATTATGATTTATGATATACTTGAATCATGCTGGTTGATTGGGCTGTAGAAAATATGAAACAGATTATAATGTAAAGTAGAATGGCTTCTAAAGAAGATAATTTATACGTGTTGGACTATTGTGGTTCTAGCTTCTGAGGAACTCCAGTTATGAAGGCTATGGTATAAACCCTGGAGGTCCAATGGATATAACAAGTCCTCTGATATGTTATTGCATCCTAATTAAACATTTCCACTGCAGGCAAATTTGTCTCAAATTTGACACAAATCTGAGCACCACCTTCTGGACTCATGGAAAAGTGAGAAGGGGAGAAAAGCCTGAGCAAACATAATTTCCCAATTACACAAGCATTTTTTTTCACAATCTTGGACTGTTGGGGATTACATTCACAACAAGACAACAGCAATATCATCCTTGTCCCACACACACGATCTCAAAGGCATCCCAACCATGTTTCTTCCTAATTAAGCTTTAATGTGATTTTAATATTGCAGCTTTGGCTTTTATTTGGTAATGATTTCATCTAGATTATTTGCTAGTAATGCAAGCCATAAAAGCATGGTTTGCGATACTGCTTGGTACGTAGCATACCATACTATATCAGCAAGGTGCCTGTACAGTACCAAGGTTCAGTATGTGAAAGGGACAAATTGACTTGCACCAGTTAGATGGCCAAATCAGCCTATGCTGGGTTGAACGGACAGTCTCCTAATTTTGTGTTATATTGACCTATATCGCTCGATTTTGGGTGTGGACTATTGTGGTTCTAGCTTCTGATGAACTCCAGTTATGAAGGCTATGGTATAAACCCTGGAGGTCCAATGGATATAACAAGTCCTCTGATATGTTGTTGCATCCTAGTGAAACATTTCCACTGCAAGCAAACTTGTCTCAAATTTGACACAAATCTGAGCACCACCTTCTGGACTCGTGGAAAAGTGAGAAGGGGAGAAAAGTCTGAGCAGACATAATTTCCCAATTACACAAGCATTTCTTTTCACAATCTTCGACTGTTGGGGATTACATTCACAACAAGACAACAACAATATCATCCATTGGCCCCCACACATGATCTCAAGGCATCCCAACCATATTTTTTCCTAATTAAGCTTTTGTCCTTTGTTTATAGGAATGTGATTTTAATATTACAGCTTTGGCTTTTATTTGGTAATGTTTTCATCTAGATTATTTGCTAGTAATGCAAGCCATAAAAGCATGGTTTGCTATACTGCTTGGTATATGGCATATCATACTATATTAGCAAGGTGCCGGTACAGTACCAAGGTTCAGTATGTGAAGGGGACAAATTGACTTGCACCAGTTAGATGGCCAAATCGGCCTATGCTGGGTCGAATGAACAGTCTCCTAATTTTGTGTTATATTGACCTATATCACTCGATTTTGGGTGGCCCCATGGCTAGGCATGAGAAAAAGGGGTTCCCGATTTTATATGGCAATACTATATCATTTTTGTTTTAATAAACTTTTATGGTACTGAGTACCAGTAGAAAGAATTTTCCATGAAAGTGATTACTGTGATAATGTTCTTTCAATGTATAGATCTAGTTGCTTATTCTCTGAACTGTGCAGGGTATTGATCAACTCCGTTCTGGAATACTACAGCAACAGAAGTCATTAATGCAGTCTCCGCAGCCTCTACACCAGCTTCAACTCTGACTCCACAACAACAAGCACTACTGCTTCAGGCACAACAAAATTTGACAACTCCATCATTGTCAGCTGGAGATATTGACAGCAGAAAGCTTAGAATGTTTCTGAACAACAGAAATTTAGTTCTTGGGAAGGATGGCCAGTCAAACTCTGTTGGTGATGTCATTCAAAATGTTGGATCTCCAATGCAAACTCCTTTCCAGTCTTGCCACGCGCTGATACAGATATGCTAATTAAGGTTTGGCTGCTCATGTTAAGAAATTTTAGTTCTTGTTGTGAAAATGTTGAGACATGGTTCCTCTCATCTATTGTTGCCATTATTTTCTGCTGACAACTGTGAAAAAGGAGAAAAAATTGGAATGCCTTTGTCAATATGATATTGCTCCATTGCTCCTGACCTCAAGGCTTGACAACTAAGAAGCATTTTTCTGTCTTATTATATTTTGGGGGATACATGAATACTGAAAATGTCATCCTATTTTCATGCTTTGTAATGGAATTCCAATACGCGTAGGATATGAACTTTTTTTTTAATTAAAAAATCCTTTTTGATGCTATTGTTTATAGCATCATTTTTGGTTTTGAATGACGTCTAGATTAGTGGAGTTTGTGGATGTTGATATCAAGGTTAGTCAAACTATTTCAAATCAGTCTGAAACTAGGACGGTTCGACCTTCTAGTTTGGTACGAGGGGCAACTGTTCTGAATCGCCCATATCGCCATCATACTGACATACTAAGCCCTACAAAACCATCCCATGTCAAATCAAACCATTTGTTTTAGTTCGGTACAGTGGTAGATGTGGGTGGGGCCTCCTGCTCTACCTGATTAGTACACTACTGGTTTGGTATAGTATGCACTGTACTAGACCATGCGAGCCTGGTATCAATATTCGGTACATCAGACCTTGGTTGATGATACCATTAAGTATGAACTGTTGAGTTGTGTAACCCATTATCATTATACTTCATGAATGTATCTTGCCATATGCAAAAATAAAATTTTATTTGTTTCCATGCCTATCCATATCATGCCCTATTTTTCAGTGTCTGTTGAATCAATGTTTTCTATTATCCATCCTTGTTGATGCTTCATTGCTCATACTGCTTCCGAGAAACTGTGGTGGCCATAGGATTCTTCACCTTTTTTTGGTGCAGTGGTGGGTGGGGGCAATCATAAAATGATAATAGTAATTTGGAAAATATCATTTTTAATAACTTTTACAAACAAATCATGAATGTGTCTGTTTTGCTAAAACAAAATGGCAATTTTCCGAACTCCTTAATTTTGTAATATATATGAATAAGTTACCTGATAATTTTAATTACATGAAGTTCAAAAATTATTATATTCTGTGTCCATCCAAACAGTACATAAAAATTGGTTAATGATAAAAAATTATAAAATTGAAATGGAAAGGGAATTCAGCTAGTGCTGATTCCAACATAAGTGAACATTGAAATGGCACACAAGTAACTGTTGATATATTTTTGTGACACAGATAGTCTGGCGTTCTGAAAAATGGATTAAAAACTTGAAATTTGTAATTTGAAGATACCTCTATAATAGAAACCTAAATACCTCTTTCCTATAATTATCCCTCTGTATAGTTTGGTTCCAAATTGTAAAAAGCCTAGAATGCCCTATTCTCCATCTATGTCCATGTTTAGCCAGTTTCATGTGATCATTAATTACCTAGCTATTTAGGTTGCCCAAATTAATAGCTTAGCAAAGATTTAGTCTAAGAATGTTCACAAATCATTTCTTAAGCAGGTCACTATATTCTGATAATGCAATCTGTTCCGCCCAATTTAAAGTGGGAAACCTGTTCCATAATTGTTGGTTGTTTAAAGGAATGCCACAACCCATGTTCTTTGTATGAGTCCAATCAGTCATTGGTGTTGTCAACAGCCAATGGATTAGGAGAGATTACAAACATAGAATCCAAGCTTGACTGGGGAGAGAAAACATTAAGTCAAATAATAACAGCTTATGGGGATGTGCTTCGTAAATTTCTGAAAACAATAGCAAGTGATGCAGACAATTCTGGGCTCCCGACTGGGAAATTTGACCTTTGTTATGGTAATTTTGCACTGCATTGTGGTTAGGAGCGACATCTGCTCAAACTTAATATTTTTAAGCATGATGCATTTCTAAAAGTCTTTTGGACAATTGTATTATTCAACCAACATTTATCACTAGTTGTGTGAATGAGTGGTATTTCTGGAAGTAATTTTTGTCTTATTCCATGCAAGCTCTATGGGTGTCAGAAATGGTTCTGCTTCACTTTGACATACGTATTTTTCAGAAGTCGGGGCTGGTTACTGTTATCATGAGTTCTTTTGCCAGTCGTTGGCTTATAGATGCATGCTTTCTTTGCACTCGTATGATGTCTATGTTTTTTGCTGGAAGAATAATAGTTGCCTTGTGTAGTAGAAGATAGCTCAGTTGCAACAACAGCAGCAACAAAACAGCAGCCAACAGACTCAGCAGCAGCTTCAGCAGCATGCCATATCGAGTCAACAATCACAGAGTTCAAGTCACCATCTTCACCAACAAGATAAAATGGGTGCTACAAATGTCACCATGGATGGAAACATGCCAAATTCCTTTCGAGGAGCTGATCAGGTCTGTCTATTTGTTAGCTCAAATTTTTTAACCATATATTGCTTTCAATATAATTCTACCTTGTCCCACATTTTTAAATATTAAACATTAAACAATGGATCTAAAGCTGTATCCAAAAAATTGATTGGATATGATATTTGTATTTGTCAAAGCCATGGTTTTTAATAGTTATGAAACTTTTGCTTTCAATATTTTGGTTTTGATCAGTGATTTTGAACCACATAAGTTTTTTGTTGATGGTTCTCCATCCATTACAATGGTTGTAATTTTTTTTGAAATTTGCCAAGATTGGATCCTAATCCTGTACTTTGGTCCAATATATTTTAATTGTTTCAAAAGCAAATGCTGCATTATTATTTGGTAAATTTCAGTCTCTATGCTTTTATTAACAATATATGGTTGACTATCACAATGTTTCAAAAATCAGTTTGTTGAAAAAGGAGATCTACAATTTAATAAATTCACATGATATTGTCATTAATCATGAGAGGAAAAATGGCTAACTGTAATACTGGGGCTTATGAATTTTGAATGCTTGGTCTTATACATGGGATGCTTTGTGATATGTTGCCAACATGCATTATAGTGGGATACTGTTTCAAATTGCTAGCTTAACCTTTTAATATAGTCTGTAGCTGCAAGACTTTTGAGCACTGGTCTGTGTCCTTCTGAATCCAAACTCCAACTTTTCACACAATTTAGAAAAAAATGACAATGCCATTAAAATTAACATTTATTTTGCAAATGATAGTTCGTACTTAGATGATCGACATTCTTTTCTTTTTCCAGCATTGGGAGTTACCTTCCCATGTTCAATTTGCAATTTGATGTGTATAATACTATTACCTTCTCATTCTGGAAATTTTAGCCTTTTTCTTTCAATTGAATTTTCAGGCATCAAAGAATCAGAGTGGGCGCAAGCGAAAGCAACCTGTGTCATCCTCTGCTCCAGCCAACAGTTCAGGAACTGCAAACACCGCTGGCCCCTCTCCAAGCTCGGCACCCTCAACACCATCCACACATACTCCAGGAGACGTAATGTCAATGCCATCATTGCAGCACAGTGTCAGCTCATCCAAGCCTTTGATGGTGTTCAGTTCTGATGGCACTGGAACTTTAACATCACCATCAAACCAGTTGGTAAATATACAACTTGACTTCCATTCTGGTTCATCCTGGAATGATTGTTTCAAAAGTCAGTGGAATGATGGAGGTATTAAATTGCAGGCTGATATGGATCGATTTGTGGAGGATGGTTCACTGGATGACAATGTCGAGTCATTTTTGTCTCATGATGACCCAGATCCAAGGGATGCAGTAGGTCGTTGTATGAATGTTGGCAAAGGTGAGATTGTATCATTCTGCTGCGCATCCAAGTCTAATAACATACATTTGTGGTTGAATTAGAAATTTAAACATTTAATTTCAGCCTTTTATCATGAAAAAATGATTCTGTTGTTAACCTTGTTTGCATTTTGTTTCCAGGTTTTACATTTACTGAGATTTTATCTACCCGGGCAAGTACAAGTAAAGTTGTTTGCTGCCACTTCTCACCTGATGGGAAGCTACTTGCTAGTGGAGGTCATGATAAAAAGGTGAGGACCATACTGAATATCTGTTCAAATCGTGGATTTGTTATAACTTAATAAGCTTTAGTGTTGTCAATTTCTTGTCTGTAAGGGAAGTGACCTGGATTCTCTGTTTTATGATTTTATAATGCAGGCAGTTTTGTGGTACACTGATACTTTAAAACCGAAATCTACTTTGGAAGAACACACCCTGCTGATTACCGATGTTAGATTTAGCCCAAGCATGCCTCGTCTGGCTACCTCCTCTTTTGACAAGACTGTGAGGGTTTGGGATGCTGATAATGTAAGTTGCAATTGCTCCTTCATGGCTTATGTAGATATTTTTACTGTCTGAACCCTTTTTTATTAGATTCGTTCTATTTGAACCTTCATACTGTGTGCAGTTGATCCATTTTATTGTTTTACATCTACTCTATGCCTAAGTCAACCTTCTCCTTTCATTTGTTATTTGAACCATTTGATTTTTACATGTATTGGTTCAGTGGTAACAGCCAAAAATTTTGAATATGGCATGACTAAGCTGCAGGATGTAACTAACGAAATAGGCAACAAATAATCATATGGGCCACTGCTATATACCTGTGCATGTAGATATAAAGCATCCTTGTTTCTATGCTATCCATTCAGGGATATTTGTCAGGGTTCAAACAAGTAATATGTACCATAGAATTCTGTTGATTTTGTGTTTCACATTTTACAGCTATCAGTTTGAAGAGTGCTTTAACTTGCTCTTAGACATCAAAGCATGAAATTGTTTTGCTCCATTTTATTGATATTTTTATCTCTACTATAGTATGAGTCAGAGTCCTGACCAGATGTCCAACTGTTGGGTACCTTTTCATGGGCATTTTTGTAAATGCCTTATTTGTGACAAAAAAATGTAGCAAACTAACAATCAAAAGTTAGGGCATTTATCATTTAATATAATCTTCCAGAGATTTGAATCTTGTGATCACATCCGTTGGTCTTGCTCCTGATGTGCATTCAATGTGCACGTAACTACTTATAGATTGCTGGTCTCTTTAGGCACAGTTTGAATATGGAAAGCACCATCTTTTTTCCCCTTAATCTTTAGTCAAAAGTAAAGGTAGCCTACTTCTCTCCTGTTGCTTCTGTGCAATAAATGGGTGACATATTGAAACATTCTGCTTGACTGATAACTCCAATGTGCAGCCGGGCTATTCGCTTCGTAATTTTACTGGGCATTCTGCATCTGTCATGTCTCTAGACTTTCACCCAAATAAAGATGATCTTATATGCTCTTGTGATGGGGATGGGAGATACGATACTGGAGCATCAACAATGGCAGCTGTGTTAGGGTTTTCAAGGTATTCATATGATAACTAGCCATTAGCTGTTTAATTCATGACTTTGTCAGCAGTAGATGGTTTTCCCTCCATGTGATATCTATTTCAATGTAGCATTTGCTTGGTGAGCAATGATAACTTTTTTTTTCTTTATTAATTTAGAATTTTCTTTTCCTGCTTTTGTTAAATTCTTCTGTTGTATCACAGGGTGGCACAACGCAAATGAGATTTCAACCTCATCTCGGCAGATATCTTGCAGCTGCTGCTGAGAACATTGTATCCATACTAGATGTTGAGACTCAGGCATGCCTTCATTCATTGGAGGTCAGGCATTGGTCATTTCTCTCTTTATCATGCAATGGAATCACTATATTCTCTAATAAAAAAATAAAGCAATTTATTTAGCATTTAAATTTAGTCTCTGAGCTGTTTGCAGATCTTTATCATTTATAATGTATATTTGTGCATTTATTTTACCTTTTGTTGTTCAAATTCCATCATATTTTTTAGTTTTAAAATTATGTTCTTTCAAAAATTTCTGTCTTTGGGCCACCATATTTGTGCTCCTAGAGTATATAAATAATTGTGCCGCCACTTCACTAGCCTGCTTTTGGTGCAAATGGTGGTTGGCAATGACATCTAGCGCCTGTTGGCTTCTGCACTGGTTTGCAGTATGTCCATCTGTTGAAGCATGATGGTTTGTTGGATCCTATTATTTTCATGATGTAGTAATTTCATGGTCATTCTTAGGATGTAAAATACAAAACTATGATACAGTAGACCTACAGAAATTGCTGGAGGTCAGAATTTAGTCTTGTTGGTAGGAAAAGACCATCCAAACTGTTTCTTTTATATATTTAATTAACATATACCAAAAATTATTGTTAATATTAAAGTTGTCATATGGTGAGGATCCATGTCTGCAATCTTGTCTTCTCTTATGGCTTATGGCCATGGAGGAATTTAAACATTTGACGCTTGTTCTTGTTAGTGCACTGTTCATCACATTCCAGTTTAATTGTCAGTTGCCACTCTTGCTTTGTTGAATGTTGTCTTGTGAATAGTATCAGAATAATGTAGGTTGGTTGAGGCTATCAAAAAGTTATATGGAAAGTGTCCAAAAGGAGATTTTTGATACAAGATGTAGGAGATTACTTTTCTCCTCTTGTAAATATAATAGGTTCATTCTATCCCATCCCTGTTGAGATGCAACTCTTGTGAACATAAGTATGACACCAGGGATGGGTAATGAGGTGTCATAATAGGGTATAAGAACCTATTACCTATGTAGTTAAGGGTCAGACAAGCTAAAAGTTGTGAAACCAATATCATTTTATACAAGAGGTAAGGGTATAATAACCCAAATTAGAAACGTTTAGACATTTATTTTTCTTTTAAAGGATAAGATATTCTTGGGTAACCTAGAGCTCTGATACCAAGGATGGGTATGAGTGGTGTTGGGCTCTTGTTGTAGCACAAGAGTTAAGGCATCTACCTATTAAGGGAATTGCAAGGAAAGGGAAAAAAGTAGCTTAAAGCAGTAACCAAGAGAGTGCACAGCAAATAGATTTAATTGGGTAGCCTTTAGGTACTCGAAGACATATAAGAACTTCAGATAGCATAAAAAATAATATCTTAACAAGGCAAATTCATTCAAGATAGAACCAAAAATCAAGAAAAGAAACCATATCTTTGTTAATTTTTAATTAGGAAAGTCCTCCCACGAGATAAGAGGCTTTACTCTTTTCATGAGATAGAAGGCTTGACTCTCGCATGACACAACTTGAAAATAACGAAGATAAATACAAAAGCTTCCAAATAATCTTTCCCTAATGCTCACTCTTGGAAAACGAATTCCTAGATAAACTAACCTAGAGACTTTTAGCTTGGCAGTGGTCTTACGCGGCACAAAAAGACCTTTCAATGCCCTTCTCGGCTAACATGGTCTGCACCCATTGCCACCCTCGGGCCTAGTCCTCTCTAAACTATTTTGTGGGAGATGAATCTAATCACTAGGTTCTTGCCTATGACAGAGAGCAATCACTAGGTATAATGGAGAGCATTACAGAGGAGGACTAAAAGAAAATAAAGGATATCTATTTTTCATATAACTAGGAAATATCAGGACTATCTTTATCCTAGGACTACCTCTTTCCTAGGAGTAGCTTCCTTCTTAAAATATAGCAGAGATAAAGTTTACCCTTAATACATGATTTAAGTCTTGTATGAAAAAAATCTTATGAAAGGGATATTAGATCCTTTTTAGTCTAACATTCTTTTCATATATGTCTTCTTTTCCTTTGGGTGTTCCCGAAGTACTAACTAAGCTAAATGCAGAAGGTAAATGGAAATTTTATTGATCATAAACAATACTTTCAGACTCTGTGGACTCTTGGACTCCATGAACTAAGTAGGCTTGAAGAGTTGCACGGCTCCCCAAGGCTCAGTGCATAACACTATTCTCTCATGAAAGCACTCGCTTTTTCACTCCACTCAAACTTCTTTTCAAACTTTTCTCCCACTGCACTCCTCTCTTTCTTTAATCCATGCTGCTATCTTTCTTGCCCTAATGAGATCGATGCGGATAGCGTTCGATGTGGATGCTATACATTACAGCATTATCACTATTTATAGACTCGGGCGGATTTCAGATGGATTGAAATTCTCAAAACTAGGGGTGCCCGTGGTTTTACAACAGTAATATTCTCTGGCCGACAATGCTTCAGAAAATAAAGCATAATCAACAAACAGTAATATTCCTTATCGACAACGCTTCGGAGAATAGAGTGATGGATACGGTACTGTTAAGATGATACTTTGTCGTAGGCGAAGCTGAACCGTTTCTGATCCTTTTATCAGGCAAAGTGCCGGTTGGTGGCAGTACAAGGCCTTGCCGAGGCTTTCTTGTGAAGGAACACTTACAATTGCTTCCGATGGAAGGAACAACTGCTTCTTGTGCAAGGAATGGTTTCTTCTTGGCTTCTGGTGGAAAGTACTGTTGGTTCTGATGGAAGGGATTGTTGGCTTCTGTTGGAAGATGCCGTTGGCTTTTGGTGGATAGTCTGGCCTTTACAATTCCCTTGTTGGTTAATGCAAGATGATCATGATCATTGGAAACATGCATCTATCTGCCATGGAAAGTGATGACTACATGTAGCTGGTAGAGAGTCCTTAATCATGCTCCTAAGTAATAGTCTAATCAAAGGAAAAGAGACGATATGCAGTGGCACAATTTACATAATATTCTTTTTGTATTTTTCGTATGATGCATGATGGATAGAAAGGTTCTCATGCTGCCACAATCAATTGGCTTGCATGTGGCCCAACTGGTCTTGTTGCCCCAAAGCCATTTAACACATATGGGCCAACATAAGGGTATGCATGTTGTCTTAAGCTAAATGCATGATGGTGCTTCTACAGTGGTGACCATTTTATTGGTCTCAAAGGTGCAGAGATCCGGGGTTAAAGAGAAGTAGTGTCATTGTTGGTTTCCAAACCAATGTGTTCAAACTCGTGTGAACCACTACTCAAAGTTGGTGTATGATAAAAGTTAGGCTTCTTACCATAGTTTCATCTAGTGCCAAAGGGTTTTTGTCATGCAAAGACCTGCAATATTCTAAAATATTATTGGCTAATAATTTCTTACCTAAGTTTTGGACAGTTATTTCTCGTGTGAGCTACATCTTTGGTTCCTTGGTTATTTCTGCAAGAAAAGGTGAAATATATATATATAAAAAGCTACTAAGGCTAATAAAGCGGGTATCTTGTGCAGTATCATTGCTTTTGAGTGTACTCCATCCAGCGGTTATATGACAGCTGACTTTTGGCGAAGTTTCCCTTAGTCCGATAATCATCTGAAAGATCATCAAGACTTCCTCGGGAAATTGGAGAATCAGAAGGTTCTATTTGAACTCCATACTCTATGTTGTATAGCTCTTGTTCTTGTGACACAGGAATGGAGACTTCACCTTCCAGATCATGAATCTCATAGGTTGATGTCTGACAGACCAAATTCTTGCATTTTGAATTTATTATGAATTCTGTGATTTTGGCTCTAGAATTCATCAAGGTTCTTTTGAGTACGGCGGAACTCGTGTATCATATCTGGACTTCTTAACAAGTTTTCCCTAGATTGAAGTCATTAACACTAGGCTATAACTTGGATAATAACCTCTGTTTGTTCATTCTGGTGGTGTGCCGACAAACTGAATATATATTACTTCATTTGCCTTGTTATTCAATTTTGCCATGAAAGCTAATCTCATCTTGTCAGGCAATGAACAAAGAAGTGAATGATTGTCCTCATTCTGTATTGTATTATTAATAGTTAATATATTGACAATCCCATAATCGATGATTTGTCTGATAGATAAGTTATGGGTCCTATAGCCTCACAGGGGTATGCTGTATTTATTTTGTGGATTCCAAAGGTACAAACAGTTTCTGGAATTAATGCAAGATGATACTGAATGTTTTCATAAAGATCTGCCATTGAAGGATTATGATAGAAGATGACTAATTCTAAAATAGTTTGTAGTGAAGACAATTTGCATGGAATCTAAAGATTGTCTAAAATAATGCTATCATGATTCTAAAAGATGTATGCTAATTCTAGAGCATTTGGTTCTATAAGATCTAATGCTATAAAAGGAGATTGCTAGTTGAGAAGAGTTTGATAGGAGGTCTACCTTTGAAGTGTAAATTTTGCAAAGTTTTTGTCGGCTTGGATTGCTACAGCTTTTCCAAGGAAAGGTTGTTGCTGTCTCTTGGTTTTCTGCACACAAGAAACATTAGTTCTGATTTGAGTTGTTTAATTAAAAATCCTACCTTTATCATAGAGTTTTCTGTCTATGGCCAAGCTATAGGTGAAAGAATAAACATTATTATACTAAAATTTGTTTTATCCTAGATCTTGTTATTTTATTTAAGTACTGGGATTTTGCCATTCTTCTTATCCATTGTCCCATAAAAAGCTGTTTGGATATATGACTTCTAATGAATTAATGTTTTGGCAAGTCTAGGAAGACAGGTTAGAATATTTAAAATACGGTGGTCATCTAGGCTATCTATGGTGAGAGGTTGTTCCCTTCTGATGTGATCTGAAAGATTACCCTTTATTTTATAGAGCTGGGAATCACACTCTAAGGCTTCGTCATGTTTTTCTAAGTAGAAAGGTTTTTTCATAATTTCTTCTGCAAGGGGTTTATTATGCTCAAACTGCATAAATTCTGCAGAAAATCTTTCATAGTGGGTTAGGGTTTGTGCTAATAAATTAGAGGACTTCTTCTCCAAGTAAGAAGAGGTAAAAAGAACCTTTTGTATATTTTTTATGGCTTTAGTATTAACTGCTTCTAAATGATTCCTTTTTTCTGTATATCGATAATCCAAGTGTTGGGTGCCTTTTACCAAATTATCGTTAATTTTCTATCTAGAGTTTTACTAGGTTTCACTTGCCATTCTAATTTGGGTTGCTGAGTTAAAAATAAAAAAAATCTGAATGCCAATTTAAAGTCGGTCTATTTACAATTCTTTTAAAATTGAGGCTATCTATGTAAAAACCATTTTTTGCCAGAAGGGATCTAGCTTCTAAAGCTATTTCTATATTTCCTATATCGAGATGTACTAGGGTTCGTGCTATATCAAAGGTCATGTAAGTTCTATCTAGAAAGATATTAAAGGTGATTATTGGGTTAACATCACATTTATCGAAGATTGCAATGTTGTTATCTACTTGGTTTGCTACAGCAGGTGTTTCTATGATTTCTATGGCTGGTTTACTATCATAACTACATTATCTGCATGCTTAATGGGTTTATTTCTATGATATGTTCCTCGCCCTCCGAGGGTTCTACTGGTTTTTTCAAAATTAAAGGTGCCTATGTTTATGTTTCCTAAATTAATATGTACCAGGAATTGTCCTATATAATGAGTTATATGCGTCCTATCTAGATAATCGCTGAAGGTGATAATGGGGCTACAAATTATGATGCTACTTTCTTTTATAGTAATTTGTTGTATATGGTTAAATCTATGCTATTTCTAGGCTATTTGTGCTAGATTGATCTACATTTTGTTTTGGGAATAGTTTCTTATATCTTCTTTTAAGTCTAATCTTATTGGTTCTTCTTCAGCGTGGTTTGGGTCTAAAGGAGATTCATTAATTCTGGAAGTCTCTTGTTCTTGTTCTTGGTCTGTTATGCTTAGACAACAGCTTTCATTTCTGGTCATCAGCTTTCCTAGAAATCCTATAGCTACAAAGATTTATCTTTTTTGGGTTTAAAGCTTTCATAACCCTTGCTGAGGAAGCTAATTTTGATGTTATTGAAAACATCGTGGGTTGTAAGGATAAAGTTGGGAGCATAATACACTAAACCTGAATTACTTTTTAAATCTATTTCTAGGGTTGTGATTATTCCTTGCTGTTGGTCTCTCCTGTCATTATGAGTGACAACATAAACTTTAGATGCTAGGGCTGTTCTAACTAAAACTTTTACACCTATAACTATCATTCCTAAATGCATGAGTTCAAATTGAGCTTGTGATATTCCTTTGTTTTTGAAGTGAAAAGATGAGTTGTTCTAACATCATGGTTACATGCTAGTTTTGTTTCATAGTAAGTTTGTAGAACTCAACTCAACTCATCTAAGCCTTTTCTAACTACATGGGGTCGGTTACATGAATCTGCTTCCTCCATTCTGCTCCATTTAGGATAAGTCGACACTCAAATTACAAATAGTTATATTTCTCTTAATTATTTTTGTGTATATTAATTTAGGTCTACCTTTACCTCTATTATTACCATGGACTATTAAAAGATCACTCTTTCTAACTGAAGCATTAAAGGTCTTCGTTGTATATGTTCAAACCACAGTAATCGGTTTTTTCTTATTTTATCTTCAATTGGAGTTACTTCTATCATTTCTTGTATATGTTTATTTCTAACTCTATCTTTTAAAGTTTTACCACATATCATCTAACATGTGCATATAATAAGTTTGTAGAAACGACGAGTTTGTATCTTCGTAAAGCATTTCTGGTTCTAGGAATTCTAAATCCTTGGGAGAATTTATTAAACTGTTCATTTATGTCAATTTTGGGCTTATCTACTCTATCAGGTTGCTTTTTAAGCTTTGGATTTCTGATTTTGTAGAGCGTGGAAAGTATTATATGCCTTTTTGTTATATCTTGTTGTGTTTTAATTGTAGTAGTTTGATTATAGTGATTTTCGACTAGACAATCAATGCTATCACTATTATTTTTGGTTAGCTTATCATTAGTAATATTTTGGCATTCTTCTAAGTCCTTATTAGTTTTTCTAGTAAAATTTTATTTTTCTTTGGGCTTTTAGGATTAATGTTGTATTTTTTACTTGTTCTTTTATATTCTTTTATATATTTGGGTTTTTCTAAGTACCTAATTGCGTTACCTATTTCTTAATCGTCTAAATCTGTTTCTGATTTTGAATCTAAATATACTTCTAGCTCTATTTCTGACTTTATCCATAGACTTTCGCTATCGCTAGAGTCTATTATATCTAGGTTTTTTGAATAACTTTCATTATCAGTAATGTATGCTATGGTTTCTCTATCACTAAAGCTTGCTATATCTGATTCATAATGATCTTTGTAATAATTTAGATCTTTTCCCTTATTTTTTATGATGGTAGAAATGTCTGCTGACATTTCAGTCATTTCATCTTCAGATCATAGTCTAAATTATGATAGTCTTCGTTGTAATAGTCTTCATAGTGGTCCATGATAACCAAATATGCATGATAAAAGATTGGAAATATAAGAAGTTAGGTTTATTTTCTTAAGTTAAAGGACAAAGGGTGAAACATGAATAACAGGACAAAACGGAAGACCAATAATGGAATCTTACTGTTAAGATAATAGAAGATAAGTAACTATCACGAAAGATAAATAGTAATGGAATTTAACTATTGAAATTGTAAAGAAGTTCAGATTAGTGAGAATCTATACTATTCCTTTTTACCATTTAAAATACTTTTTTAAGATGAGTTACTACTATTACTCAAGAGGATGCATGCAGAAGAGTATAGAGATGCTGCTAAATAGTTTAAACAGAAGGTTGAGTGAAAGCGATGTGATAATTATCAAATGCTACGAAAGACTTTTGCTCTATAGAGTCTAGGTCCTTTCAACAAAAGGAAAGAGATAAACAGTAAATAGTAATTATCAAAGTTGTTGCGGAAATTTGGTTCAGAAAGTGTGAGAGGATAAGATAAAAGATAGTGGAATCTTGCTATTTAGAATAGTAAGAGATATGAATGTCATAAGGCTACCTACTTTTAAAGGATAAGGATGGAGTACTATTCCTGATAAGTGTAAATGTAAAAGGACAGAACGCAAACAGTTACGGCAAAATCTTACGGTTATAAGGAGAATAATAAAGTTGGTTGAGGCTATCAGAAAGTTATACCGAAAGTGCAAAGATCATCTGAACGATGTGCAAAACCAGTACAAGTCTATTAAACTTTTTATTAAAATGAAAATATTTTTTGGATTTTCTTATAAAAAATACCTTGAAATGTTTTTGGATTTTCTTTATATATATATTTTTATATTTTTTCAAGGGTCCACCAGGCTTCGTTGCAAAACTCTGATGCAAGAAAGTGCGGATGAAAGCATGTAGGATGCAAGAAAATAATAAGATAGCACTTAAGCTTAGTTATAAGCTAAGAAAGGAATAATACTATGGATCCATGCAAGAGAACATATGAGAAGCTATTTTTTAGTTTTCAAAAAGTGTAATCATAAAGCATGGAAGAAAACTAATAACAAGTTTCATGCAATGAAAGTTACAATGCAATGAAGCCTACGTTTCATGCAATGCAAAAAGTTATTTTTTGCTTTTTTCAAAAGAAGAAAATGGGTGTGTTAAGAAAGTACCTTTCACTAAAAACAAATGAATAAAAATAAGTACAAAAGGATGAAAAGAAAAGGATGAAATAATAGATTTCTGTGGAAACGATTTTAAAGATAAGAAAAAATTCTATAAGAAAATCAGTCCTCTCCAAATAAACTAACCCAGAGACTTTTAGCTTATCAGAAGGTATATAACATAAAGATGTTTCTAATTTATTAGATAGTTGGTATATATCATTCCTGGTATATTTTATATTTACAAGATACCCTAAGCTCTGATACCTTGGAGGTCTTAAACCTCTCATTACCATCCTTGGTATCAGAGCTATAGGTTTATTCTCCTCTGGACCTAAGGGGAGTGACCCATCATCACCATCATTACTTTTCTATTTTTCAATTTAACCATTTCTGTAACAAATAGATTAATTCAGATCCTTTTCTTTCTTTTGTATAGAGGGAGAGATAGGAATAAAATCTTATCTTATCCTTTTAACCGATACTTATCTTTAAAATCGTTTTTGTAGAAATCTGTTATTTCATCCTTTTCTTTTCATACTTCTGTACTTGCCTTATCCATTTGTCTTTAGTAAAAGATACTTAAGCACACTCATTTCATCTTTTGAAAAAAAAGCAAATAATAACTTTTTATTATTTGCATTGCATGAAATGCAGACTTCATTGCATTGTAGCTTTCATTGCATGAAACTTGTTACTAGTTTCTTTCCAGGCCTTTATGATTACACCTTTTGAAAACTAAAAAATAGCTTTCATTGCATGAATTCATAGCATCATTGCTTTCTTAAATTGTTCTTCTTGTAACTAAGCTTAAGTATTATCTTAACCTTTTCTTGCATCTTACGTGCTTTCATCTGCTCTTTTTTGCATTAAGTTTTGCAATGAAGCATGGTGGAACCCTTGAAAGATATAAAAAAATACATAAAAAGAAAATCTAAAAATAGTTCCGTGTGTTTTCTATAAGAAAATTCAAAAAATATTTTTCATATTAGTAGAAAATTTTAATAGACTTGTACTTGTTTTGTATATCATTTAGAGCTTCTCTGCACTTTTTGTATTATTTTCTGTTGGGGTTGGTTAACCCATATTCTCCTTATCCTTTATAACTGCAAGATTCTGTCGCCATTGTTTGCCTTCTGTCCTTTCCTTTTACAACTAGGAATAGTACACCATTTTTATCCTTTAAAAGATAAGTCTCATCCTTTCTGAACCAATACTATTTATAGCTTATCCGTTTACGACATTAATCGTAATTCTAACATCAACTATTCATAGCTCATCTCTTTTTACATTTGTTCCTTTCCTTTTAGTGTGAATCCTCCATCCTTATCCTTTAAAAGTATGTAGCCTCCTACCAGCCAGATTTCTTACTATTCTAAATAGGAAGATTCCACTATCTTTTACCTTATCCCTTCACACCCGTAACATTCATAGCAAACTTTCGCAATATACCTGTTAATTACTATTCACTGTCTCTTTCCTCTAAAAGGACCTAGACCCTATAGATCTATAGTCTTCTGTAGCATTTGATATTACTTTCACACTACCTTTTTAACTGCATTGCATCTTATACCCTTTTGCATATTGTTTTCTTGTAGCAGTAGTAATGGATTATTATTGTTATTATACAAACGAGAAACATAAAGATGACACTATGTATGTTTCTACCTTTAATAGACTAGATGATAGAATAAAAGAACAGTCTGGGTGATCAAATGAACTAGAAAGTTTCGACTCTAATGATAGTATGAGTCTTCATAGTCCTTATAGCGAAAGACAATCAGAACAAAGCTGTAGAATTAACCTAATAGACTTTAATCTTATAGCCCACAAATAACACCTAATTCAGAACCAGAATTAGATGATCTAGAGACAATTAGTAATACAATAGGATACTCAAATATGATAGGAAATAAAAGCAATCCTGTAACGACCCGGGCCCATGGGCCCGTTTCGTTACAAGAAAGCAAGACGGACAAGGTCCACACCAACTTGGGCCATCACAGCCCAAAAAGGGATTCAATTGGTGCCTTGTCCTTCTTACTTTACTACATATAAACCACTTAACTAACTCCCAATTATCCGATGTGGGACAATTGAGAGGGGCATCACAATCTACCTCCTTAACAGAGGCGACGTCCTCATCGCCAGGGGTAATTGATCACAACCATCAGGCAGGAAGGATTCTAGAGGTGGCCCCCACAGGTTCAAGAGGTGGCTCCCATCCCCCATGGATGTAGCACTTTGTCCTGTGTGGCACTTAGCTCCTGCACTTCCGACTGGTGCGAGGCTCTGATACCATATTGTAACGACCTGGGTCCATGGGCCCGTTTCGTTACAAGAAAGCAAGACGGACAAGGTCCACACCAACTTGGGCCACCACAGCCCAAAAAGGGATCCAATTGGTGCCTTGTCTTTCTTACTTTACTACATATAAACCACTTAACCAACTCCCAATTATCCGATGTGGGACAATTGAGAGGGGCATCACAAATCCTAAAAAACAAATCCAAAAAAATTCTGAACATAAAAAGGATTTAGAAGAATACCAAAAGTATACTTATAATAACTTAGCAGAAGATAGTAATAGTGTCAATAGTCCAGTAGAAGATTACCAAAATTAGACAACAACAACTGGAGCACGATGCTATAATATAAAAGACTTAGAAACCTAGTTTAAAAGCCTAGAGCACATCCTACATTCTATAAAAATGTTAGAATTAGAAACCCAAAATCTTAAATCAGACTTAAAGAACCTCATATTAGAAATGCATTTGTTCAAAAAAGCTGTAGAAGAACAAGCAAAAATCTTAGAAAAATATTATAAAGGTAGACGTTATCTCTGTTATGTTTTAAGGAGGCTACTCCTGAAAAAGAGGTAGTCCTGGGATAAAGGTAGCCCTAATATTTTCTGGTTGTATGAAAAATAGATATCTTTTACTTTCTTTTAGTGCTCTGTAATACTCTCCGTGATAGATAGAACCTAGTGATTGCTTTATGTCATAGGTAAGAACTTAGTGATTGGATTCATCTCCCATAAAATAGTTTGGAGAGGACTAGGCCCGAGGGTGGCAATGGGTGTAGACCGTGTTAGCCAAGGAGGGCATTGAAAGGTTGTTTTGTGCCGCATAAGACCACTGGCAAGCTAAAAGTCTCTGGGTTAGTTTATTTGGGAGTTCATTTTTCGAGAGCTTGTGAGCGTTAGGAAAAGATAAATTGGAAGACTTCTGTGTTTATCTTCTTTATTTTCAAGTTGTCATGGGAGAGTAAATCCTTCTATCTCGTGGAAAGAGTAAAGCTTCTTATCTCGTGGGAGGACTTTCCTAATTAAAAATTAATAGAGATATGGTTTCTTTTCTTGATTTTTGGTTTCATCTTGAATGAATTTGTTTTGTTGAAAGGATATTATTTTTTTTGCTATCTGAAGTTCTTATGTCTTCGAGCACTTGAAAGTTACCCAATTAAATCTATTTGCTGTGCGCTCCGCTTACTTACCGCTTTAAGCTGTTTTTCCTTTCTTTTCAATTCCCTTAACAGATAAAGTCTACGCTTGATACATGATTTAAGTCTTGTATGAAGAGATCTTATGAAAGAGATGTTCAATCCTTTTAGTCTAACACTCTTTTCATATATGTCTGCTTTCCTTTGAGTGTTTCTTGAAGCATAATGCTAAGCTAAATGCAAGAAAGTAAATAAAAATTTTATTGATCATAAACAATACTTACAGAATTTATTGACGCTCGGATTCCATGCACTAAGCAGGTTTAGAGAAGAGTTGCATGACTTTCCGAGGGTCAGTGCATAACACTATTCTCTCATGAAAGCACTCACTTGCTTTTCTACTCCACTTAAACTTCTTTCAAACTTCTCTCCCATTGCACTCACTTCTCACTTTCTCTAATCCATGCTGCTGTCTTTCTTGCCTGTAAATGAGGTCGATGTAGATGGTGTTTGATGTGGATGATCGATGCGGATACTATATAATTGCAGACTCATCACTATTTATAGAGGCGGGATAAAATCCTCAAAATCAGGAGTGCTCATGGTTTTACAACAGTAGTATTATTCTCTGGCTGATAACGCTTTAGAAAATAAAGCATAATTGATTAACAGTAATATTTTCTGATCAACAATGCTTCAGAGAATATAACATAACTAATAAACATCAAGTAATATTCCTTGTCCGACAATGCTTCACGGATGCTGTATTGTTAAGACGACACTTTGTTGTAGGCGAAGCTGAACCGTTTCTGCTTCTTTTGCCAAGCAAAGTGTCGGTCGATGGTAGTACAAGGCCCTGCCGAGGCTTCCTTGTGGAGGAACGGTTGCAATTGCTTCTGATGGAAGGAACGATTGCTTCTTGTGCAAGGAACGATATCTTCTTGTGTAAGAAACTGTTGACTTCTGGTGGAAAGTATTGTTGGTTTCTGATGGAAGGGATTGTTGGCTTCTAGAAGGTGCCGTTGGCTTTTGGTAGATAGTCTGGCCTTTACAAGTCCCTTGTTGGTAAATGCAAGATGATCATGATCATGCAAACATGCATCTATCTGCCATGGAAAGTGATGACTACATGCAGCTGGCAGAGAGTCCTTAATCATGCTCCTAAGCATTAGTCTAATCAAAGGAAAGGAGACGACATGCAGTGGCATAATTTACATAATGTCATGCAAATATTCTTTTTGTATTTTTTCGTATGATGCATGATGGATAGAAAGGTTCTCATGTTGCCACAGTCAATTGGCTTGCGTGTGGCCCAACCGGTCTTATTGTCCCAAAGCCATTTAACTTATATGGGCCAACATAAGCGTATGCATGCTATCTTAAGCTAAATGCATGATGGTGCTTCTACAGTGGCGACCATTTTACTGGTCTCAAAGATGCAGAGATCCAGGGTTAAAGAGAAGCCGTGTCATTGTTGGTGTACATGCGTGGGAATCTATTGGTCTTATAGTCCCAATGTGTCCAAACTCGTGTGAACCACAACTTAAAAGTTGGTGTATGATAAAAGTTAGGCTTCTTACCATAGTTTTCATCTTGTGCCAAAGGGCTTTTGTCATGCAAAGACTTGCAATATTCTAAAATATTATTGGCTAATATAATTTCTTACCTAAGTTTTGGATAGTTATTTCTCATGTGAGCTACATCTTTTGTTCCTGCAAAAGCAAATAGTTTCATCTATAATGATTAAATTAAAGATCATTCTGTCCATAGTTCTTCTCGTAGAGGAAGAAATAAGTTATCTAATTATCATTGCTGCTTTTAAATGTACTATGTTCAGCGATTGTATGACATCTGACTTTTTTTGTTGGCGAAGTTTCCCTTTAGTCCAAATAATTGTCTAAAAGGTCATCAAGACTTCCTCGAAAAATTAGGCTGGTCCCAAGCCTGGGTAAAGAAGGAAGGTTGCATTAGGTAGCTGACAGCCAACGTAAAACTCCGTCAGATCTCCTAAAACATGAATCTACTAAATCAAACTATGCGAAGGGCTGTAGCCACCCCATGTAGTTGGGAAAAGGCTTAGATGAGTTGAGTTGAGGAGGTTCTATTTGAACTCCATACTCTGTGTTGTATAGCTCTTGTTCTTGTGACAGAGCAATGGAGCGGCACATGGATGACTTCACCTTCCAGATCATGAATCTCATAGGTTGATGTCTGAGAGACTGAATTCTAGCATTTTGATTTTATTATGAATTTTGTGATTTTGGCTTTTGCATTCGTCAAGGATTCTTTTGAGTATGGCGGAACTCGTGTATCATATCTGGACTCCTTAACAAGTTTTCCGTAGATTGAAGTCATTAACACTAGGCTGTAACTTGGATAATAATTTGTCTGTCCATACTGGTGGCGTGCTGATAAACTAAATATATATTACTTCTTTTGCCTTGTTATTCAATTTTGCTATGAAAGCTAATCTCATCTTGTTAGGCAATGAACAAATAAGTAAATGATTGTCCTCCTCATTCTCTATTGTATTATTGATAGTTAATATATTGACAATCCCATGATCAATGAGTTGTCTGATAGATAATTTATGAGGTCCTAGAGCCTCACAGGGATATGATGTAAATATTCTTCAAATTCTAAAGGTATGGAGAGTTTTTGAAATTAATGCAAGATGTACTGAACGTTTTCATAAAGATCTGCCATTGAAGGCTTATGATAGAAGGTGACTAATTCTAAAAGAGTTCGCAGTGAAGACAATTTGTATGGAATCTAAAGATTGTCTAAAATAATGTTATCATGATCCTAAAAGATGTATCCTAATTCTAGAGCATTTGGTTCTATACCATATTCTTTGGTTGACAACACTTCAGATAATAAAGCATAACTGACTAACTAACTAACAGGAATATTCTCTGACCGACAACTCAACTCATCTAAGCCTTTTCCCAACTACATGGGGTCGGCTACATGAATATGCTTCCTCCACTCTGATCTATTCAGGACCAAGTCGGCATTCAAATTATACATAGTTATATCTTTTTTAATTATTTCTATCTATGTTAGTTTAAGTCTACCTCTACCTCTATCCTTACCATGGATTGTTAAAAGATCACTCTTTTTAACTGGAGCATCTAAAGGTCTACGTTGTATATGTCCAAACCACCGCAATCGATTTTCTTTTCTCTGACCGACAACACAACACGCTCCAAAAACATAATAAGGTATACTTAACTTTGTCTTATAAGTTTATCTTAACCCACATCCTTACCTCTTCATATTTACACCTACATTGTTCATTATACTTGCAATGTTTTTGGGGATTTTTTCTCAAAATTTCGGTCCATTCTGTCATTTGCATGTTTATGCCAGAAGGTTGTTTTTCTCTGGACTGGTTATCACAGAACAGGGAGTCATTTTCTAATGTTTCATTATTGATTTATTTTTCTAAATTAGATAGGTTTTCCATAATTCCTTCTACTGCAGGCTTGCATTTCTCAGACTTTGAGAATTCAGATGGAAATTTGTTGTAGTAGGCTAGAGTTTGTATCACGTTTAGTGTACTAAATAAATAATGGGTTGATATATCAAGGTGGACAGGAAGCCTTTTGACGCCTTTTTTTATTTTATTTATTTATTTTCTCGGGGGTTGGGTCGGAGGGTGGGAGTTGTACTGCTTGATTGTGATGACCCTTCAAGGTAGATGTAATCTGCTAATTATGATGAATGAAATTTAAGTTGCATAGAAACCAATACCATATGTCTTGGCTATATAATGATTTAACTGTATTAGCAACTGGAAACCCATTGAGTTTTGGTAGGTAAATGTTTGCAGATATTGTAATTATGAGCAGTGTTGTGGATTCTCAATTTTTATGCCCCATTGCTTGTTGTGTTGTTCATATCTCGAAATGTGTGGACCTAAATTTGGATGGTTCCATTAGTGTCAAGTGATGAGTGAAAACAAGTTATAAGTTTTGTCTTTGCTAAACAATTTATTAGCATTTGCATGAAGCATCAGTAATCAACCTTCAATCTATGATTTCTTTTTTTCCATCAGGCATTTTGGATGTCGTTGTGGGTCATGTATTTGCATATCCAGTTTTGCAACTTCAGCACATGAGTAAGTTGGATATGTCCTGAGAACATTAATGCCATTCACCACAAAACTACAGACCACTGCAATCTGGTATAAACTATAAAAGTTGTTGGGATCAAATTTTGTGTGATTGGAAGGGGTTTTATGCTTTCCTGATTGTACAAATATGATTTCATTTCAGAAGTTGTCGTTTGTAGGGTCTCTTTGCTTTTATAGAAATGTCACATGTTGTGGGACTGTCACTTAGACTACATCAGTTACATAGACTTGAGGTTTCATGCAAATTTAAATGATTAAGGTATAGAAACTCCATGCTTCCTTTTCTGGTACGTTTAAATTCCAAAAGTTTTCAACTGTACTTCATTTTTCTGATATTAAGTTGGCGAAAGCTTCGGGTAGATCCTTCCCTTTGTTGTTTCTGCTTCTCTCTTTTTCTTATTTTTGTTCTTTCAAGTGGTGAAATATTGCAATTATATTCTGTTTATTGCAAAAATTCATCCACATCATTCGTTCATATTAGTCATCTCTTTGACATGCGTTGTTTCTTTGATTCACTAAACTAGTATTAATTCATCTGGACTTCATTTTAACTACAGGGGCACACAAAACATGTTGATTCTGTGTGCTGGAATCTTACGGGGGAGTTGGTGGTCTCTGTGAGTGAAGACTCGGTCAGGGTATGGTCACTTGGTTCAGGGAGTGAGGGTGAATGTGTACACGAGTTGAGCTGTAATGGGAACAAGTTCCATTCATGTGTTTTCCATCCCACTTATCCATCTCTACTGGTCATCGGCTGTTACCAGGCAAGTTGTCCTTCTTAAAATTCAGTGCTGTGTGTGTTTGCTTGATTGAATTAGATATTTTTTATGCAAATCATCAATTTTGGCTATTAGGTTTATGAACTAACATAGTTCATGCAACTTTTGTCGATTTGTTGGCTGTGTTAGATTAATACTGATGCTTGCTTCTTATTAGCGATTACTTTTTGTACTTGTGGAAACATGAAATTGGTATTGGACTCATTGTCTGGGTGGGCCAACTTGGGCATACCAGTATTCTTTTTACAACCATTTATAAAAGATGGTACGTACCAAGTAATAGCGCCTTCTAAAACAGTTCTAATGTTGATTGAACTTAAATGCATAAATCAGATGCATCCACTGCCATCTTATAATGATTACTGGACAAGTATTAAAGCCAAGATTTAATGTGTAAAATTTAAGAATATTGAAGGAGGGAAACAGCAAGAATGGGACTATAATTTTGTAGTTTAAAAACACGACTATCTCTACGAACCATATTATCAGGATTGTCTTATCTTAGTTAATACTTTTAATGTTCTACCGTTATACTGGCAAATAATGTTAAAGGAAATTTATACCAAGGACCAAGTTATAGGGAGTAATTTTTGCTTTATGATATCATGCTTGTGATATGATATTTGCCAGCATTTGCCTTTGGACAATTTTTATTGCTTTGAAACCTTGAAGTTTCCTTTATTTAACATTGTGCTGAGCCCAAATTCTCAATTGATGGCACCCCCTGTCCTGGGTTCAATCTTCCAGTTAAGCCTTAAAAGTCATCAGTTCATGATAAAATCCTCCAATGCCTTTCTGTTAAAATTTGCTGTCTGGTTTGACTCATCATCTTGCTGTAACTTCTCTCACTCTGTGAAAAGTCGCTAGCGAGGGGATATGGTCTTCATGGCCTATGCACTGAAGATTTCTTTTTCATCTTCTGTTTAAAGCTGTTGCTGATATTAAGGGTGGCAAAAATGAATCCAACCCATGTTTGCCATAAATGGGTTTGAGTTTGGGTTAAACAGGTTTGGGTTGTAAACATTTGATTTGTCTAAACCTGTATATTAAGTGGGTCAGGTTCAGGTTCAACGTTCTTAATCCGTTTAACCCATTTAAGTAATTAGTTGGGTCGGGTTGATCCATTTATTTAACTCATTTATATTGCTGGTTAATAAGTTAAATGGGTTAAAAGGGTTGACATCCAACCTTTTTTTTAAATTATTGGTTAACAGGTTAAATGGGTCGGGTTAGGTTACCCATTTATTAAACAGGTCAGGTTTGGATTTAAAATTCCGATCAGTTTAATAAATGGATCGGATTCAGGTTGGTGGCTTTTATGGTCAACCCACAAAATTAGACCCAACCCATTTATGATCCAACTCGATCTGTTTGCCACCCCAAGCTGATATGTATACTGCAAAATGTTGTTAAAGCCTGCACATCACTTGTGCCTCCTTTTTTGTTCTGTTCTAAAATTTTGTTTACTTATGGTGCAATTTATGCTTTATTACTTACTAGGGCTCCACGTTCCTTGTTTAGTTGCCCATGCTTTATTCTGAACATATTTTTGTCGTTCCAGCTAGGTTGCTTATGCTTTGAACTTTTGTTCTTTTTTTATTTTTTACTTGAAAAAAATCATTAAATGTTGCAAAATGGAATGATGGAAAAACCCTAGATTAAGATGATTGAATAAGGATAGCGTGCTGGAACATGAAAAAAAGGCTCTCTCATTTTAAAAAATTCTAATCTGTAGTCCCGTGGATGCATGTTAGGTCTGGAAAGAAAATTGAAAATTATAAAAAGGATTTCTATAGAAGTGCAAAAGAAGAATATAGATATATCTAGACAGAGTGGGGGTTGTTAGGTGGTTAATGGAGGCAGAGGATAGGATGAGGGGTGGTTTCACATCTTTGAATTTAAATGGTACTCTTTTACAATATAAATTTCTAGGAAACCCCTGTTTTTTTAGTACAGGCAGATTTAACAGACCCAAAGGCCTCAGCTCATGTTAATTTAGCGTAGATAACTTTAGATCGGTATTTTAGGTGCAGACAGTAAGAAAGGCATGGGCATTGAATTGGAGTGGAGGAGAAAAGAATACTGAGAGTGCTCTGCAATATGGCACACACAAGTGGGAACTGAGTTGAGGCAGTGTTAGAAATACAGAGCATGAAGGGTATGGGCATCGAATTTCCCTGGGGCAGGATAAGAATACCGAGAGTGCTGTATGACATGGCACATGGAAGAGAGAATTCAGGTAGTATTAAAGAATTTTCAGTGAATATTATGTGCATCTTCACAAGGACAAATACAAGTCCAGTCAATCTTCTAAGCAAGTAAAGAGTATCATAAAGAAAAATGGGTTAGGCATCTTATGAACATGGGCAGTGATTTCTCAAGAATGGGCCCAACCCAAGATAACAGAAGTGATGGCCGAGTTGGTCAAGTTGTATTTACCTGGACCGTACCTGAAAACTGAGTGATTCAGCCCGTAGGAGAAAGTTCTTAAATACCAATTTTTCTTTGCTACATCCTACTATATAAAATATGCTTATATTGTATGGGAAGAATTCTTCAGTCATATGTACTCATTCCACTCAACACCTTAATAGGCGGCATGCATATGATTGCGCAAATTCTGTATATGAAAATACATGATCGTATATATTAACTAGTCCCACGATAAACCATAATCTGTAGTTGCTAATATAGATTTCTACTGGAAAAACAAATCTATTTGGTGATCAATCGTAATTATTCTTGGTAGGATTTAGCATGTGCTTATGTCCTTATGAAGTGGAAAAGAAGAAAAAAGAAGTGGAAAGTTTAGGGATAGGATGGAGGTAAAAACAAGGGGCAAGGCAGCTTCATACTAAGGAATCAGAAAAGATCAAAGGACTTGTTTTATAATACATTGGAGCGTGGAGTCAAATGGTGGTGGTGTCCCTTCGAGTGTTTCCATTATGATGGTAGAGATGATCATGGCATAGATTGGTTTGTTTATCATTTTAATTATATATGATCTGTTTATGACTAGACAGTGGAAGGATTAAAAATTAATGCAATATCGTATATTGTTGGTTAGGCTTCTTAAATACTGATATGATGGCCTTCTCTAATTATTTATTTTTTAACCTCCATTTTAGCATGCTTCAGAGTTTGAACGTCTCTCAGCTTGCTTCATGATTTGCAGTCTCTTGAACTCTGGGATATGCGTGAGAATAAGACTATGACTCTTCCCGCTCATGAAGGACTCATTGCGGCCCTGGCAGTGTCAAACGTGAACGCTTTGGTAGCTTCTGCAAGTCATGACAAGTTTGTTAAACTGTGGAAGTGAATCCTTCTTCGAAGCTCATACATTTGGTGTGCATCCAGGGTGGCTAGCTCTGATCATGATGATTTTGGTTACAGCATGGTGTGGCAGCACATCTAACATTATATAACAAGTCCTTTTTGTTGCGGGGCATAGATGCTAACCAACCTTTTATTATTATTATTATTTTTACGGTTGTTTCCTTGGTGCTGCAGCCTTGATGGACATCCACTGTGCTGTCTTTTGTCAGGAAGGTGGATGAGTCCTTTTTTAAGCCGATATTAAACGTCGCCGGTTTTACAGCATTGATATTAGAAAGTAAAAATTTTATAAAAAAAAGGGTTAAAGTAAAAAAAATGCTATTTAATATGATATTTTTTACTTTTATCATGACAGTTAAAAAAAAGTTATTAAAAATGATGCCTTTTACTTTAACTCTCTTTTTACAAAATTTTTACCTTTCGAACCAATATTGTAAAACCGGTGTTGTTTGATACCAGTTTCAAGGACTCATTGGATCATCGTTTTGTTTGTACCTTTGTAGATTATATTGATTTAATAGCGTCATCTTTCTTTGCCCAAAGTTTTTACCATGTTGAATGCTGAAATGCTTCAGAGTTAATTACTGGTCCACATCTAAAACCTGCCATTCTCACTGGATTCTGTGAGTGATTTGGCAAGGCTGGGTGGATTCTGCGGCCTATTTGAGAGGTATCTGGTGATACTGTTCTTGACCATTTGACTTATGAACTTTTAAGTAGTTTCAGAATTCCTCCTCATAGTTGGAAGTTGGGCAACGAAGCTGCACGATCGAGGTTGTGATCCAGGACTTGTTGGGTCTGCTGGCGAAGAAGTTTAGCTCGGGTTCTGCTGCAAAATTGCTAGATAAAACTCATCTACATCTTGAAGTTTTAAACCTTATAAAACTCCTCTCGTTGTCCACCATTACCATAGACTATGTTCTCATTATCATCAACATCTTATCATTGCTACAACTGTTGCTGTCTCTATTAAATCATCTGCATCCTTACAATGATTACTTCCATTATCTTTACTAAGCAGTACCTCCTCTGCTGCCATCAGCATAACCATCATTGGCCGACAGCTAATCATCTTCTTCGCCATCATGGTTATGTTATGTTTTTAAAATAATTGGTTATATCAAATATGCTAAATGTTAAAAAACAAAAAAAAAGGAAAAAAAAATTAGTTCTTTTTCTGAGAATAGAAAAGTGAAAATTGATGTCAAGTGTATTTTTTTCCTTGTAAAAGTATTTTATGATACTATCAAATATTTATTTTTCATGTTTTAAACAGATGACAAATTCATTCTTTAAGCAATATTAAGTATGTCTTGCTTGCTTGCTAAAAACTATTAGCTTTGCCAAGCGTTCGGTATATATGCATGTTCTCTATTTTGATCAATGTGTAGCAAGATAAGAACAAAAAACCTATACCTTTTTATCATTTGAACAAGCTAATTAAGGATCAATGCCTTTTATGTTATAGCTAGAGCAGTTTAGATAGTGTTCGCAACATTACTTTCAATTAGAGTCAAATTGTTTGTGGCATTCCTCCTATGTTTATTATATTAAAACGTTCCCACAAAGCTGGATTGGCCCTTTACGTTCCTTTGAATCCATGTAAAATGGAAATGGGTCAAGTTGGGCCAAATTTAGGTTCAGTTGGAAAACTCTCAACCCATATCCTTTTTTTTTTTTTTTTTTGTAATTTGGATGGGAAGAAAAAAAACCTATGCAACACATTCATTTTATATCATATGAATTCAGAGACATTTTCTTTAATGTTACAAGCCTATCCATTGATCTAATTGATTAAGATCGGCTATTGATATATAGTCTTAAAAATTTAAATGCAACAAGTTGACTGATAACAAGCAATCTTGAATTCACCCAGCTTCTGTTAGTGGCATGACGTCTGAATTTGTACCTAGTTCAAATGCTCCAAAAATTATGAACGAAATGGCTTTATTGGTAGACAAATAGTTTTCCTTTTCTTTCTTGGTAGTTCAAATGCTCCACCAGAAGAACTGTTCCTGCTAAGAATTAATATAAATCATCATGTCAGGAATCTTTTTATCTGTACCAGCCTAAATGGATTATAGCTGTGCGTATATAGTGAGTGCACTTAATTTCAATTCTGGGGAGATATCAGACAATCATGTGGTCAAAGGTACAAAGTAGCTCAGGCAAAATGATTGGTGATCCCCCCTGCTCTGAGAAGAATATCTTGCAGGAGGAGCCGTCTTACTTAATTATTGGACGTTGCTGCCTAGGAAGTGAAAGAAGAAGTAAAATTTTTACCAGCAGCATTTAATTTCAGCATGCATATTTTGTTTAATTAATTATTAAACAGTACTGCGCTTTAAACAAACGACTCTTCACTTTCCTACCAAACAATTTCGCAGGCCTCTATCATGATATATCTGTACTAAAAGATAATTCAACAAATGACGAGAAATAAAGTGTGCTGTCCAGTGAAGATGAAAGCGAGAGTGAAGAGAAATGAACGACATCACTTTACCCCTACCCAACAAAGCCAGCCGACATGGTTTTCCCATCAATATATATATCAACTCAATCTTGAGGTAACGTCTGGAGAGACGAGCTTTGTAGACAAGACAACTCAGTCAAAAAGATACGCAGAAAGTTTTGCCTCGACTTGTGATTGAAATTTAATTATAATTAATTAATTAAACATCCATCCTGATCGATAATCGATCGATCGATCGATCGATTGAGCTGTGGTCAGCTTCAAATTAAGATGTCTGTGTTATAATATTCATGTTCTGATATATATATATATATATATATATATATATCATTCATGATGATCTAGGATTTCACTGAAACAATTAAACCAGTAAATTAAGAAGGTGTACATCAATATATATATATCTAAGATTTTAATTTCTTTTGTTTGCCTCAATGGATATTAATTCCTCCCCCATGGGAAGCGCTAATCGATCTTATCTCTTCGATCAGTACGTACTGTTCTGGCCACTGGATATATATTAATTGACAGACCGTAAGCCAAAATAACACTCTGGTGCTATCATCGAATAGCCAGCTGGCCGTCGGATGGCAACACGCGCGCTAGTTGAGTGGGCTAATTACTCATGAAGACGATGGCCCCCAGGCCCAGGGCCATGCATGCATTGAGCTCTCGATCGGAGTCGGACCCATCTCCTCGCACGTGCCCCATGGCCGCCATCCACATATGACGTCCCTTCTCTGCGTTGCCTGCAGAGCGTACGTGGCGCTTTGTAGACATCTCGAATAATTAAACAAACGTTAACGTCCTTTCTCCGATTCTGCCTTTCTAAAGATTCTATCCGAGTTGGCTTTGTTCGGATCCGAGCCATAAAGTCATCATCCATCTATTTAGTTCAATTCGTTCTATGACCAAAGATATATATACATATAACTCTTTTAATTAAGATAATTATGAGGATTTTTGTTTTGCCTTCTATTCTTTCTCGATCTTGTGATCCCCGCCTTGCGTTTGCTTGTGTCTAATCTACAGCGTTGCTTTCTCGCACATCAGTCCAAAGGAAAAACATATATATATATATATACACCATGCATTGCAAAACCGTTTGTCTCTTTTCATCGAGAAGAGAGAATCGCATGGCGTGGGCGGGGACCAAGCCGCAGTTGTCGCTTCCGCTGTCCCGTAGCACTATAATTTAAAATGCGAAATCCTTTCAAATCTAAATCTCTCTTCTTTTTTTTTTTTCTTCCTTTAATTTCTTGATGATAAACCCAAAAGACAGCATTCCAACTGCGACGTTTTGTTTTGCATGCACTCCTTCCGCGCACGAACGCCTAATTAAAAGACCCTCGCGCTGTTCGGATTTGATGTGAAACAGTAGTATTATTACAAGGTGATGGTGCCGTTAATTGGTGTTAATCCTAATCCTCACATGACATTGGTTATTCCTTGGAAAGTTTTATCGAAGCAAGAGCCCCGTTGAAGAGCTTCCCTTTGAGGGTCAGGTACTCTGGCCATGTCACGGCCGGGTAGCCCGGGCGCTGGCTCGGGCCGAGGAGCTTATCGATGGGAGACACTTTGACATGGGCCGGGGGACCGCATATAAACGCCGCCGAGAGGCGGTGGCGGGTCCGGTTGACGACGGCCCGGTGCAGGACGCTTCGGAACTGGCCGTTGGAGAGGATGTGAGAGAGGTCACCGACGTTCACGATGAGGGCGCCGGGAAGGGGAGGCACCGTCACCCATCTGGCCGGCTCGGAACGTAGGACTTGGAGGCCGCTCGTGCTGCTCTGGTACAGTATGGTGAGGAGGCTCGAGTCGGTGTGGGCGGCGAGGCCCATGGCGCGGTCTGGTTCGGGGCAGGCCGGATACGAGTTTAGCTGCAGCACGGTGGAAAAGTCTCCCAAATCTCTTATTGGGCCCGCCCAACTGATGTCCTCCTCCGTGAGGCCCATCGAAAGAAGCATTAAGTGCATCATCCTTCCAGCTACCTCCTTCATCACTTTGTTGTATTCTTCTATTACATCACTGCCATGAAAACATCCAAGTGGATTGGACTCGGTCCCATTTCTCGTGTGCTAGACTAGCATGAATATAATATATATAATATAGATAAAGAGATAGAGAGAGAGAGAGAGATAGATAGAGAGAGAGAGAGTATATGCATGCATGGGATCGATGGTGGGATATAGCTGTGCATGTACCAGAATTCATGACTACCGTAGGAGTCCTTGCTGGGCCAGAGCTTGCGAGCATGCTCGAGGGGGAGCCGGCGATGGTAAAGCCCTCAGACCACATGAGCTTGGGGAAAAAAGAAGATATGGGGGCGAGACCGTAGCCGGAGATGTTACCGGGAGAACGGGCGGCGTTGAGCTTCTGGTGGGTGGGAAGGGAGAAGAGTAGCCGGATCTGGGACTCGAGGCGGTCTAGGAGGTCAGTCGGGATGCCGTGGCCGGTGACTTGGAAGAGACCCCACTCCTCGCAGGCCCGGCCCACGAGCAGAGCGGCGTCAGGGCTGGCGGCGAGGTCAACCAGGGGCACGGAGTCGGGCCCGGACGGCTCCACGGACGGGTGGTCATGGAGATCAGGCCATGGCCATGCGTGCGAATCTGGGACCTCGCGGATGGAGTCGAACTCGAAGTGGCGAGGGTGGTGGAGGCAGATGGTTTGGTCATGAGGGCGATACTCATCAGAGAGCGAAGGCATACTGCAGGTGAGCGCGCAAGCGGTGTGGAAGTAGGGGGGGGAGTCGGCGTTTTATAAGGAAGGAGACGTTATTGGAAGGGGGCCGGGGCTTTGAATTGTGAAACGATCGAGCTGGGGGCGGCTGGCCGGTTTCAGTTTCAGATGAGATCGATGAAAGAATTGTTGTTACAAGGGTTAAGTCGATGATATTTTTAATATGTACGGTAAGTAAGACGAAGGGGATCATTAGAGGAGAAGTTTCTAAGTTCAAAGACGATCGATCGAAGGGGACTGGTGGAATATTGGGGAAGGAAATTAAAGTTTGGGAGTGGTGTGGTGGCAGTAAATAAGTCCAGCAGTACTGTTCTGGTTCTGGACTTCACTGCTCCATGCATTTGGGTTTTAGTGGTCAAAGAGTAAGATGAGGACGGGGCTTTTGCGTCCGGGAATAAAAGTCGGCTTAATTGCCGCCCTTGGATGTGGCCGTCTGTCCACGATGCCTGTGGGAGCTCATGAAAGCATAATATATATGGAGCTATATATTCAAATATAATTAATTAATTGAAATAAGAAAATAATATATATATTCAAATGTTCTTTTCACGATACGTTGCATTTGAACAGGTTATTACTTTAATTTATATATTTATTTTATTATTATTTTTTTAGTATAAACGGATGATCACATCATTTTAGGATGAGTCAAATCCGAAATATCCGAGTACAATATTTGGGTTAGAATAATAGGGCAAGGGTCGCCCCATTTTCAGCTCCAAAAATTAGAGTGATAGGCCACTCTGATGGCAATCCAATCCGCAGTTATGTTGGCTTTCCTGTAGATATGCCGAATTTGAGTGCTAACTGCGTCCTGAAGAAGAGATCGGATGTCACTTATCAAAGGGATGGTCGGCAGGTGGTCGCAAGATTCCTGACGAATCCAACTGATGACTGTAGCAGAATCTCCATCAATAATAAGCCTTTAGATACCCAGGCTCCGAAAGGCATAAGAAATACCGGCCCACGCCGCATACATTTCAGCAAGGGGAACGAAAGAGTCTAGAAGCCCGAATCCACCAGCCGCAAGCATGGTGCCATCCGATCCCCTAATCACAAAAGCCGATTCTGCACATCTACCTCGAACACTCCCATTAAAGTTGATTTTGACAAACCCTAGCGGTGGGGGCTCCCAAGAAATAAATACCGTACGCCGATACGCTACCAAAGCAGCACGGGAGACCCAGTGGCCAAGGCTAGCAAAATCAAGAGTGCTCTGATGGAAAATATACTCAGCGGATAAGGAGGCAGTAGTCCTGACAACCCGATGGGGGGAAGCTATCTCGTTAGAGAACACAATCTGATTCCAGGATAACCAGATCTGGTAAGCAGTATAAGCCCACCTCGGAACCAGCTAATGGTAGCCCCTCCGCAAAGCCTGCCTAATCAGGCATAGAAAAGATACGCTGGGAATCAAAATCATGCACCCACGGGCACTCACCTGAACTCTGCCAAATCTGTCTCGCTCTAATACATAAGAAGATAGCATGGTCCACTGTCTCCTCCTCAAGACCACATAGCGGGCATGTAGACATAATGGTCATACCTTTCCTTGAGAGCAGGGAACAGGTAGGAAGAACACTCCAAGCAAGCTTCCATATAAAGAGCTGCACTCTAGGGTGAATGGGAAGGTGCCAGATCCATACCAAATCCATAGCACGCTGGGACAGAGGCCCATAGATATTCAGGAGGTCCCTAGTAGTAGCCCGAGACATACAAGTTCTCTTCCAAACCCTAACGTCGGCTGTGGGACCCGGAATGAGAGGAATAGAAGTAACGCGTTGGTAGAGCTCACCTCCGAAGAAACTAGATGCCGACGAAGAAATCCAAGCAGAATGATCCTGGGAAATTAAATCATAGACTCTCATTCCATTAGGGATATCTGTGCAAACAAAGGTCGGCCATCGAAACAGGAGAAGGTCAGTAATCCAAGCGTCCTAAACAACATCCACAGAGGTTCCGTCACCAATCATCCAAGAAATGCAGTCTAGAACTGCCGAAGTGTGCCAACAGACCTCTTTCCAAAAGAAGGAGTGCCCACGAGAGGACTGGAGGGAAATGGAATGATTCTAATCTCCATATTTGGCACGCAAGAAGGAGCTCCATAAACAATGCGGATCAAGCAAGAACCGCGAGGCATGCCTAGCAATCAGAGCCTCCCTCCAAGCAGTGAAAGACTGGATTCCAAGCCCACCCTCAACAATCGGCATACAGACAATATCCTAGGCAAGAAGATGAACACCATGACCATCCTGCATCGAGGCCCAGAGGAAATCACGAAAGTATCTCTCAATCTTCCTCAGACATATCAGTAGGATGGCGGCATTGGATAATAGATAGAGAGGAAGAGAAGACAACACTGAGCATAAAATAGTAATCCGTGCCATCATAGTGAGCGTAAAATAGTAATCCGTGCCATCATAGAGAGCCCAGTGACCTGCCACCCATTCAGACGATCACAGACCCTCCATTCCAGGACACTGAAATCAGAGTTCCGAGGCCTACGACCCGTGATAGGAATCCCAAGGTAGGATAGCTGATCCACCTGAACAGGAATACCCAAGATATGCAGGATAGATCCCCTGACAGTAGGAGTCGTCTTCGGGCTAAAGCAGATCAAAGATTTATTTAGATTAACTTTTTGACCCGAAGCCCAACAATAATCCTGCAGAATGGTCACAAAAATGGAAGCATTACAAATTGAAGCCTTTCCCAGGAGAATGCATATATCCGCAAACAGTAAGTGGGAAAGAGTGGGTCCAAGGGGATCCGCAGTGTAGGGAACAAGAGATGAATCCTGCTGGGCCTGAGACAGAGCCCGAGAAAGAGCATCAACAGAAAGGATAACAAGGAAAGGGGAGAGAGGACATCCTTGCCTCAGGCCGACCTCAGAGTGAAAGTAATCAGTCTGGCCTCCATTAATTAGGAGAGAGAAAGATGGCTGGTAAACACACGCCATAATTCAGGCAACAAAAAGGTCGTCAAAGCCAAACTCCTGAAGAGTAGAGCGCAGAAAATCCCAGCTCAGTCTGTTATAAGCTCTCTCCATGTCAAGCTTGACTGCCATGAGGCTCTGGCGACTGGAAGCTTGCTGAAGGTCATGCATGAATTCCTGGACTAGCAGAGCGTTATTAGTAATACTATGCCCCCTAATAAAAGCACCCTGCTTTGGAGAAATGAGGCGAGGGATCACCAGAGACAATCGAGAAACCAAAATGCGAGCACAAACCTTATATAAGGTAGTACAGAGATTGATAGGCCGGTAGTGCTGAGGAAAGGAGGCATCAGGTCGTTTAGGCACCAGGGTGATAAGGGTCCGATTCCAATCAGAGGGAATAGTGTGAAACTGAAAGCCCAACTGGATAACCTGCACCACATCCTGACCCACAATATCCTAATAGTGACGGAAGAATAACGGAGGGAAACCATCAAGCCTAGGGGCCTTGTCAGCTCCAAGATCCCATAAAGCACGCTGAATATCCTCTGCCATGATAGATCTGATAAGAAGAGCATTCTCAGCAGTGGATACTATGTAGGGGACTGAACAGGAAAAATTGGGGATCTCACACCAGAGTGCTCATTTCATCTGAACTGAAAGAACTGAAAAAGCTGATCCCTAATCATCTAGACATCCTTCTGAACATTACTCTCCTCATCAATTAGACGTTTGATACGATTCATCACAGCGTTTCAAAGTCATTAATTTATAAGTTTGTCTCCTCTAGTTTCTATTTTTCAGAGGGCCCGGCCGGGACATTATACCACCGGCACAGCATCTGATGATCATCTTAGAACCCATTTGCTAAGATTTGTAAAATTCTGAAACAGTACTTTCAGGCATTATCTGAAAATATTTAATTAATATCTCATGTTTAGTTTACCAAATTATTTAGGCATGCACCTGTTTGGGCACTTGATTTGCTCAGAAAAATTATATTTGCTATAAAACATGCTAATGCGATTACCATCAAAGAGAGAACAATATCATGAGATTGCTAGCCACCTTATTAGTATTAAATATCAAAATTTTCAGCCAAAAATACTTCTTAACTTATAACTTTGTATGTTATATAAATGCAAATTAATTATATATATATATATATTGTTATGAAATATATATATCATAAGTTTTTATAATTATATAATATGTCATATTAAAATTTAATTAATCTTTTATATATATATAATATCATAAGTTTTTATAATTATATAATGTCATATTAAAATTTAATTAATCTTTTATTATATATTAATATAAATAATAAAAAAATGTTACACTAAATTATGCATGATAACTAATTATTTTAATATAATTATATTATATAATCATTATTATAATTATTATATTCGTTTAATACTAATATATTAATAATTCGTTATTATAATTAATATATCATTGCGCGCATGAATAAAGAATATATACATATCATAATTCCTTTATTCACTGGTTAATTTGCCGTGTAAAAAAAAGATGCACTCTTCCTGCAACCCGTTCAATATCGTCGTTAATCATATCTTCAAAGAAGTAAATTAATAAAGCTACAGATCGAATTTTCTTACTACTAGAACCGAAACACTAGCGAGTTCTTCAAAGCTAGCTAGCTAGCGTCGTGTTTAATTTGAAGTAATGCCCTGCTCTAAGATTAATTTGTTTTTCTCTTGGATGCTTTGCTAATTAAGGGTGTGATCGATGCATGTGATGTGGCTAATCCAACGTCGTTAGAGTTAATAGTGAAGGTAATTGACGGAGCCCCCGCCTCGGCCTCGCGAGGCCCCTTCGGCCTTCGAGTTCCTCTCGGCCTCGGACCCGGCGTTCCCTCGGCCTCGGCCTCGGACCCGACGTCCCTACGATCTTGGACCTCATGTCCCGCTACTTTGAGCCCCCTGACACACCCACATGGCCCACCAACTGTCTGTGGCAGTCACGTGGCCCACTACTCCTTGCAACAGTGCATGGCCACGTCCCGTAGCAGCGCACGTCTGACACGACCAGGCCCACCTACCACCTGTAGCGTCGTGCCTGGCAGGTGGCTGACGGGGCAAGATACCTCTGACATGCTCAGTATCGGTTGCGACCTATCACTATCAGCCTAGCCACCTGTTCACTACCGGATAACGATACCTCGAGATCATCAACCTTCTGGAAGCGGGCGAAGGGACCCTCAGACAGGTATAAAATGCCCACACTTACAACGAGAAGGGGATCCTGAACTCAAATTCTCTAGCTATCATTCTACTAGTTTTTCTGTCTATTCCCAAGTGACTTACTTGAGCGTCGGAGGGTTCCCAACAGAGCATTCGATCTCCGAAAACTTTCTTGCAGGATCTCTTCGGAGAGGAGGTCCTCCGTCTTCCGACGTTGAAGGAAGGTGACTTGGCGTCAACAGATTGGCGTGCCAGGTAGGGGGAGAGATAAAGAAAAGCTTCAAACCAGTCGCCGACAACTCCTTCTCTTTCCCTGAGTTCTTAAGCAAATGGTGATAACTCGTGCGCAAAAGGTCTCCACTAGCCATGCTGGAGGGTAGTGCCTGGGAGCTGACCTGCCGGCGACTGGTCTCCCTGCTCCCCAGGCCGGCATCCCTGCACCACCATCGCCACCACCATAGCCGCATCAAGAAGATCGAATCGCTGACCTTGCCATGCAAGTTCAGTCATTGGTGGCAGTAGTCCAAGTCCTGCAGCGGCAACCGGCGGTCGCCCAACAGCAGTCGGGGCCACCCTTGTCGGTCCCGGGGGTGGTCCAGTCCAGTCAGCACTCTTCTCGGGGGAGGTCTCCCATCCGAGAAGCTTGCCACCGCTGCGCTTCGCCCAGACCTCACCGCTGGGAAGCCTCTAAGAGGCCCCGGTCACCCTCCTGCCATGCCAGTGCTTCTCCCAAGCGGTGGCACAGGAGGGAGGTGGAGCGCTCCCGTCAGCATCGCGGCCACCCTTCTTCGTCCTCAGAGTCGTCGAGGGATGGGTCCTTCGATGGCCGGATAGCTCGCCGGGCCGAGCACCGGCTGGATGAGTACAACCAGCGGCTGAATGAGCTAAGCCGCCGGATCACCAACCCGCCGGAGGCGGACTATGATAGCCGGCCATCGCTGTCCCGCCGTATCATGAAGGAGCCGATTTCGACCCGGTTCCGTCTCCCTTAGTTGGACCCGTACGATGGGACCACTGATCCCCTGGACCATCTGGAGAGTTACAAGGTCCTCATACAGGTCCAGGGGGCAACCGACTCTCTTCTCTGCATCGCCTTCCCCACAACCTTGAGGAAGGCTGCCCGAGTCTGGTACTTTCGCCTGCCGCCGTAGAGTATTAACTCCTTCCGCCAGCTGGAGAGGGCATTCTTGGCCCATTTTGACACCTGCCGAAAGATACCCAGAGTGGCAGATAGTTTATTTTTCGTCCAGCAGAAGGATGGCAAGTCCCTGCGGGACTACATTGCTCGATTCAAAGAAGCTGCCCTCGAGGTCTACAACCTCGAGGATTCAGTGGCCACCTTGGCCTTGAAGCGAGGGCTATGCCCCTCCCTTTTTGTATACTCACTCGACAAGAAGCCGCCCAGCTCCTACGCCGAACTCTTAAGCCGGGTGCAAAATTACATCCATGCCGACGAGGCTGATTCCTCTCGGCACGAGGCCAACGGTAACTCCGCCAAGAAGCAGACTCGTCTTGAGCCTGTTGAGGCGCGTCCCAGGAGGCCCGATCCTCCCCGTCGACCTGACAACCGCCCTCGGGCTCTCGCCCTCAGAGACGGTCTATTCACTCCCTTGCTCGCCCCAATATCTCACATTTTGCTTGAGATCGAGGGCAAGCCGTACCTCTAGCGCCCTCCTCCGTTGAACCCGAAAACCCTTCACAACAAGAACCTATATTGCCGCTTCCACTGGGACCACAGCCACGACACTGACAACTATCACCAGTTGAAAAAGGCGATAGAGGACCTCATCCAGCGTGGCCACCTGGGGAAGTTCATTCAGAGGAGCAACCAGGGTGCACCTAGTCCGTCAGCACCTCCGCTACCAATGGAGCATCGACAACGCCTCGACTGAGAAGACGGTGGCAATGATCTCCTACGGGATAGGTGGCACGTCCAAGAGGCCGAGGGGGAGGAGGGGTTAGATTCTGTAATTCCCTTTTCTAAAAGGGACCTAGAGGGGCTGGTCAACAAAAATGATGATAGCGTCGTTGTGTCTATGACGATCGCTAAGCATTCTGTAAAGAGAATCTTAGTTGACAGTGGGAGCTCGATGGATGTTTTGAGTTATGATGCCTTTGTTCGAATGAACTTGTCTCCTAACTCACTTCGGCCTGTCACCACACCCTTGATGGGTTTTAACGGAGACCCTGTGAGAGTCGAGGGAGAGATCACCCTCCATGTCACGGCTGGGATGCCACCGTGTCAGAGCACAGTTTTTATGAATTTCCTTGTAGTCCGGGTTCCCCTTGCGTACAATGCTATACTCGGAAGGCCCGGACTCAACCTTCTGGATGCTGTCATCTCCACTAAAAGGCTGCTTGTGAGATTCCTTACCAGCGGAGGAGTTGGGGAGATGCGGGGGGAGCAGAACCCGTTGCCGCTTTGCTACCATATGGCCCCTAGCCTGCCGGGGGCGGTACCTGTACCTGCACCAGAAGCGCTCGACCCCCGAGACTCAAAGAGGAGAGGAGAACCGACCGAGCACCTGCTGACCTTCCCTCTAGGGGAGGACCCGATGAGGACGATTCAGATTGGAGCCCTACTTCCGGAGGAGGCGTGCGACCAGCTCCTTGCCTTCCTGCGAGCCAACTCTGATATTTTTGCATGGTCGGCGTCCGACATGCTGGGCATCCCTAAGGAGGTAATCACCCACCAACTCAATATCAAGCCAGAGTGCCGGCCTATTTGGTAGAAGAAGAGGAGCTTTGCCCCCGACTGGCAGAAGGCCATTGAGAGGAGGTGCGCAAGCTGCTGGTTGCTGCACACATTCGGGAGGTTCACTACCTCGACTGGCTAGCCAACGTTGTGATAGTTCACAAGGCCAGTGGGAGCTGGAGGATGTACGTGGACTTCACCGACCTCAACAAGGCGTGCCCCAAGAATAGCTTCCCACTGCCTCAGATTGACCAGTTGGTGAATGCCACATCCGGCCACGAGACCTTTGGCTTCATGGACGCCTTCTCGGGGTACAATCAGATTAGGATGGACCCGGTTGATGAAGAGGCAACCTCATTTGTAATCGAGAACGGGATATATTGCTACAAGGTGATGCTGTTTGGGTTAAAGAATGTGGGGGCCACCTATCAGAGGCTAATGAATAAGGTCTTTGAGGATCAGATCGGGCGTAACATGGATGTGTACATGGATAATATGCTGACCAAGAGTATCCATGCAACTGACCACATCGCTGACCTTGCGGAGACCTTCGGCAATCTCCGCCGGTATCGGATGAGGCTGAACGCCCACAAGTGTGCCTTTGGGGTTACATCAAGGAAGTTTCTGGGCTTCATGGCAACGCAGAGGGGGATCGAGGCAAACCCCGACAAGATCCATGCTATCCTGGACATGAGGCCCCCTGCTAATAAGAAGTAGGTGCAGTGCCTGACCGGAAGGGTGGCAGCCTTGAGTCGCTTCTTGTCCAAGTCGGCAGAAAGGTGTCTGTCTTTCTTTAAGGTGTTGCGCAAAGTCAATGGTTTCGAGTGGACGAAGGAGTACCAGGAAGCCTTCGAGAAGTTAAAGAAGTTTTTATCTACTCCACCGTTACTATCCAAGCCGAGGGGCAGGGAGGAGCTCTTTCTGTATCTCGCAGCCTCCCCTGAGGCCGTCAGCTCTGTGCTTGTTCGCATGGATGCCGAAGGGATGCAGAAGCCTATCTACTACACCAGCAAAGTACTTCACGATGCTGAGACCAGATACTCCAAGACTGAAAAGATCACCTTTGCCCTGATCATCTCCGTTCAGTGCTTTCGACTTTACTTCCAAGCTTATCCAATAGTGGTGCTCACGGACCAGCCTCTCCGGACTATCTTATCCCGTCCTGACACCTCCGGTCGGCTTATGAAGTGGGCCATCAAGCTGGAAGAGTTCGACTTGTCCATCCGGCCAAGATCTGCAATGAAGTCCCAGGTGTTAGCCGATTTTCTGGTCAAGTGCACCTGGGCTGAGGAGCGTCCGAAAGAACCACACGTGGAGTCCCCCCATGGCCGAGGAAGCAGGAGAGGAGGACTGGATCCTTTATGTTGACGGCGCATCGAACTCCCAGGAGAGTGGAGCTGGTCTCATTCTGGCGAGCCCCGAGGGGGAGGTGGTTGAGTACGCTCTTCGATTCCTTTTTTCAGCCACCAACAACTAGGCGGAGTATGAAGCCCTGCTAGCAGGGATGAGGCTAGCCGAGGGGCTCGGGGCGAGGCATCTGAGGGCCTTCACAGAATCTCAGCTTGTCTCTGGGCAAGTCGCTGGGGAGTATGAAGCCAGAGATTCGGTCATGTCCCGTTACCTAAGCAAGGTGCAGTCCCAGGCCTCCCAGTTTGCTTACTTTCGCATCAGCTACATTCCCTAGGGGGAGAATGTTGGGAATTATATCCTAAAGCCAATCATTTGATGATTGTGCTAATGTAAATTGTATATAAATTATATATTAATAAAAGTTATTTGGCAGTTTATTCATTACAAAAACATCTTCTTAATACTCCTGATTGTAATGAAGCCCTCAGGATCTTCTTTCACGATAAAGAGGATTTATCTTTGAAGGTCCTTAAAAGAGTTCGCGACCAAATGATATACTATAACAGGGCCATAGTACTATCAATTATAGGATGTTGTATATCATATTTGTTGGTTGTCCTCTTAACCAAGGAGTGTAGAGACACTAGTATGACATACAGGTGAAAGTGTAGGAGTACATTTCACCGAACGTGATTCATTTTCGGATACTCTACTGTCAAGAGTTAATCCGAGAAGATATAGGTATAAGTATCCTTCAGACCTGAAGATCACAACCAGTGGCTTACAAGCAACTCATTGTACTTAGGTGCCAGACCACCTGGATTTCTAATCCAGCTACGAAAGGTTACTGGGTGCAGTCAAGTACTTGTGGTAGTCAGTTGTGGATCAAGATGGAATTTGACCTATCCCGTTAAAAGGAGAAATGCTTGTGTTTCAATTTAGCAAGACCTTGGCCAAGGCACTTTATGTGAAAGTCACATGATCACTAAAGTTAAAATCACTTTATGGATTTGCTATTTAGAGTTGACATGCTCTTAAGCCATCCTTAGCATTTGTGGTCAAGAGGATGAATTATACGGTAACTGTTTCTTAGGGTTCTTGGAGTTTGCTCGGCAACTCTTCGACCTATCCGGATGTCGGGTTCCATTGCTAGATGGGCACATCGATTAGTATAGAAAGTTGTTTCTATGTTACCGGCTTAGGTTCGAACCTAGAGAGTCACACGCATAGAAGTTTCCTAGGATGATCTGTTTGCTGATCAACGATTGAGAATCGTATATGATTTAATTAATCAATTTGATTGATTGAATTATCTCAATTGGGTTAAGTACAAGTGAATAAGATTCAATTTGGTTTAAGTCCATTAGAAGGACTAGTCAATTTCAAATATTGATTTGAAATTAGACTTGATTTGGATTTAAATAGATTCAGGACTAGCCAAATTTGATTTGGGCTTGGACCATGATCTATGTGGGTTTAGTCAAATAAATTTAGATCAGATTAAACCATCACCTGAACCCAAACCTCTCGCATAAGGATCTCATATGATGAGATGGCTAAAGTCTCATCTCATGAGAGATTAAATTCTTATGTAGAATTTAATGCCTAACATTAATTTTCATCGAACGTCGGATTTAGCCACGACTCTTTGGTTTTCATGGAACGTCGGAATTAAACCAAGCGCTGCACCTTCGGCGTCTCTTTGCTTTTACCAAACGACGGAATTCTTAATGTCAGAATTCAATGTTAAGGCTAAATTGAGACTATAAATAGAGGGCATTCCCTTACCAGAATACACAGAACAATAATACACGATATGTCATGGATTGTAATTCTAAAAAGGTTAGAATAAAAAATCCTGGTGATTCTGGTGTTAGCGAAAGCATGGTGGATCTTAGAGGAAGATTCAAGTGGGAGGATTCAAGATCAGCAAAGTTATTTTTCCGCGAGCTAGCACTCCCGAAAATCCGATCATTCGGGGCTTTATGTGGACGATACTAGAGGCCGGACGATTGAACGGCTGCAGAGCAATAAGGATTTACCTACTGTTCTTAAGGTAAGCGATTTGATCCCTAGATCTTAAGGCAGGCTTCAAGATAAGTAGTATGACTAGTCATCTTGAAGATCAAGATATGATCTTGATATTTTATTTATATGCATATTTTGGATCAATCGATCCTATATACAAGGCAAAGATATGATCTTGATGCATGTTAGATAGATTAGTATGTAATCTTTAAAATTCCGCAATGATAATCTGCAATGATAATTATTATCAAATTTTTAAAATATGCATGCCGGGATTGTTTCTCCCTACAAATGGTATCAGAGCAAGGTTTCGTATTGATCTAATTTATTGCATGTAAATTAATGCTCCTATTAATTGTGTAATCAAGGCTAAAACAAATCTCAGGTCTATTCGGTCACAGATGGATTGAAAATCCAAATTATCCATTCAACGAGGTATTCTATGACATATTGCCGTGATAATTTAAATTGATCTTTGGCTTCAAAATACTGATTACACACACTCTCAAAATATATTTTATATTTGATACATGTTGATGTTATATAAAACATGATATTTGCATGTTTAGTATAAAATATAGATATGATATATGATGGCATGATGTCTATGTTATGAAACATATAAATATTTATGAGAGTCTAATTTGAATGTCAAATGTTAATTCATAATCTCTTTAGATATGATCTAAATATAGGAATTATGAGTAGTAACATAATACATATGATACTTGATTGAAATATATGACATGTAAACATGAAATATATTTAATCCTTTGGGTTAGCTAAATCGGGTCCATAAAGGGTTAGACCCTAAGGTTTAAATCAACTGGACTGTAAGAGCATTTGATCAAATCTAATTAGATTATGTTAAGAATGCTCTAAATCAAACAATAGTTGTAGTTGATCATGTCCTTCTCTTTGATTAAACCAAATGGAAGTAGATTAGGCTCCGTGGTTGAGCATGAATCTCTTAGATGGTCAAATCAGAATTGGTTAACCATATGATGTCAAGGTGGGTTGGCAAGTTGCTCTAGGATCAACGATCGAATGGTTTTTAATTAGGAGCTACTCGTATTGATGCGTCTTTAACGAGTTAATGGCATATCCCTCCCATCGATCTCACTCACCTGGTCAATGTGGTGAACCATTTATGATTCAGATCATTTACTTGATTCGGGTTGACCCATGCTTGTAAGGAAATCAGTCTGACTGATTTAGGTGCCACTTAACCTGACTTAATCTTGTTTCATTCTACCGATTTCATAGATTCAGTGGGAGAACTTGATTAGTCAATTTATCTTCATATTATTAAAATCATCTAAAATTATTAAGTCCTTAAAATGAAATAGTTATATGATAACTAGATCATAGCCTCCCATTAAGGTGGGTGATAATGAGTCCGATGTCTTGATAATCATTGGAGGCACTCCATGCCTGGTGCTTATCAACCATCGGAATTATCATTCATTATATGATAAGTCAGCGTAACTATTAAATAAATAGTCAGGTGAGCCGAGCTTCACTCGGGCTTGGTTGTCTATTGATAGGTTACACTGATTATATCATTTAATGGTTGGACCTAACCAGAACTTTTAGTGGAGGCACTTCATGCCTGCTGAAGAGGTATATGGGGCAAAACTGAACACTAAGAATTATTTGGGGAAACAATTGGTTTTAAACATACTCTTAGATGCATATGGGTTAGTCAAGCTTTACTTGGGCCTGTATGTAGTTTATGTAGATCTTAGTGCCCGCTAAAGAATTAAGAATAATTCTTTGAATTAGGGTGTAGAGGCTGCCAATTTGAACAAAATAGTGGAAGAATCTTTAGACTAAAGTCCAAGTCTTTAGACTGAATCAATTTATATACTAATAAACTTTAGTTTTTCTTATTCAGAAAATGACCACTAATTTATCATTAAGGTCCCTATTGGATAGTGACAAGTTGAATGGTTCCAATTTCAATAGCTGGTTCAGAAAACTTAAGATCGTCCTTGAGCATGAGAGGATTCTATATATTCTGAATAATCCTGCACCAAAGATACCTGATGCAAACACCCAAAGTTCTGAGAGAGACACTTATCAGAAGTGGCTCAATGATAGAACTAGCATGCGTTGTATCATGCTAGCAGCAATGAACGATGAATTTGGTCGCCGGTTCGAGAATGCTCAGCCAGAAGAAATCATTCAAGCGTTGAATGAATCTTTCGGCACACCCGACGATATTGAAAGGCACAAGACTAGTTGTGCAATTTTCAATGCTCGAATGAGGGATGGATTTCCTATCACTGATCATGTATTGTATATGATCGAGAAGATAGAACTCCTAAGCAAGCTCGGCTTTCCCTTACATGAGCAGTTGGGAAAAGATGTGATCCTGAATTCCTTGCCTCCATCCTTCCAACCTTTCCTTACTCATTTTCGAATGACAAAGCCTGCAGTCAACTACCACGGTTTGTGGGGTTGTTACAGAACTTTGAGAAGGATAACCAGCTCTCTAAGGGTTTGGTTAATGTGGTTGAAGGATCTAAGGTAGGGCATAAACCCTTTGGGAAAGGGAAGAAGAAAAAGAATAATAAAAAGGTGCAACATGCTAGGACATCTATAAGGGGTCAGATACAGAAGAAGAAAGTTGATAAAAGTCAAGCTGAATGCTTTCACTGCAAGATGCAAGGGCACTGGAAGAGGAACTATCCTCTTTACATTGCCACACTTGATCAAAACAGGCCAAAGAAGAAAAAGGAGCAAGATGTTGCTCAACAAGGTATTTATATGATAACACCTTATAATTTTTCTGTATATGATAATCAGACCTGGGTATTGGATACCGGGAGTCCTTTTAACATTTGCAATTCATTGCAGGGACTACAGGTCACCAGAAGATTTGAGGACAATGAAAGATTCCTTAATGTCGGCGATGGAAGATTAGTTTCAGTTCTGGCATTAGGAGTTCTTGAAATAGTTTTCAATAGAAATGTCATTATATTAAATGATTGTTATTTTTGCCCAACGTTCTTGTTGAACGTAATTTCTGTAGGCCTTCTGGCCAAAAGTCATTATGAAATTTCAATAAAGGATGTTACTTTGAATATCATTATGAATGGAGTCACTGTAATGACTGAGCATTTATCTAATGGCATTTATATATTATCACAGCCTATGAATGTAGTGTACAATTCAAGTAAGCGCCCTAGAACAACTGATGTCACAGACATTTTTCTTTGGCACCATCGGCTGGGTCATATCAATAAGAACAGATTAAACAGGTTAACTCAGGAGGGCATCCTTCGAGTTGATGATTGTGAATCATTAACTACCTGTGAATCATGTCTTCTTGGTAAAATGACCAAGTCATCTTTTACTGGAAAAGGTGAAAGAGCCAAAGAGCTATTAAGTCTAGTACATACTGATGTATGTGGACAATGAGCACTTGTGCCAAAGGTGGATATTACTACTTCATAACTTTTACAGACGACCTTTCTAGGTTTGGTTATGTCTATATTATGAGACATAAATCTAAGTCGTTTGAAATGTTCAAACTATATCATAAAGAAGTAGAAAAACAAACAGGAAAATGTATTAAGACCCTTTGATCAGATCGAGGAGACGAATACCTTTCCAATGAATTTGTAACATATTTAAGAGAGAATGAGATTCTCTCCCAATAGATTCCTCCTGAAACACCACAGCATAACGGTGTGTCGAAAAGATGGAATCGAACTCTGTTAGACATGGTTCGGTCCATAATGGGTTTTGCAAGCTTGCCAATATCATTTTGGGGATATGCATTAGAATCAGCTTGTCATATTCTTAATAAGGTTCCAAGTAAGTCTATTTCTAAAACTCCATATGAGATGTGGTATGGACATAAACCAGTTATTACCTATCTGAGAGTCTGGGGGTATCCGGCTTATGTGAAACATGCAAAATCAGACAAACTTGAACCCAAATCTGACAAATGTTTTTTTATCGACTATTTGAAAGAAACCAAAGGATATTACTTCTACAATACTGAAGAACAAAAGTTGTTCATTAGTAATAGAGTAATTTTTCTTGAAAAGGAGTTCCTTAGTGAAGGAACAAATAGCTCTAATGTTGAGCTTGAGAAAGTTCATCAAGTAGAAGGAACAACACAAACCAGTGAACCCTTAGAATCTGAGTTGATTAGATCAAACTCAAAACCCATTTTAGATGCACCATTAAGGCGATCTGGTAGAGTACCACATCAACCGGACAGATACTTAGGTTTCTTGGTCCAGAACGATGATCCTTTTGAACTCGATGAGAACAACGAGGATTTGATCACCTATATGGATGCTATGCAAAGGACTGACTCTAATAAATGGCTTGATGCCATGAAATCCGAACTTGATTCCATGAAGGACAATAATGTATGGACATTAGTTGACCCACCCAAAGGGATAAAACCTATAGGGTGTAAGTGGGTTTTCAAGAGGAAAAGAGGAGCAGACGAAAAGGTTGAGACCTATAAAGCACGTTTGGTTGCTAAGGGATATCGTCAACGTTATGGTATTGACTATGACGAAACGTTTTCTCCTATGGCAATGCTGAAATCCATTCGGATTATGCTAGCTATAGCAGCACACTTCGATTATGAGATTTGACAGATGGATGTTAAAACTGCTTTTCTAAATGATGATTTAGAAGAACAAGTGTATATGATATAGCCTGAAGGTTTTATATCTGAAGACGAGTCTAAAGTGTGCAGGCTACAGAAGTCTATTTATGGACTTAAGCAAGCATCTAAGAGTTGGAACATACGATTTGATAAAGTGATCAAATCTTATGGCTTTATTAAAAATAAAGAAGAACCTTGCATTTATAAATGGGCTAACGATTCCATTATTGTATTTCTTGTATTATATGTGGATGATATTCTCTTAATCGAGAATGATATCCCTGCATTACAAGGAATAAAGACATGGTTATCATCATAATTCTCCATGAAAGATCTGGGAGAAGCATCATACATCTTAGGGATGAAGATCTATAGAGATAGATCTAAGAGGATGCTTGGTTTATCCCAATCTATGTACATTGACCCTGTGCTAAAAAGGTTTAGCATGGAGAATTCCAAGAAAGGCTATCTTCCGATAGGCCATGGAATTCATCTTTCTAAGAAGAATTGTCCGACAACTCCTAATGAAAGAAAATGTATGAGTCGAATTCCATATGCTTCGGCAGTGGGATCGATTATGTACACCATGATATGTACAAGACCAGATGTGACATACTCACTAGGAGTAGTGAGTAGATACCAATCTGATCCAAGAGAAAAACACTGGCAAGTTGTTAAGATAATCCTTAAGTATTTGAGAAATACTAAGGACCAGTGGTTAGTCTATGGAGAGTCCGAATTGAAACTTGTTGGATATACTGATTCCAGTTTCCAATCAGATCATGATGCTAGCAAAAGTGTATCGGGTTTCGTATTTATCCTGAATGGTGGAGCTGTTTGCTGAAAAAGTTCCAAGCAACATACAGTGGCAGATTCGGTGTGCGAGGCAGAGTACATCGCTGCATCAGATGCTGCGAAAGAAGCTGTGTGGCTGCGAAAGTTCATCTCCGAGCTTGGAGTGACACCTTCCATAGATGGACCAGTCCTGTTGTACAGTGACAGCACTGGTGCCATAGCTCAAGCAAAGGAACCACGAGCACATCAGCGCACCAAGCACATACTGCACCGGTTTCATCTTATTCGAGAGATTGTAGACCGAGGTGACATAAATCTTCAGAAGATTGATGGAAAGGAAAACCTAGGTGACCCATTTACTAAAGCACTCAGCATCAAGAAGTTTGACAACTATAAGTTGAAGATGGGTATTAGATACTGTAATGAGTGGCTTTAGGTTAAGTGGGAGTTTGTTGGGAATTGTATCCTAAAGCCAATCATTTGATGATTGTGCTAATGTAAATTATATATAAATTGATATATTAATAAAAGTTATTTGGCAGTTTATTCATTACAAGAACATCTTCTTAATACTCCTGATTATAATGAAGCCCTCAGGATCTTCCTTCACGATAAAGAGGATTTATCTTTGAAGGTCCTTAAAAGAGTTCGCGACCAAATGATATACTATGATAGGGCCATAGTACTATCAATTATAGGACGTTGTATATCATATTTGTTGGTTTTCCTCTTAACCAAGGAGTGTAGAGACACTAGTATGACATACAGGTGGAAGTGTAGGAGTACATTTCACCGAACGTGACTCATTTCTGGATACTCTACTGTCAAGAGTTAATCCGAGAAGATATAGGTATAAGTATCCTTCAGACCTGAAGATCACAACCAGTGGCTTACAAGCAACTCATTGTACTTAGGTGCCGGACCACCTGGATTTCTAATCCAGCTATGAAAGGTTACTGGGTGCAGTCAAGTACTTGTGGTAGTCAGTTGTGGATCAAGATGGAATTTGACCTATCCCGTTAAAAGGAGAAATGCTTGTGTTTCAATTTAGCAAGACCTTGGCCAAGGCACTTCATGTGAAAGTCACATGATCACTAAAGTTGAAATCACTTTATGGATTTGCTATTTAGAGTTGATAGGCTCTTAAGCCATCCTTAGCATTTGTGGTCAAGAGGATGAATTATACGGTAACTATTTCTTAGGGTTCTTGGAGTTTGCTCGGCAACTCTTCGACCTATCCGGACGTCGGGTTCCATTGCTAGATGGGCACATCGATTAGTATAGAAAGTTATTTCTATGCTACCGGCTTAGGTTCGAACCTAGAGAGTCACACGCATAGAAGTTTCCTAGGATGATCTGTTTGCTGATCAACGATTGAGAATCGTATATGATTTAATTAATCAATTTGATTGATTGAATTATCTCAATTGGGTTAAGTACAAGTGAATAAGATTCAATTTGGTTTAAGTCCATTAGAAGGACTAGTCAATTTCAAATATTGATTTGAAATTAGACTTGATTTGGATTTAAATAGATTCAGGACTAGCCAAATTTGATTTGGGCTTGGACCATGATCTATGTGGGTTCAGTCAAATAAATTCAGATCAGATTAAACCATCACCTGAACCCAAACCTCTCGCATAAGGATCTCATATGATGAGATGGCTAAAGTCTCATCTCATGAGGGATTAAATTCTCATGTAGAATTTAATGCCTAACATTAATTTTCACCGAACATCGGATTTAGCCACGACTCTTTGGTTTTCACTGAACGTCGGATTTAGCCACGTCTCTTTGGTTTTCACCGAACGTCAGTATTAAACCAAGCACCGCGCCTTCGGCGTCTCTTCGCTTTTACCAAACGATGGAATTCTTAATGTCAGAATTCAATGTTAAGGCTAAATTGAGACTATAAATAGGGCATTCCCTCACCAGAATACACAGAACAACAATACACGATATGTCGTGGATTGTAATTCTAAAAAGGTTAGAATAAAAAATTCTGGTGATTCTGGTGTTAGCGGAAGCGTGGTGGATCTTAGAGGAAGATTCAAGTGGGAGGATTCAAGATCAGCAAAGCTATTTTTTCGCGAGCTAGCACTCCCGAAAATCCGATCATTCGGGGCTTCGCGTGGACGATACTAGAGGCCGGACGATTGAACGGCTGCAGAGCAATAAGGATTTACCTACTGTTCTTAAGGTAAGCGATTTGATCCCTAGATCTTAAGGCAGGCTTCAAGATAAGTAGTATGACTAGTCATCTTGAAGATCAAGATATGATCTTGATATTTTTATTTATATGCATATTTTGGATCAATCGATCCTATATACAAGGCAAAGATATGATCTTGATGCATGTTAGATAGATTAGTATGTAATCTTTAAAATTCCGCAATGATAATCTGTAATGATAATTGTTATCAAATTTTTTAAAATATGCATGCCTCGAGGATTGTTTCTCCCTACAAAGAATGCCAGGGCCGACATGCTGTCTCGCTTGGCCACCTCGGCCGATGGGACCTTGGGAAGAATGTACGTGGAGTACCTTAGATCCCAAGCATTGAAGCCATAGAAGAAGCCCTGCCGGTCGAGCAGGAACCCTCTTGGATGGATGCTTACATCCGGTATCTTACCGATGACACCCTTCCTGAAGATGCAGCTGAGGCCAGGCTGCTCAAGCGATGGGCCCTGAAGTTCTTAATGATAGATGAGTGGCTATATCGAAGGTCATTCTCATACCCGGTCCTCAAGTGCGTTGGTCCCTCGGAAGCTGATTACATCCTGCAGAAGATCCATGAAGGCATCTGCGGGAGTCATTTGGGGGACAGAGTTCTGGTGTACAAAGCCTTGCGGCAGGGCTACTACTGGCTGACAATGAGGGAGGACACTACCGAGCTCATTCGGAGGTATGATAGTTGCCAGTGCCATGCTAACATCCAGCGGTAGCCGACTTCTCAACTGAGTTCCCTGGCAGCCCCCTGGCCTTTCGCTCAGTGGGGGATGGACATCCTGTGACCGTTCCCCCTGGCCTTCGGTTAACGCAAATTCCTGTTGGTAGCCATCGACCACTTCACCAAGTGGATCGAGGCTGAGGCACTGGCCAAGATCACCGAGGGCAAGGTGAGATCCTTCTTCTAGAAGTCCATAATTTGCCGATTCGGGCAGCCACATACTCTCATCACCGACAACGGCCGGCAGTTCGACAATGCGGCCTTTAGAGGATTCTGCACCGAGATTGGCATTCACCAGCGGTTCACCTTAGTTGGGCACCCTCAGACCAACAGTGCAGCCGAAGTGGCCAACCGCATTATCCTCCAAGGACTTAGAGCACGGCTGGACGACTTCAAAGGAAGGTGGGTGAAGGAGCTCCCCAATGTGCTGTGGGCCTACCACACAACGCTGCGGGCTCCCATCGGAGAGATGCCCTTTAGCCTCGTCTTCGGGTCCGAGGCTGTCATCCCAGTGGAGATAGGCGCCCCGAGCCCCCGGACGGAGTCATACAACTAGGAGGACAACTCAACCCAGCTGCGGGCCAACCTCAACCTCGTGGAGGAGATGCGTGACCAAGCATGACTCCGGATGGCCGCCTACCAGCAGTGAATAGCCAGGTACTACAACGCACGCATCCGCCCAAGGACCTTCCTGCCGGGGGACCTGGTCCTCAGGCGGGCTGAAGTTTCTAAGCCGACAGAAGGAGGCAAGTTGTCGCCAAATTGGGAGGGACCCTATCAAGTTGCTGAAGTCCTCCATCATAGAGCATACAGAATCGAAGGATTGGATGGGAAGCCGCTCCCATGAACATGGAACGCTGACAATCTTTGTCGGTATTATCAGTAATGTACCCCTTCTCTACGTTGAGTTGTGTGTTTACATTCTTTCGGGCTCCAGTCCCGTATTCTATATTAATAAAAGTGTGTTCGAGTAACCCATCTTTTCAGTAAAAGCTCGAGGCCAGCTCGACACTTCAAGACTGATGGACCATCGGTACCGAAGACTGGTGTACCACCAACACCAAAAAGCCTAAGGCCAACTCGGCACTTCAAGACCGATTTACCATCGGCACTGAAAACCGATGTACCATCGGCACCAAAAAGCCCGAGGCCAGCTCGGCGCTTCAAGATCGATGTACCATCAGCACTGAAGACCAGTGTACCACCGGCGCCAAAAAACCCGAGACCAGCTCGGCACTTCAAAACCGATGTACCATTGGTACTGAAGATCGGTGTACCACTGGTACCAAAAAGCCCGAGGCTAGCTCGGTGCTTCAAGACCGATGTACCATCAGCACCGAAGACCGGTGTACCATCGGCACCAAAAAGCCCAAGGCCAGCTCGGCACTTTAAAACCGATGTACCATCGGCACTAAAGATCGGTGTACCACCGGCACCAAAAAGCCTGAGTCCACCTCGGCGTTCCAAGGCCGATGTTCCATCGGTACTTAGAAGCATGAGTCCACCTTAGCATTCCAAGGTCGATGTTCCATCGGTACCCAGAAGCCCGAGTCCACCTTGGCCTTCTAAGGCCGATGTTCCATCGACACTCAGAAGCTCGAGTCCACCTCGGCGTTCCAAGGCTAATGCTCCATCGGCACCCAGAAGCTCGAGTCCACCTTGGCCTTCCAAGGCCGATGTTCCATCGGTACTCAGAAGCCCGAGTCCACCTCGGCGTTCCAAGGCTGATGCTCCATTGGTACTCAGAAGCCCGAGTACACCTCGGCATTCCAAGGCCGATGTTCCATCGGTACTCAGAAGCCCGAGTCCACCTTGGCGTTCCAAAGCCGATGTCCCATCGGTACTCAGCGGCCCGAGGCAGATCCAGCCCCGAGTCCAACCTCGGTGCTCTCTCTCAAATCCGGCCCTGCGTAGCAGCTAAGTCGTGGACTCGCTCGTGACAAGCGGGCGGACGCTGCTCCTCAGGCCAACGCGGCCCCTAGGGGTCCTACGTCGGCACGCTGAGGAGGATTAAAAGTTCAAAACATTTTCAAGGAAGCAAAATATTTTCATTACGAAAAAGGTCCTTACAAAATGCCACTGGGTTGGGTGTTAGTACAAAAAGAAGGAAAGAGACAAGTACAAAAGTCTACGGATCGGCCGCTGCGGGCTCATCGTCGGATGAGGCCACCTCAGACATGCGGTCCGGTTCAACCTCCAAGGCCCGAGGGAAGTTCAGGTCTCGGGCCACCTTCTCCTTTCCATACTGGAACCCTTGAAGATAAGCGTCCGTAGAGGTTTCAGCTAGCTCATCCGCGAAGCGTTCTGATGCCCTAAACTCCTTCATGGCCGCTGCGACTCTAGCCTCAGCCGCAGCCTCTGCCTCACGGGCCCTGGCCTCGACGACAGCCTCTACCTCTCGGGCCCAAATTTCCTTCTTCTCGACCAGGGAGGCAGCCCTCCTCTTCGACTCTTCAGCACACTCCACCCTCTCATTGGCGCGCTCGGCCCTAGCCTCGGCCGCCCGGATGGTGGAGTCCAGCTCGGCATTGTGCCGATCCCTGGCAGAGACGGCACCCTCAGCCTCCCCGAGCTGGTTCAGCGCTGCCCGGGTTCGGTTGGTTTCAGTCTTCGCCCCCCTGGCGGACTCCGCTATCTTGGCGGCTCGGTCGCTCCTCGCCGCCTCCAAGGCCCTTTCAGCCACCTCAGCTCGGGCGTGGGCCTCCTCGGCGTCCTGCCGGGCCTAGCGAACGATGACCTCACCATCATTAATGACCTCCCTTGTGGCCATCAGGAAGTTCGCCGACTGCATTCAGAACACATCTGTCAGTACCCAAAAACAGTCAAGTATTTAAAGCCAAGGGTCACAGGAGTACTTGCCTGGATGAGAGCCACGAAGACCTCTCGGAAGAACGTTGACACCCCCAGGTGCCTGAGCTCCTCCTGGAACTCAGGCATGATTACCTGGGAGATGAGCCATTCCGCTCGGCGCCCATTGTCCATGAGGGAGAACCTGTAGGGCATCATCCCGACCCTGCTTCCCTCGGCGGTCCTGGCAGGCTCGGGCACGGGGTGCACGAGGCTACCCACCGGTACATCCTCCGGGGGTGGACTTGTTGCTGCCGACAGCCTCTCGCCCCAGCTTCGCTCCACCTCCGCTGGGGTCGGTTTGGTTGGGACATGGAGCTCCGCCGTTGTCGCCCCTTCAACCCTCACCCCTTCCGGAGGGGTGTTTGCTGTCAAGTCCACCTCCGGTGCGACCTTGGGCTCTCGGCGTTCGAGTAGCGGGGAATCTCGCGCCACTGGATGCTTGGGGGCCGAAGCCTGCTGCCCCTCGCTTGGCCCTTCTAGGGCCCTCTTCCTCTTGGCGGCGGCCCTCCTGAGCTTGAGGGTCGGGATCTTCATCACTGCACACCGTCAGTTAGGGTAAATAAAAAAAAGAAGAGAACAAAGGAAAAATTGGCTAAGTGTTGGGTCGGCTACTACTCATCGTTCCGAGTGGAGACCCCTGCAAGTCGGAGATTGTCCTCCGATAGGAGATGGTTGCACTTGGGGATGTCGGTCATCAAAAGCTGCCCCAGCGCTTCCCTATCCCCCGGGAGTACGGATGAGTTTGCATTGGGCCTAAGGTCTAGGTCCCCCCACCTAGGCTTAACCCCATCAAGGCCGGCAAAGAAAAATTGGGACTTCCAGCCCTTAACGGAAGAGGGGAGATACAATTTTAGGACTCGGCCAGGCCGAGGCTAGAATAGCCACCAACCCGCCTTCTGTCGAAGGGTGTAGAAACATCGGAAGAGAAAAAGTCTGGGCGTGATGCAGTGGAAATGGCAGGGACGATAAAGGCACAAATGGTTCGGAGGGAGTTCGGGACCAGCTGGGCGAGGGTCAAGGAATAGTAGTCGAGGAGGTTGGCAAAGAAAGGATAGAAAGGCAGACAAAGACCTAACTTAAGAGAGATTTCATAGATGGCCACCCTACCAGGCCGGGAGGAGACCACCCTATCGTCGGGGGTCGGCAGGAAGAGCCCGATGTCTCGGGAGATTTGGTAATGAACCATGATATTGGCCAGGTCCTGGCCCATTACCGTGGAGACGGTCCCCGTCGGGGATTCCGCCCCCACCCTCGAGGAGGCGCCGACGGCCACCGGACGTCTCCTGACCGGAGTGGCAATGGTGGGTCGCCGCTGAGAGAGGGGAATGTGGTCCTCCAAAGGGGCGGAGGAGGAGGACCACGAAGGGACAGGAGATGGAGAGGCACGAAGCCTCGAAGAAGAAATCTGGTCTACAAGGGACTCAGATGAGGGCCAAGAGGGTGAGGATGCCATGGGGAAGGTCTGATGGAAGGCTAGGGGAGTAGGAGAGGATCAGGAAGCTAACCTGGAACGAGATACAGTGGGAGCAGGGTCTCGGGAGGAAGACAGTTGGGAGCTGAAGGAAGAAGACGATCTCAAGCGAGGTAACGAAATTTGGCCTTTCGCCCGACTTATCAATTTCGAATTGTCCCGCCTCACCTACCCGGTCACGTGGACTCCCGCCATAAGTTGGGTTGCCTTGGCAAGTGCCCGGCGCGTGGGATGCTCCTTCTTCGGCCAATCGCGAGGCAACGCTGACGTCGGCACAATGATGGCAATGATGGCGATGGCTTTTCGTAGGTTCTGAGAAGACACCCCCACTTCAAGGCCGATCTCTGCAGATCGGATGGATGACAGAGGTTGTACCGTTGCACCCCCCAAGTCACCCGCTCTAAGTTGTCGCAGCGCCCATGGACACGTGTCCGTCGGCAGTTGGCAGTAGGTAGAGATCAGCCACTCAGAAGGTGATACCCCTTTCGCCTTGCAGAGGTGGGCCCGCTTCATCTCAGAGGTGAAGGGGCATCTGATGTGGTAGAGATGGGCCTGCTTTGTCTCAAGTTCTCTAGCTATCATTCTGCTAGTTTTTTTGTTTTTTCCCAAGTGACTTACTTGAGCGTCGAAGGGTCCCCACTGAAGCATTCGATCTTTGAAGACTTTCTTGCAGGAGCTCTTTAGAAAGGAGATCCTTCATCTTTCGGCGTTCGTTGAAGAAAGGCGACTTGACATTAACAGCATATATCTACGTACGTCACTCGAAAGCATCCCTTTTATATATCTAAAAAAAAAAAAAAAAAAAAGTAAAACATCAGATTCATTAGCCAATCGAAATATACCATGCATGCATTCTTGTCACCAATTAATTAGATTACTTTATGCTGGGATCGAGAGTATGCGAGGGCGGGCGAATCCCCGCCTCATAATTAATTATGTTGCGAGCCAGCTTGGAGATCAATTAAAGCCTGTGATGTCTCTCAATCACAATTACGATCGAGCAAGAGACACCCACCCTATATATCTCCAGGATCACGTACGTCGTCAGGATCGACTGGAACCCTATACACCAACTAGCGGAGCGATCGAGTGGTAAACATTAAGCCAATAATTAATTATTAATGCTCCATTAATTACAATTAAGTTTTTGTAGTTCCTGCTGCAGGCGCTTGAGTCTTCTCTCTCATCATTAATCTCATGCGCATTAATCCCTCAAATATTAATGGAGGCATCGATCGATCACTTGCGGCTACGTACATTAACGTGTCTACTACTAGCAAACAAAAATTGGGCAGATCGAGATCGACCATCATTGTCAATCACGTACAGATTGACTTCATGCATGGGCGGGCATTGTGCATCGATCTTCGCTGCTGGAACTAATCATTTGATTAGCTGTTGCACAACTCAGCACGACGTAGACGATGCCAGACTTCTTAATTGGCACGCCTCTCCCAATAGGCCATGCTATATATTGCTAGGCCTCCTATCGATGTACGGACTCTTAATTTGTCGGTAGTATGATAGCCCATGATAATTAAGCCGGATATTGCTTAGCTATACATGTACGTGCCTGGCACGGGATCTGACAGGGGCCGACCCATGACGTACGTGTAATATTTTCAAACAGCCTCCATGCCAGCAGGATATTTTGACCTGCCGTACGTGTAAGTTTTTTTAGAAAAAAGATTTTTTTTCTCTAAATTTTATCCTTTTCATCAACATTAACAAAGAAGGCTAGTTTTTGGATTGGGGTTTTAATTACTTCGAACTCATATATTTCATGGATTGGGGTTGTTCTATTGTTTAATCAACATGCATGGAGACTCATGAGCTATGAATTTTGCATGTCTCCTTTCTATGTTTCCTTCCCTGCTCTCAAACTTGATTTTTCATATTATTCGCCACAAGTGGTGATATGGTTGGTAAACAGGAAGTAAGATCGGGGTCCTGGGCGGTCCCTGGTCCTAGGCGACCGCCAAATCCTGGACGGTCCCTAGTCCTAGGCGGCCCCCAAGTTCTGGGCAGCCCTCAGCTTCTGGGCGGCCCCTAGCCTTAGGCGGCCCCCAGGTCCTGGACGGCCCCTACTCCTAGACAGCCCCTAGGTTCTGGGCGGCCTCCAGGTCCTGGATGGCCCCTAGCCCTAGGTGGCCCCCAGGTTCTGGGTGGCCCCCAGCTTCTGGGCGGCTCCTAGCCCTAGGCGGCCCCCAGGTCCTGGACGGCCCCTAGTCCTAGGCAGCCCCCAGGTTCTGGGCGGCCTCCAGGTCCTGGACGGCCCCTAGCCCTAGGCGGCCCCCAGGTTCTGAACGGCCCCTAGTCCTAGGCAGCCCCCAGGTTCTGGGCGGCCTCCAGGTCCTGGACGGCCCCTAGCCCTAGGCGGCCCCCAAGTTCTGGGCGGCCCCCAGCTTCTGGGCGGCCTTCAGGTCCTGGACGACCCCTAGCCCTAGGCGGCCCTCAGGTTCTGGGCGGCCCCCAGCTTCTGGATGGCCCCTAGCCCTAGGCGGCCCCCGGATCCTGGGCGGCCCCTAGCCCTAGGCGCCCCCCAGGTCCTGGACGGCCCCTAGTCCTAGGCGGCCCCCAGGTTCTGGGCGGCCTTCAGGTCCTGGGCGGCCCCTAGTCCTAGGCAGCCTCCAGGTCCTGGACGACCCCTAGCCCTAGGCGGCCCCCAGGTCCTGGGCGGCATCTAATCTTGGAATCATTCTCGTATCAAAAGCACTAAACGCGAGGTGCTGTCGTGTCCTGAACAGAAATCGAGAATCATTAAGCATCATGACGCTTTAAATGACTCGAATAAGACAAACGCTGGAGCATTACCATCCATCGAAAAGCTCAAATAAAGGAGATACTGAGCACCTGTTTTAGGGCCAAATAACTCTTCTCTGACTCTGACATTCCCACTAACCCTGACATTCCCTTGGGAAAACCAAGATCATCATGAAGATCCTTAGCTTCCGAAGCAAGTTTCTTAATACCTTGCTAATAATTATCAATAAATAACTACGTGGCACGCTCTCGTCTGAAGCTAACTTTTATCTTACACGTTGACTTTCTAGCCGGAAAAAAGAAAGAAAGAAAAAGTGACTCGATGCTGACGATATGATGATGAAAAGGAGAAAAGAATATTTTGGGGAAAGGCTGGAAAGATATAAGAGAAAGGGAAGGGGGTTCTTGGGGGGGCTCTCTCTTCCTTCATTAGGAGATCTCATAACAAAGAAAACTGGACTGGTGATTCAGCATCAACAGATTGGCGCGCCAGGAAGGGGGACGTCGCAGCGTCGAGTAACTCTTGTTCTACGAATATGAGCTCTAGATCTCCGGAAGAGGATCTCTCTGATTGGTCTGGGGGGCATCTCTTGCCTCCCAACCATGGTCGCAAGACTCTTGGCTCTTCCGAGCCAGTGAAGTCAAACCCTCCGGTTTCTTCCTCGCCACTGCCGGCTCCAGCTATTCCTCAGGACCCACTGGTGATCCTTACCCAGCAAGTTCAAACCCTTGTTGGGATGGTTCAGCAGATGCAGGAATAGCATTCTAGAGGAGACCGGCAACGGCTCGAGCCACCTCTGTTGCCCAGATCGGCTACTCCTGTCAGCCGACAATCAGCTCGAGGGAGATCCCCTCCGACAAAGCCTCTCCGCCCTTATTCCTCAGGAGTGCTTCACTCTCAAAGTTCCCGGGACGGTTCGCGCTCTCTCACCCGTTCCCCAGGCAGCCTACCTACCGAGCGGCGGCGGGGGAAGGAGCCTTATGCGGAGCACCGCCGGTGGCATCATCGGTCCGCATCTTATTCCCCAGAGCCAGCCGGGGGACATATGGCTGATCAGATGGAGAGGTGCCTTGATGAGTAAGATCGAAGGCTGGAGGAGCTTAGTCAAAGAATTAACAATAAGCCGGGGTCAGATTATGATACCCGCCCTCCTCTTACTCGGCGAGTTATGGAGGAACCTATTCCAAGGAGATTCCGGTTCCCCCAACTGGACCCCTATGACGGTACCACTGATCCCCTGGATCATCTGGAGAGCTATAAAGCCATTATGCAAGTCCAAAGAGCGACTGATGCCCTCCTGTGCATTGCCTTCCCAGCCACCCTCCGTAAGGCGGCCCGTGTTTGGTACTCTCGTCTACCTTCGCGTAGTATTGATTCTTTTCGACAACTAGAGAGGTCTTTCTTGGCTCATTTCGACGCTTGTCGGAAGATTCCTCGAGTAGCAGACAGCTTGTTCTCCGTGCAGCAGCAAGAAGGAGAACCTCTGAAAGACTTTATAACCGGTTTCAAGGTGGCGGCCCTGGAAGTCTATCATCTTGATGATGCGGTGGCCATGCTGGCTTTAAAGCGGGGGCTCCGTCCCTCCCGTTTTACCTATTCTCTGGACAAGAGACCCCCTTGCTCTTATGCTGACCTCTTGAGCCGCGCGCAGAAGTACATCCATGCCGACGAAGCTGATTCATCAAGGAGAGGTGCGCAGGAGAGGACTGGCAAGAGACCCGCTCGCCCAGAGTTGAGCGGGCCCCCTCCCAAGAAGTTTGAACCTTCGCGCCGACCGACTGACCGCCGCAAGAGCCTGGCCCCCAGAGAAGACCATCTTACACCTCTCCTAGCGCCCCGGGCTCATATCCTTATGGAAATTGAAAACAAGCCTTATTTATGGCGTCCACCCCCGTTGAAGAAGAGCGCTGCGTGCGACATGAGCCGTTATTGCCATTTCCACAGAGATTAGGACCATGACACTGAAGAATGTCGGAATTTGAAGCAAGCCATCGAAGAACTTATCCAGAGAGGATACCTTGGGCAGTACATCCAGAAGAAAGAGGCTCCTCCCGTACCAGCTTTGATGGGACCTCCTCCCGCTCAAGCCAACATCGATAACACCCCGACAGAGCGGATGGTGGGCATGATTTCCCGTGGAGGAGCATCATCTTCTAAGAGGCCAAGGGGAGGGGGAGAATTAGATGATGTAATCCCTTTTAAGGGAGATATAGCGGGGGGTAGTGTTGTAAAAGATGATAGCGTCGTCATTTCAATGATGGTCGCTAAACACCCTGTAAAGAGGATCTTAATCGACAGTGGAAGCTCCGCTAATGTGCTTACCTATGATGCATTTTTTTGGATGAATTTATCTCCTGACTCTCTTCGACCTGTAGCCGTCCCTCTAGTCGGTTTCACTGGAGACTCTATACGAGTGGAGGGCGAGATTACCCTACCGGCGACGGCAGGATCGCCGCCATGTCAGAGCACGGTAATTGTTGGTCCAGATAGCAACCCAAGAGGGGGGGTGAATTGGGTTTTTCAAAAATTAAACTCTTTTGAAAGAAAACCCCCGGCGGAAATAAAAACTTAGATTCACAGATTTAAAACTAAGCAACTATAAATAGAGAGTTGAAGATAAAGAGACAATCACGGCAAACACAATAGATTTTATAGTGGTTCGGTGTACCTACACCTACGTCCACTCCCAAGTACCTCTTGGGTCCACACTATAATCAAACTGATTACAGCAGAGTTGTTTTGCAAGCTCACAACTCGAACTTGTTGTTTTCCGGGTGCACAACGAACCCAGCTGGTTTTCAAGGCTCACCAGCACAAAACCTAAAACCACAAGCTAATGCTTGCACAAGGCTAACAGCCTCAACTGAATCAATCACCAGATTGACCCAGCAAACAGTATTTTGATTTTACAAAAGCAAACTGCTCCTTCAATGAGCAAATATACAATAATGAAACAATAAATAGAGATTAGGAACCAAAGCCTGATTCGAAGATCTTGGTGGCTTCTTCCTTCTCTTCCTTTGAATGGATCTTCCTTTGAATATGCTCTTGAGGCTCAGAAGATTGGAAAAACTAGGGCTTCTTCCTTCTCTTGAGATTTCTTCTAAATAGAACAGCAAAGGCTTGGAATCTCTTTCTCTTCTTTTGGGGAATGAGTATGATCTTTCCTTACAGGTTTTCCCTCTTTTCTTTTCTGATGGATCTCAAGGATTTTCTCTATTCTTTTCTTTTTGCCTCTTTCTTTTCTTTTCCTCTCTTTTTTGGGATGCAATCAACCCTCTTCTTATAGATCCGATTAATCCACAAATAGTGTGAAACTATCCGTTAGAAGCAAGTGAAAAAGGATTAGATCCATAAATAACAATAGCCGTTGGGATTAAAATAGATAAAGATAAAGTTTAGAGTCGTTCTGACAGTTCTGGAGCCGTGTCTGACATTCTGGAGTCGGCTCTGGCTTTTCTGGAGTCGGCTCTAACTCGAAATAATTTAATCCGCTCGATCTGGAGTCGTCTCTGACTTTTCTGGGGTCGACACAAAATTCTTCTGGAGTCGACTCTAAAGTCTGGGAGTCGACTCTAAGTCGTGGCCTGAAAATCCAACGTTCTGTTGTTTCTGATAGAGTCGGCTCTCACAGTCCCGGAGTCGACTCTAAGTCTGTGCCGTTTTTCGGAGTCGGCTCTGTGATTCCATGTGTCGACTCTAATGTCTGCAGTCTTACCTTGACATTAGATTCAAACCAGAACTTGATTTTCCTTCTTGATTTTGATCATCAAATAGACTTATAATCTGAAAAACTTAATCAAAATCATTAGTAACATCAATGTTATACTCAAATAGTTTTGTTAATCATCAAAATCCTCAATTGGGTCAACAATCTCCCCCTTTTTGATGATGACAAAAACTTTGAGTATATGCATTAGAAATTCATTTGAATTGAGAATTATAGAATTGTTAAAGCTTAGAGACTTTAATAGAGAATTTGATGCCAATATTCAAAATGAATAAATAAAACTTGACATCAATCAAAATGATTTAACTTTTATATGGAGAAATTTATTAAGCTCCCCCTGCATTGAATAGCTCCCCCTATGTAGATAACTGAATTCTTTCTAAAAATTCTCAGAATTGTTCTTCATTTTCTTTCTCTTTCTCTTCTTCTTTCTTTCTTATATGCATATACACTTATCTCTCCCCCTTTTTTGTTATCAACAATAAGGTGAGTTTAAAAGCAATAAGAATGTTATCAAGCGAGGATGTTGGTTCGAATAAACATAAGGATAGGAAACTTATTCATTGACATTCAATCAAAGATAAATTTGTAATAAAAGTGTAATATTCATTCAACATTTGTATTCCAAAGCAAGATCCATTACATGTATTCTAAAATGACAGATTTAAGTATGTAAATCCTAGATACATGCTAAGAAAGAAAGCAAGAAATCCTAAGATACAACCTAGGATTGAAATCAAAATCAAATATGCTTATACACTATTTTCTTTAAATGTCCAATCATTTCCATAACATCATCTTTTTGGGTCTTCTTAAAGCTTTCAAGACATGCTTCAATTTGAGAGACGGCAAGGTCAATATCTTTCTTCAGTTGACTTGTAGCATGAAGATACTTTCCAGAACCGTCTGCAATGCCTTCCATCCTTTCAAAAATTTTATGAAGATCAGTGCTAAAGGATTCGACGGAATTGCTAATTGAAAAAGAAATCATGTCAAGTCTTGAATTAATCTCATCCTTTAATTGATTGAACTCCTCTCTTAATTTACACATATCATTTGTTCTTACACTGTCATACTCAGCCAGTAAAGCCCTGAGCTGACCAATTTGCTCCTCAGAAAATCTTTCTGATGCCATTGCTGACTGATGTGGAAGTTGAGAGCTAGGTCCAGCTTCTGAGGGTCCAGCAGATGGTCCAGCTCCAGCAGAAGAAGGTCCAGCAGATGGTTCAGGAATGTCTTCTCCTCTGACTTCCTCAACTCTAACCTCTTCAGCTCTGGCCTCATGTCCTCTTTTAATCCAGTTTCCATTTTCTTTTCTAAAGCCCATTCGGTGAATTGTAGAGACACTATAGTAATCTGTATGTCTTAACTTTCTTAGTGGCTCATTGTCCATTATAAGTACACCTTGGCTTCTGAAAACTAATGTTAAAACCATACCATATGGCAATGTAGATCTCTTCTTAGTAGCTGCCTCCGCCATATAGCCTATCATCATTTCAGCAAGATTTAAAGGTCTACCAGTGAGTATGCAGTCCATCAATAAAACGTCTCGCTCCGAGACATATTCAAACCTTCCGATTTTAGGAAAAAGAATCCTTCCACAGATATTGTGAAGTAATCTGAGTTCCAAATTAAGTTGATTTGCCAAGATTTCCTCAAACTCAGAAACTTCTCTTCCTAACATCCTTGATAGTGCTCCTCCTCTATCTTCATGATGATATTCAACAAGTCCAACAGTAGGCATTTCCAATAATTACCAAGGGATTCGGCTGTGATGATTACTTTTGTTCCTCTTACAACACTTACTAAGCCTCCCTCTCCTCTACTTAAATCATTATAAAACTCTCTTACTAGGGCAGGGTAGGTAGGGATATCCAAAGAGCAGACCTTCTCCCATCCCATTTCTTTCAACAATCGCCCAATAGCAAAGCCCTCCGAAATAAAGAAGTTGAAATCAACTTTTCTTCCGGTTGTAATGGCCTTACCAGCTAATTGGTCGACTCGAGGAGAAGATGGTGAGGGTGGAGAGTCATCTTGAGTGGCAGATGAAGAAGATGACGAAGGTTGCCTCCGATTTGAACGGCGCTTCGTCGGAACAGTCGAACCACCAATGATAGCACGCCTTTTGGGAGCCATTGGATTCGATTGGAATGAGTAATCAAGGGTTTTGAGGGATTTGGAGGGTTTGGAATCAGTTTGGAACGGCTTGAAATGGTTTAGGAGACGATAGAAATCGTTTGGGGTCGACTCCGCCCTTTTTATTTTGACCTAGTTCCACTTAGAGTCGACTCCCGAAAATGAGGTGTCGGCTCCGAACCAGAGAATCTGTCAGCGCCCGAATTAGAGTCGGCTCTACAGAAGCCAGAGTCGGCTCTAATTGCCCAGACAGAACATCAAAATAAGAAGGTGTCGACTCCACAAACTGAAGGTGTCGACTCCACAATAGTTTCAGAGAAAAATCAAATTTCAAGGATCTGAAACTGATCAAATTAATCATCAAACTCTAGATAAGTGTTCCTTAACAATTGGGGAAACAATAAATCAACTTTCTAGATAAATTTCCTTATTGGACATAGAGGATTTTCAAGAAATTATTGAAGTCTAGATAGTTGTTGTCCTTAAGAGTTTCAGAAAATTATTCTAAAGGATCACAAACTCCTAATTCTCCTCTAAGATAGCAAAATCTCTCCTCACTCAAAGGTTTGGTAAAATATCAGCTAATTGATCATTAGTATTAACATATTCAAGACAAACATCTTTGTTAGTTACATGTTCTCTAATAAAGTGATGTCTAATTTCAATGTGTTTAGTTCTTGAATGTTGAATTGGATTTTTAGTTAGATTGATAGCACTAGTATTATCACATTTAATAGGTATTTTATCAAGTGTGATACCATAATCTTCAAGTTGTCGCTTAATCCAAAGGATTTGAGCACAGCAACTTCCAGCTGCAACATACTCTGCCTCAGCAGTGGATAATGCAACCGAATTTTGCTTCTTGCTAAACCAAGAGATTAAGTTACTTCCTAAAAGTTGGCATACCCCACTTGTACTCTTTCTATCTAATTTACAACCAGCATAGTCAGAATCAGAATAAGCAATCAATTTTAAGGTTGAGTCTCTAGAATACCATAATCCTACATTTTTAGTTCCATTTAAGTATCTAAAGATTCTTTTAACAGCAAGTAAATGTGATTCCTTAGGATTAGATTGATATCTTGCACATAAGCAGACAGAAAACATGATATCTGGCCTACTTGCAGTTAGATAAAGAAGTGATCCAATCATACCTCTGTAATGCTTCTGATCTACTTTCTTACCTACTTCATCCTTGTCCAGCTTGCATGAGGGACTCATTGGCGTACCAAGAGGTTTAGCAGATTCCATACCAAATTTCTTGAGTATTTCCTTTGTATACTTTGTTTGGTTAATGAAAATTCCCGCTTTCTCTTGTTTGATTTGAAGTCCAAGGAAGAAGTTTAGTTCTCCCATCATGCTCATCTCGAATTCTCCCTGCATTAGCTTAGCAAATTCTTGACAAAGGAGATTGTTAGTAGCACCAAATATAATGTCATCAACATAAATTTGAACGATTAATAAATCCTTTCCTTTTCTTTTTAAAAACAAGGTTTTATCAACATTTCCTCTAGAAAAGTCATTTTCAATTAAAAATTTACTTAATCTATCATACCAAGCTCTAGGTGCTTGCTTTAAACCATAAAGTGCTTTGTGTAGTTTGAAGACGTGGTTTGGAAATTCATGATCTTCAAAACCAGGAGGTTGTTCAACATAAACTTCCTCATTTATAAAACCATTTAGAAATGCACTTTTAACATCCATTTGAAATAAGTTGAAATTCATATGACATGCAAATGCAAGTAGTAGCCTAATGGCTTCTAATCTAGCAACAGGTGCAAAAGTTTCATCAAAATCTATACCTTCTTCTTGATTATATCCTTTTGCAACTAGTCTAGCTTTGTTTCTAATTACTATGCCATTTTCATCTAATTTATTTCTAAATACCCATTTAGATCCTATTATAGGGTGATTTTTAGGTCTTTCAACTAGGGTCCAGACTTGATTTCTAGTGAATTGGTTTAACTCTTCCTGCATTGCTAACATCCAATAACTATCTTTCTCGGCTTCCTCTATAGTCTTAGGTTCTATATGAGATACAAATGCAAGATGATTATTGATATCTCTCATTGATGATCTAGTCCTTACACCTTGAGATGGATCACCTATGATTAGGTCCTTAGGATGACCATAAGCATATCTCCAATCTCTAGGTAGATCTTGATCATTTTGAACAGTATCAATACCATCATCCTTAGGTGAGTCATCATCCTTAACTTCAGGTTCTTGATCTGAAGATACATTTAATTTTTCAATATCTCTTTCAATCAAAGATGTATCTTCCTCATCATCAATTTTATCTGAACTTGATGCTAAAGACTCATCAAACACTATATGAATGGATTCTTCTACAACTAAGCTTTTCTTATTAAATACTCTATATGCTTTGCTAGATGTAGAATATCCTAGGAAGATACCTTCATCAGACTTTGCGTCAAACTTCCCAAGATTATCCTTACCATTGTTATGAATAAAACATCTACAACCAAATGCATGAAAATAACTTAAATTTGGTTTCCTATTGATCCAAAGTTCATAGGGAGTTTTCTTAAGGATAGGTCTAATTAGGGCTCTATTTAGAATGTAACAAGCTGTGTTTATAGCTTCCGCCCAAAAATATTTTGGAAGTTGGCTTTCACATAGCATGGTACGGGCCATGTCTTCTAAAGTCCTATTCTTCCTTTCTACAACTCCATTTTGTTGTGGTGTTCTAGGTGCAGAGAAGTTATGATGTATGCCTTTTTCAAAACAGAATTTTTCAAATAAGTGATTTTCAAATTCAGTTCCATGATCACTTCTAATAGACACTATGGTAGTGTTTTTCTCATTAGTGACTTTCTTAACAAATTTCATGAATATTGAGAAAGTCTCATCTTTGTGAGCCAAAAATTACCCAAGTGAATCTAGAGTAATCATCTACTATCACTAGACCATATTTCTTTCCTCCTAGACTTGTGGTTCTAGTAGGTCCAAAAAGGTCCATGTGTAGTAGCTCTAGTGGCCTAGTAGTTGAAACAACATTCTTAGATTTGAAAGAAGTTCTTGTTTGTTTTCCAAATTGACATGCATCACATATTCGATTATTTTCAAAATTTAGACTAGGAATACCTTTAACTAAATCCATTTTTAATAATTTGGAAATTAGGTGTGTGCTTGCATGACCTAATCTACGATGCCATAGCCAACCAATCTCATTCATTTTAGCATTATCAGCAACTAAGCAATGATTACTTGGAGATAAATTACTCAAATCAATTAAGTACACATTGCCATAGCGTTTACCAACAAGAATAATGCTATTATCAATGGGATTAGTAACAGTGCAAACAGAAGCTTCAAAGGAAACCTTGAAACCTTTGTCACACAGTTGGCTAATACTTATTAGATTATGTTTAAGTCCATCAACATATAAAACATTATCAATATGAGTAGATGGAGTAATTTGAATCTTACCAATGCCCATGATATGGCCTTGACCATTATCACCAAAAGTAACTACTCCACCTCTTTTTGATTCAAGGGTGATGAATTGATCTTTGTCACCCGTCATGTGTCTTGAGCAACCACTGTCCAGGTACCATTTTCTTTTCAGTCTGATGGCTGCAAGACACTCCTGCAAAACATTTATGTCTTAATTTTAGGTACCCAAGCCTTCTTGGGTCCTTCATGGTTAGAAGCATTAAACATTGTTCCTTTGGGAACCCAAATCATCTTTTTCTTTTTATGTGAAGATTTACACATATATGATTTATGTCCTTTGTTTCCACATTTAAAACAAGTAATGTTTAATGATTTTTCAGCATGTACAAAAATGTTTTCAATGATTTTTGCTTTTTAAGTGGATTATATCCTAATCCAGCTTTATCAAAAAGCCTTTTGATTTTCCAAAATCATATTAAGTTTGATAGAGCTTAGAGTAAATTTATCAACTATAGGCTTAAGTCTATCAACTTCATTTTTCAAACTTTCTTTTTCTTTTATTAAAAGTTCTTTATCAATAACATGCTTTTCATTTTCTAATGATAGTTTTTGCATTTGAGTTTTCAAATCTTTGTTCTTTGAACTTAGGTTTGCAAAATCATCCATTAATTCATAAAAAGCACTATGTAATTCATCAAAAGTGAAGTCATCAAGAAAACTCGGACTTACCTCATCATTGTCCGCCATGAAGCATAGATTGGCCATTTCACTCTTTTCTTCTTCTTCGGAACTTGTGCTTTCCGAATCGCTCCATGTGGCCATCATTGCCTTCTTTTTGAACCTCCGGGTGCCTTTCTTTAGTTGAGGGCATTCAGATTTAAAGTGACCCGGCTTCTTGCATTCAAAGCAAATAACTTCCTTTTCTTTGCCCTTGTCCTCATCTTTTCTTGCAAAGGGCTTTTTCTTTTCAAACTTCTTCTTCTTCATGAATCTTTTAAATTTTCTTGTGATGAGTGCCATGTCCTCATCATCACTTTCATCCTCGGATTCATGAGGCTCTTCCATATATTCAGAAATCTTAAGAGCCATATTTCTCTTCTTCTTTGACTCATCATCATCAACATGTTGCTTGATTTGAAGCTCATGAGTCATCAAGGATCCCAACAGTTCTTCTAGGGGTAGTGTACTTAGATCCTTTGCCTCTTGTATTGCCGTCACCTTAGCTTCCCAAGTCCTAGGCAAGGAACGCAAGACCTTTCTCACAAGATCAGAATTATCATAAGATTTACCAAGACTTTTTAAACCATTAACTATGTCAGTAAATCTTGTAAACATATCAGCAATAGATTCACATGCATCCATTTTAAACAATTCATATTTATGAACTAGCATGTTAATCTTGGATTCCTTGACTTGATTTGTTCCCTCATGGGTAACTTCAAGTCTATCCCAGATTTCCTTAGCAGAAATGCAAATAGATATGCGATTGAATTCATTTGCATCTAATGAGCAGTATAAGACATTCATTGCTTTGGCATTGAGTTGTGCCAATTTTCTATCATGTTCATCCCATTCCGTTTCCGGTTTAGGAATCTCCATGCCATTAACTCTAGCAGTGGGTGTGTGTGGTCCATTGACTATAATACTCCATAGATCATAGTCAAGTGCTTGAATGAATATTTTCATTCTAGCCTTCCAATAACCATAGTTAGAACCATTAAATAAGGGTGGTCTATTAGTAGATTGACCTTCGAAAAAAGATGAACCAGCTTGAGTTGCCATGTGGATCTTTGACTCTTGATCGTTAGATCAAATCAAATGAGCACTAGCTCTGATACCAATTGTTGGTCCAGATAGCAACCCAAGAGGGGGGGTGAATTGGGTTTTTCAAAAATTAAACTCTTTTGAAAGATAACCCCCAGCGGAAATAAAAACTTAGATTCACAGATTTAAAACTAAGCAACTATAAAGAGAGTTGAAGATAAAGAGACAATCACGGCAAACACAATAGATTTTATAGTGGTTCGGTGTACCTACACCTACGTCCACTCCCAAGTACCTCTTGGGTCCACACTATAATCAAACTGATTACAGCAGAGTTGTTTTGCAAGCTCACAACTCAAACTTGTTGTTTTCCGGGTGCACAACGAACCCAGCTGGTTTTCAAGGCTCACCAGCACAAAACCTAAAACCACAAGCTAATGCTTGCACAAGGCTAACAGCCTCAACTGAATCAATCACCAGATTGACCCAGCAAACAGTATTTTGATTTTACAAAAGCAAACTGCTCCTTCAATGAGCAAATATACAATAATGAAACAATAAATAGAGATTAGGAACCAAAGCCTGATTCGAAGATCTTGGTGGCTTCTTCCTTCTCTTCCTTTGAATGGATCTTCCTTTGAATATGCTCTTGAGGCTCAGAAGATTGGAAAAACTAGGGCTTCTTCCTTCTCTTGAGATTTCTTCTAAATAGAACAGCAAAGGCTTGGAATCTCTTTCTCTTCTTTTGGGGAATGAGTATGATCTTTCCTTACAGGTTTTCCCTCTTTTCTTTTCTGATGGATCTCAAGGATTTTCTCTATTCTTTTCTTTTTGCCTCTTTCTTTTCTTTTCTCTCTTTTTTTGGGATGCAATCAACCCTCTTCTTATAGATCCGATTAATCCACAAATAGTGTGAAACTATCCGTTAGAAGCAAGTGAAAAAGGATTAGATCCATAAATAACAATAGCCGTTGGGATTAAAATAGATAAAGATAAAGTTTAGAGTCGTTCTGACAGTTCTGGAGCCGTGTCTGACATTCTGGAGTCGGCTCTGGCTTTTCTGGAGTCGGCTCTAACTCGAAATAATTTAATCCGCTCGATCTGGAGTCGTCTCTGACTTTTCTGGGGTCGACACAAAATTCTTCTGGAGTCGACTCTAACAGTCTGGGAGTCGACTCTAAGTCGTGGCCTGAAAATCCAACGTTCTGTTGTTTCTGATAGAGTCGGCTCTCACAGTCCCGGAGTCGACTCTAAGTCTGTGCCATTTTCGGAGTCGGCTCTGTGATTCCATGTGTCGACTCTAATGTCTGCAGTCTTACCTTGACATTAGATTCAAACCAGAACTTGATTTTCCTTCTTGATTTTGATCATCAAATAGACTTATAATCTGAAAAACTTAATCAAAATCATTAGTAACATCAAATGTTATACTCAAATAGTTTTGTTAATCATCAAAATCCTCAATTGAGTCAACAGTAATGCTGGACTTTCTGGTGGTTCGGGTTCCCCTGGCCTACAATGCCATTCTCGGCCACCCCGGGTTAAATATATTAGATGCAGTTATATCTACCAAGTGCCTATTGGTGCAGTTCCCTACCAACCAAGGAGTCGGCGAGATGCATGGAGAGATAAACTCGGTCAGACCCTGCTATCATCTAGCTCCTAGTCCCCAGGTGGTTAGAATTCCCCCGGTCGCCGAGTCGTTTGATCCCAGAGAAGTTGAGCGGAGGGGAGAGCCAGCGGAGCGTTTGATATCTTGCCCCCTGGGAGGTGATTCCACCAAGACCGTGCAAATTGGTGAGCTCCTCCCCCCTGAAGTCCGGGATCAGCTCCTAGCCTTCTTATCGGCGAATGCGGATGTCTTCGCCTGAAAAATGACGGACATGGTCGGGATTCCCCCGGAGGTGATTTCTCATCAACTTAATATCAACCCAAGTTGCCGCCCTGTCCGCCAGAAGAAAAGGAGTTTCGCCCCTGAGCGGCAGAGGATCATTGACGAAGAGGTGGATAAATTGCTTATGGCCGGTCATATTCGGGAGGCACAATATCCTGATTGGCTAGCCAATGTGGTCATGGTCTGGAAGGCCAGCGGAGGATGGAGGATATGCATCGATTACACTGATCTTAACAAAGCTTGTCCTAAGGATAGTTTTTCGTTGCCGCGGATCGACCAGTTAGTAGATTCAACCTCTGGTTATGAACTTCTTAGCTTCATGGATGCTTTCTCGGGGTACAACCAGATAAAATTGAACCCCTTGGATGAAGAGCATACTTCTTTTATCACTGAGAAGGGCATCTATTGTTATAAAGTAATGCCCTTCGGATTGAAGAATGCGGGAGCTACCTATCAGAGGCTGATGAACAAAGTTTTTAAAGACCAGCTCGGCCGCAACATGGAAGTATATGTAGATGATATGTTGACAAAGAGCACCTGTGCCACTGGCCATGTCGCCGACCTGCAGGAGACTTTCCACAACCTCCGGCTCCATAGAATAAAGCTCAACCCACGCAAATGTGCGTTTGGAGTTACTGCAGGGAAGTTCTTGGGTTTCCTGGTGACTCGGCGGGGAATTGAGGCAAACCCAGAGAAAATTCAAGCCATTCTTGATATGAGGCGGCCAGTATGTAAGAAAGAGGTACAAAAACTCACCGGGAGGATAGCAGCATTAAGCCAATTTTTGTCAAGATCGGCGGAGAGGTGTTTATCCTTCTTCAAGGTCATACGTAAAGCGAACGGTTTTGAGTGGACGGAAGACTGTCAACGAGCCTTTGAAGAACTTAAGGAGTTCTTGTCCACACTGCTCCTGTTGTCTAAACTGGAGGAGGGAGAAAAGCTCTTCCTCTATCTTGCGGCTTCCTCCGAAGCTGTCAGTTCCGTTCTGGTGCGTGTCGGCGACCACGCCACTCAGAGACCTATATATTATACCAGTAAGGTACTTCATGGTGCAGAAGAGAGGTATTCCAGGACGGAGAAGGTCATTTTTGCTTTGTTCATCTCCGCCCGACGACTCAGACCCTACTTTCAGGCTCATCCTATAGTCGTGCTCACTGATCAGCCTCTCAGAGCCATTTTGTCTTGCCCTGATACCTCTGGCCGGTTGGCCAAGTGGGCCATCAAGCTAGGGGAATTCGACTTATCATTTCAGCCCAGAGCATCTTTGAAATCCCAGGTCTTGGCCGACTTCCTAGTAGAGTGCACTTGGTCTGAAGAGCATCAAGAGGAGTCCCCCCGGATTCTTTCAGATGTCGACGAAGAGAATGATAAGGCGTGGGTCCTCCACGTCGATGGAGCCTCCAATTCCCAGAGGAGCGGGGCTGGTCTTATTCTCGCCAGCCCAGAGGGTGTGGTGCTGGAGTACGCTCTTCGTTTCCTCTTTGAAGCTACTAACAATCAAGCCGAATATGAGGCCTTGTTAGCCGGAATCAAACTAGCACATGGGATGGGAATCAAGCATCTCCGAGCTTTCACCGACTCACAGCTTATTTCTGCCTAGGTATCTGGGGAGTATGAGGCTCGGGACCCTGTTAGGTCCCAGTATCTAAGCAAGGTTAAACTACTAATTCCCTTGTTAGATCACTTCACCATTAGTTACATCCCTAGAGGAGAAAATGCTAGAGCTGATATGTTGGCCCGACTTGCTACATCCGCGGATAGCTCCATGGGCAAAACCTACATTGAGTATCTGGAGACACCCAGCATCGAGGCCGCGGAAGAAGCTTTACCAGTTGCCCAAGAAGAAACTTGGATGGACATTTATATCCGATACTTGAAGGACGGTGTCCTCCCAGTTGACCATGAGGAAGCCAGGCTACTCAAGCGGAGGGCCTCCAAGTTTGTACTGCTAGATGGCCGACTCTACAAGAGATCCTTTTCCCAACCTCTCCTCAAGTGCGTCAGCTCGGCAGACGCGGATTATATTCTTAGGGAGATTCATGAAGGCATTTGTGGGAATCATTCGGGAGGCCAATCTCTGGCGCGTAAAGCCCTCCGACAAGGATATTATTGGCTGACTATGCAAGAAAATGCAACTGAACTAGTGAAAAGATGTGGCCAATGTCAATGGTACGCCTGTATTCAGCGGCAATCGGCTTCTCAGTTGAACCCTCTTTTGCTCTCTGGCCTTTTGCTCAGTGGGGCATGGACATTCTCGGCCCTTTCCCTCCGGCATCGGGACAGCAAAAATTCCTACTTGTCGCCGTCGATTATTTTACTAAGTGGGTCGAAGCCGAAGCACTTGCCAAGATCACTGAAGCCAAGGTCAAAGCCTTTTTCTGGAAAGCCATCATTTGTCGATTCGGCATACCTCATACTCTTGTCACTGACAACGGCCGACAGTTTGACAACGTTGCCTTCAAGTCTTTTTGCGCCGATCTCGGCATCACGCATCCATTCGCCTCCGTCGGCCATCCACAATCTAATGGAGAGGCCGAGGTTACGAATCGTATAATATTGCGGGGACTGAGGACCAGGCTGGATACGTCCAAAGGAAAATGGGTGGAAGAACTCCCGAGTGTGCTCTGGGCATACCACACAACTCCCAGGACACCGACAGGAGAGACGCCGTTTAATCTGGTTTTCGGTTCCGAAGTTGTTATCCCAGTCGAGATTGGCCTGCCAAGCATTCGAGTAGAATCATATGACGAAGCTGATAACCTCCCTAATTTAAGAGCCAGTCTTGACCTCATTGATGAAGTGAGGGATCGAGCTCAAGTTAGAATGGCGACCTATCAGCAGCGGGTGGCGAGATATTATAATACCCGCATTCGCTCCAAAAACTTCCGTCAAGGAGACTTGGTTCTGAGAAAGGCTTCAGTGTCCAAACCAACGGAGGGGGGCAAACTATTCCCGAACTGGGAGGGGCCCTACCGAGTAGCAGAAGTCCTTCACCGTGGAGCGTACCGACTTGAAGATCTGAATGGGCGACCAATCCCCCGAACGTGGAATGCGGATAATCTCCGACAATACCATCAGTAATGTAATGAATGTACTTATCCAAAAATTAATGAATGCACATATTTGGAGATCTTCTGTGAATCAATCCTTCAAAGGAGCTGGGCGGCCCCACAATCCTAAGGACACCCCCGGGCTGGTATCACTTACCCCTGAGGATGTTCAAGTCCATGACTTAGGCGGCCCCATCTCAAACTCTTGGGCAGGTATCCGACTACCCCCAAGAAACAATCCTTCAAAGGAGCTGGGCGGCCCCGCAGTCCTAAGGACACCCCCGGACTGGTATCACTTACCCCTGAGGAGGTTCAAGTCCATGACTTTGGCGGCCCCATCTCAAACTCTTGGGCAGGTATCCGACTACCCCCAAGAAATAATCCTTCAAAGGAGCTGGGCGGCCCCGCAGTCCTAAGGCCACCCCCGGGCTGGTATCACTTACTCCTGAAGAGGTTCAAGTCTATGACTTAGGCGGCCCCATCTCAAACTCTTGGGCAGGTATCCGACTACCCCCAAGAAACAATCCTTCAAAGGAGCTGGGTGGCCCCACAGTCCTAAGGACACCCCCGGACTGGTATTACTTACCCCTGAGGAGGTTCAAGTCCATGACTTAGGCGGCCCCATCTCAAACTCTTGGGCAGGTATCCGACTACCCCCAAGAAACAATCCTTCAAAGGAGCTGGGCGGCCCCACAGTCCTAAGGACACCCCCGGGCTGGTATCACTTATCCCTGAGGAGGTTCAAGTCCATGACTTTGGCGGCCCCATCTCAAACTCTTGGGCAGGTATCCGACTACCCCCAAGAAACAATCCTTCAAAGGAGCTGGGCGGCCCCACAGTCCTAAGGACACCCCCGGGCTGGTGTCAATTACCCCTGAGGAGGTTCAAGTCCATGACTTAGGCGGCCCCATCTCAAACTCTTGGGCAGGTATCCGACTACCCCCAAGAAACAATCCTTCAAAGGAGCTGGGCGGCCCCACAGTCCTAAGGACACCCCCGGGCTGGTATCACTTACCCCTGAGGAGGTTCAAGTCCATGACTTAGGTGGCCCCATCTCAAACTCTTGGGCAGGTATCCGACTACCCCCAAGAAACAATCTTTCAAAGGAGCTGGGCGGCCCCACAGTCCTAAGGACACCCCCGGGCTGGTACACTTACCCCTGAGGAGGTTCAAGTCCATGACTTAGGCGGCCCCATCTCAAACTCTTGGGCAGGTATCCGACTACCCCCAAAAAATAATCCTTCAAAGGAGCTGGGCGGCCCCACAGTCCTAAGGACACCCCCGGACTGGTGTCACTTACCCTTGAGGAGGTTCAAGTCCATGACTTAGGCGGCCCCATCTCAAACTCTTGGGCAGGTATCCGACTACCCCCAAGAAACAATCCTTCAAAGGAGCTGGGCGGCCCCACAGTCCTAAGGACACCCCCGGGCTGGTGTCACTTACCCCTGAGAAGGTTCAAGTCCATGACTTAGGCGGCCCCATCTCAAACTCTTGGGCAGGTATCCGACTACCCTCAAGAAACAATCCTTCAAAGGAGCTAGGCGGCCCCATAGTCCTAAGGACACCCCCGGGTTGGTATCACTTACCCCTGAGGAGGTTAAAGTCCATGACTTAGGCGGCCCCATCTCAAACTCTTGGGCAGGTATCCGACTACCCCCAAGAAACAATCCTTCAAAGGAGCTGGGCGGCCCCACAGTCCTAAGGACACCCTCGGGCTGGTATCACTTACCCCTGAGGAGGTTCAAGTCCATGACTTAGACGGCCCCATCTCAAACTCTTGGGCAGGTATCCGACTACCCCCAAGAAACAATCCTTCAAAGGAGCTGGGCGGCCCCACAGTCCTAAGGATACCCCCGGGCTGGTATCACTTACCCCTGAGGAGGTTTAAGTCCATGACTTAGGCGGCCCCATCTCAAACTCTTGGGCAGGTATCCGACTACCCCTAAGAAACAATCCTTCAAAGGAGCTGGGTGGCCCCACGGTCCTAAGGACACCCCCGGGATGGTCTCGGTGGCCTTACGATTTTAGGAACCTCCCCAGAACAATACTGTCCCTCCTGAGATAATACGCCTAGAAAACGATCCTGGAATTCGAATTTAGCACCAACTTATGGGCGGACCCCTCATTCCCCCTACGTAATGGGCGAAAATTAGAAGTTGAATAATTGAAGCATCGAGTGAGTAAAAAGTAGCATTCACTCGTTTAAAAGCCAGATCGCTGTAAAGCTTTATAACGTACTGCCCACAAGCCGGCATCAACTGATTTACAAAAAGGGTCCCCTAAGGACAAAATCAAGCACAAGAAGACAAAATCAAGGCAAGCCTAGATGCCTCCCATTAGTCCTCGGGACGCCCCCTCTCGGTAGTCAGCCCGGAGGCCGGTTCCTCAGTTGTAGGTGCTCCTATGGCAGGGTCTTTAACTATCACTGCCATGTCCGCCGCACTTTCAACCTCAACGTCAGAAGTTTCTTCATCGTCCTCAGGTTGAAAACGCTCAAGGCTTTCTAATTTGAAGTGCCGAGATAGTCTCCGTTTGCACCTCTCAAAACCCTGAACGAAGGCATCCATAGCGGCCTCATGCAGTTCCGACGCAAAATCTGGAGAACCCTTATATTTTCCGATGGCTTCCTGGGCCCTAGCTTCGGCCGTAGCCACCCCTTCCTAAGCCCTAGCTTCGGCCGCAGCCACCCTTTCCTGAGCCCTAGCCTCGGCCGTGGCCACCTTCTCCTGAACCTCCGTCTCCATTGCCGCCATCTTGTCCAGAGCCTCCTTTGTGTCCCTCTCGGCCAAGGCCAATTTCTCCGCAGTGTCATGAGCCGCGGCCTCTGCGTTGTCGGCCCGGTTTTCAGTATGTTCTAACCTGAGAACCATTCCCTTTAACCTTTCTTCTGTAGGTAACAGCTTCGCCCGGACTTCAGACAGTTGGGCGTCCAAGCTCCGCAGCTCCTTCTCAGCCCTCTCCCGCCATGCTCGATAGTCTTCCTGGACAATCTGAAGGTCATGTAAGGCCTTCGATTCCCGGGCCTTCGTTTCCGCCAATTCTTTATCCAAGCTCTCACTATGAGACTTGGCCTTGGTCAGGTCCTCACAAAGCACGAAGAGGCCATTAGACATCTGTGGTCTACGATCGATAAATACCAGAACTCCGTAATTACGAAAGAAGGAAAAGGGAAAAGATCATAACCCTACCTGGAGTGCGGCTGTGAACATGGTGTCAAAAGACTCCTCCAATGATAGACTCCTCATTTTGGCCTGAAATCTGGGCAGGATCGAAAGCTTGAGAACTGTTTCTGACAGACAACTTTTATACGAGGTGCTCTGGCTAGGCATTTGGGAAGGTTGAGGCGGACTCCTTGAGGTGTCCGAGGGAGCGGAGGTGCTTGCTTCTTTCGGCGATGACGGGCTAGACGGGTTGGTCTCGACGACCTCTGTGCTCCTGAACGACCCCCTGGTGCCCCTAGCAAGAGATGAGGCGGCCGCCAGTAGGCTCCCCTCGGCAGGGCCCTCTATCGGTATTCTATCGGGAGGATTTTCCTCTCCCTCGCCCTCCTCTATTAGTGTTGCTTCAGGGATAGCCGTTAGGGGCTGAGTACTACGACCTGGTTCCCGCCGGTAGGGCCTCTTAGGCTCAGTTCCTGCCGTGCCACGGTCACTTCCTCCTCTCTTTCGAAGACCCAATATCAACGAATCTTGAGAAAACCTCATTGCTGCAATACAGAGAGCACGAGGTTAGCTAAAAAGAGGGCACAGGATATACTGGCTGCGAAAATAATATGTACACTAAGGGACATCTATTCAAATACCAGATGTCCAAACAAGCAAGGAAGTTACAATAATAATAATAAAACTCTTCGAGGCTCACCGGGTGCTGCAGCCAGCGACACCGGCACGAATGCGATCTCCCGAAGATTGTCCTCTGATAGCAGTTCCCTGCTGGGGGCACGATGGTGGAAATCAAAGTGTTGAATAGTTCACGGTCTCCCTCATCAACACTTGAGTTCTGGTTAGAGCTAGTATCCGGAATACCCCAGCCTACGCCCAGCCCCTCCAAATGTGCATAAAAGAACCGTGACTTCCACCCTTTAATTTTGGAAGGAAGGTTAAGCTTAAGGACTCTCTTAGGCCTCGACGCAAAGCTCCACCACCCATCCCTTACAGGGTTTCAGATCCTATACAACGCCCTAAATAAGGAGAGCCGGGTGGAAGCTCCGTGAAAATAACAAAGCACTAGGAATGAAAAGATGACACGAATGAAGTTGGGAGTAAGTTGTGCGGGAATGAGGCGATACCTATTCAACAAGTTTATAAAGAAAGGGTGTAAGGGCAATCGTAGACCGCCCTTAAAAAATTCTTCATACAATGCAACCTTTCATGGTTGCGTTAGGGTAACCCTATCCTCGGGGAGGGGAACGGAAAGCCGAATGTTGCTGGGAACCCCAAACTGGGCCCTAAGGTTCCTAAGGTCTTGGGAAGTTGTAATTGAGGCGACCTCCGCTGGGCCGGCTGATTTAGAAGTAATTGCCGGGAGCCCTACCTCACGGCTGGTGGATGAAGAAGAAGCCCTAGGGGATCGGGGTAATGACCTAGACACAGGCCGCGCAGGCCGGGCGACAGGTTGATCCCCGTGGATGGCCACACCTCCGAGGGCCTGGTGACGCGCCTGAAGAATCTCTTCACGGGAGGGCTCGATCATAGGGCTTTTACCTTTCCTATCTTGGGAGGGATCCATGGAAAAAGAAAAGGAGAAGAAGGAGTCAACTAACCTGGACTTGGAGAAGTAAGACCGCGGAAGACTCTACAAAATAAAAGGCAAAGGGATAGAGGGGACGGGCCCTTTTTTATATTTTGGATGCAACGCCTCGAGCACCGCAAAGCCACATGGCGATCCCCGAGGGGGACCGGATAGGCGAAAAGATACTATCTTTCTAGAGATATGTGCCCCCCTTCCCCCTTTTTTCTTTTCATGAAACGACACTTATCGAATGCAGAAATTTGAAATTCAAACTTTTCTGCCCCTCTCCCTTGCGCATGTGCGACGCACCTGAGTACAAGGGACATGGGCGAGGGGGCATATGATATGGTTGGTAAACAGAAAGTAAGATCGGAGTCCTAGGCGGCCACTGGGTCCTGGGCGGTCTCTGGTCCTAGGCGGCCTCCAGGTCCTGGACGGCCCTTAGCCCTAGGTGGCCCCCAGGTCCTGGGCAGCCCCTAGTCCTAGGCGGCCCCCAGGTTCTGGGCGGCCCCTAGCTTCTGGGCGGCCCCTAGTCCTAGGCGGCCCCCAGGTTCTGGGCGGCCCCCAGCTTCTGGGCGGCCCCTAGCCCTAGGCGGCCCCAGCTTCTGGGCGGCGGCCCCCAGGTCCTGGACGGCCCCTAGTCCTAGGCAGCCCCCAGGTTCTGGGTGGCCTCCAGGTCCTGGACGGCCCCTAGCCCTAGGCGGCCCCTAGGATCTGGGAGGCCCCCAGGTTCTGGGCGGCCCCTAGTCCTAGGCGGCCCCCAGGTTCTGGGCGGCCCCCAGCTTCTAGGCGGCCCCTAGCCCTAGGCGGCCCCCAGGTTCTGGGCGGCCCCCAGCTTCTAGGCGGCCCCTAGCCCCAGGCGGCCCCCAGGTCCTGGACGGCCCCTAGTCCTAGGCAGCCCCCAGGTTCTGGGCGGCCTCCAGGTCCTAGACGGCCCCTAGCCCTAGGCGGCCCCCAGCTTTTGGGCGGCCCCCAGCTTTTGGGCGGCCCCTAGTCCTAGGCGGCCCCTAGGTTCTAGGCGGCCCCCAGCTTCTGGGCGGCCCCTAGCCCTAGGCGGCCCCCAGGTCCTGGACGGCCCCTAGTCCTAGGCAGCCCCCAGGTTCTGGGCGGCCCCCAGGTTCTGGACGGCCCCTAGCCCTAGGCGGCCCCCAGGTTCTGGGCGGCCCCCAGCTTCTGGACGGCCCCTAGCCCTAGGCGGCCCCCGGGTCCTGAGCGGCCCCTAGCCCTAGGTGGCCCCCAGATCCTGGACGGCCCCTAGTCCTAGGCGGCCCCCAGGTTCTGGGCGGCCTCCAGGTCCTGGGCGGCCCCTAGTCCTAGGCGGCCTCCAGGTCCTGAACAGCCCCTAGCCCTAGGCGGGGTCCTGAGCGGCCTCTAATCTTAGAATCATTCTCGTATCAAAGCACTAAACGCGAGTTGCTGTCGTGTCCTGAACAGAAATCGAGAATCATTAAGCATCATGACGCTTTAAATGACTCGAATAAGACAAACGCTGGAGCATTACCATCCATCAAAAAGCTCAAATAAAGGAGATACTGAGCACCTGTTTTAGGGCCAGATAACTCTTCTCTGACTCTGACATTCCCACTAACCCTGGCATTCCCTTGGGAAAACCGAGATCATCATGAAGATCCTTAGCTTCCGGAGCAAGTTTCTTAATACCTTTGCTAATAATTATCGATAAATAACCACGTGGCACGCTCTCGTCTGAAGCTAACTTTTATCTTACACGTTGACTTTCTAGCCGGAAAAAAGAAAGAAAAAAAAAGTGACTCGATGCTGACGATATGATGATGAAAAGGAGAAAAAAATATTTTGGGGAAAGGCTCGAAAGATATAAGAGAAAGGGAAGTGGGTTCTTGGGGGGGCTCTCTCTTCCTTCATTAGGAGATCTCATAACAAAGAAAACTGGACTGGTGATTCAACATCAACAAGTGGTATCGATCAGAAAGATGTTCTAACATGAGAGAAAGGTCACTATATATGGATCAGTGGTGATCGAAGAGGTGTTGACCAATCTTTCAGAATTTAAAGCCGTGGAAGTTTTAAAGCGATTAGATGGTACGTACGTACTCAAAAGTTTTAAAGCAATTTACTTAACTTCATATATATGAAGGTTATTAATTATAAGGTGGACTAATTCCTACAATTTTAATTTCTTCTTGCAGGTCAAATATCTCATTTATCTTCCATTTGTAGCTGGTATCTTCTTGCTAATAAAATGATTAATTGAACATCTTTTCTTTTTGTACCCTAAATAAAAAATGGCATGGAAACTCACTAGCAACAAATTAATCTCAACTCCTTTGGTTTCTATTTTAAAAAAGTATTTAATTTTACGTATGGTCCATCTACATCGATTAAACAAAAAAGGCTTGATAAATCCATTATGATTCATATCTTATGGTGTAAATCCATTATATATCTGCGTTACTATCAAAGCATGCATCTCTTTTATAATAACAATAATAAAAAGATAAAAAATTTCCACGGAGTTCATTGGCCAAACAATTCCGTCCGTGAGCAATCGTATTGTTGATGTCAAATCACCGGCCTTGAGCATCTGGTCGCCTCCTCCAGTGAGCCTAGGGTCTTCCGGTGAGCTCCTTGTGCCTGCGAGCCTGCAAACAAGTCCCGAGGGCCAAAAATTCTGGCAGGGACCCTCTGACGCTCAAGTCAACGCTCTAGGCAACAGCCGTAAGCTTGAGGAAGCTCAAACGAGAAAGAGATAGAGGCTCCGAGAAGAGCTCTCTCTGTGAGCGTTTAGGAGTGTTATGAGTATGTTACCCGGTTGGGAGTCCCTCTTACCCATCTTATAGACGCTTAAGAGTTTGTCTGGCTTGAGTGGTTGAGGCTCCATAATGATGACTTTGATGGATGAAGTATCAGAACTGATGTCCGTGAAGCATGGGGTGCTGCAAGGCATGGCCGACCACTATGGCGCTTGCCTGACGTGTCCCCTACGTCATCTCTTTTTTTTTGCATTCCTGCGCGGACAACGATAAGTGATAAAGTTAGGCATGTGGGCCCCAAGGTGCAGCCATTGGGGCAGAAGATGCAGTTTGGAGTTGAAGCCAGCTGTCCCTTGTAGAGAATTGATTATAGAGTGCTTGCATGACACTATTCATGGAGGCTGACACTGTTCATGGCCGAGAGCGAACACTGTTCATGGAGGCCGACACTGTTCATGGCCGAGAGCGAATACTGTTCATGACCGAGGAGAGAGAAAAGGTGGCAGACTCGGAGAGACTGCCCTGGACCTGTTGGGCCATGTAACGACCTAGACCCACGGGCCTGTTTCGTTACAAGAAAGCAAGACGGACAAGGTCCACACCAACTTGGGCCACCACAGCCCAAAAACGGATCCAATTGGTGCCTTATCCTTCTTGCTTTACAACATATAAATCACTCAACCAGCTCCTAATTTTCCGATGTGGGACTATTGGGAGGGGCATCACAATCTATCCCTTTTACAGAGGTGACGTCCTCGTCACCAGGGGCAATTGATCACAACCACCAGGCAGTCAAGATTCTAGAGGTGGTCCCCACAGATTCAAGAGGTGGCTCCCATCCCCCATGGATGAGGCGACATCCTCGTCGCCAGGGGCAATTGATCACAACCACTAGGCAGGCAGGATTCTAGAGGTGGCCCCCACAGATTCAAGAGGTGGCTCCCATTCCCCATGGATGTAGCACTTTGCCTTGTGTGGCACTTAGCTCCTGCACTTCCGACTGGTGCGTAGCTCTGATACCATATTGTAATGACCCGGGCCCACGGGCTCGTTTCGTTACAAGAAAGCAAGACGGACAAGGTCCACACCAACTTGGGCCACCATAGCCCAAAAAGGGATCCAATTGGTGCCTTGTCCTTCTTACTTTACTACATATAATCCACTTAACCAACTCCCAATTATCCAATGTGGGACAATTGAGAGGGGCATCACAAGCCCATGGAGGAAAGGCCGATTCACTAAGGTCGAGCCTATATATGGTCGTAGTGGCCTATGGGGGGCCCACTGGCCCCATCAGATGACCCCCACACTCCTTGAGCTTGTGTGCCCTGCGTCAATTAAGCGAAAGGAGTGTAGAACTCTTTACCTTTGCGCCCGCCCTTTCATGTCAGCTTTAACTGTGATTCCTTCAAGGTGGGGAAGATCCTCTCCTTTTGTGATGCCTTGTGTAGATATCTTCACGTTCTTTGGAGCCATGCATTTTGCTTGTTCTAAAACTTTTAAGCAAAGTTTGGAGGCAAGTTAGTTACCTTTGACTGGCAGCTAGTAATCCTCTCCCGATGCGGAGCCCGGAAGTGAATGCCCGTTAGCTGTGAGTCGGAAGTTGACCTCTCCCGACTGTGAGCTAGTTGGGTCTTCTTCTTTTGTCATGAAATTTGAAGGTGGGTGCCCGTCAACTGTGAGCTGAGGAGTTGGCCTCTCCTAGTTATGAGTTGTCTTGGGGCTTCTTGATGGCTGAAAGTAACCAGAAATGTGTTGCAAATATATAATTTAGATAAAGGTCTTACTCGATTGGCCATTGGCCATTGATACAGAGTTGAAGCCGCTGAGGCTGAAACGAAGCCGTTGAGACTACGATGATGCCGTTAAGGTAGAGAGAGCCGTTGAGGTCGATTGGCCATTTGACGTTGATTCAGTTTTTGGCTTTTGGTGCCGAGCTGGCCTCAGGCTTGAGTGTCGATGGTTCATCGGGCTTTGAGTGCCAGCCGGAGTCGGGCTTGTTGTTGAGAGCCAATGGTTCATCGCTCTGCCAGTGGTACACTGGGCTTATGGTGCCGGCGCTTGGGGCCGACCGAGGCCTTCCCTGCTGGACCCGGGCTTATGGTGCCAGCGCTTGGGGCCGACCGAGGCCTTCCCTGCTGGACCCGGGCTTATGGTGCCAAAGCGAGGTTGGTCTTGGGTGTTGATGCAAGGTAAATCTTCCCTGCATAACATTTTTAAGTATTAATGAAAGAAAACCGTCTTAAGTGCAATGTACTTAGCTCTTGTAGCACACATGTTTTCCCTTTTGCGGATTTGAGCACTTCTGCCCGCTGGTGGTCTGCCCCCCAGGGAATCATGTTAGTTGGATTGGAAGTGTCGTTGCCCTTACTTGGGCCTTCCCTCGCATTGGAGGCCAGGACGAGATGCCTGTGGCCGGGAAGAAGCTAGAAACCGGGACAAGGCTGGAGGCCGTTGAGGAGAGCCTCGACAGTTGGCAGTCGTTGAAGACGAATGGCTGGGAGAGTCCATCGAGGACGTTGCTGAGAGTTGATATCAGCGGAGTAAAAAGGTCGACGGAGTTGCTGAGAGGGCCCTTTGCCTAGCTCTTTCTTTGAAGAGATTGATTGCCCTTGGTGCTGGAGCTTGAGAGCAGCTAGAATGAAATCCGTAAAAGGTCTTGGGCTCGGTTTGGCTTTTGGGTGTAACAGAGAGAAGGAGATAGAGGAAAGTTGGAGTCAACAGTCAAAGCCTTTTCTCCTCATCTTCCTTCTTGCATTAATTGCAACAACACCTCAGAAAGTAAAATGCCCATAAATGCTTGAGGTAACAGATAATGTCTCAAGTTCATCCCTTTTGGAAATTACTTTGCTACCCATGTCGCAGTCCACCTCTGGCTGATTGTTGGGCCTTTGAGTGAGCTCTTCCAGCCATCGGTGTTGTTCATCCAGATGCTTCCTCATCTAAGCACCAGATGATTAAGGGGTGGAGTGGCTGCTTGAGCGGGAGGTAGGAGACTGCCGTCTCTTGAAAGCTTCACGGTGGTGGTGCTTAGATGATGCATGATAGTGACAACCTCTCCCTGAAGAGATTTTATGCGAATGAATCGTTGACTAACGGGTGCAGCTATCACGAGCGATGTGAGAGGCTTGGGCTGCTGCTGAGCGGCCACCGAGCGTTACTTCTGCAGTTCATGAACTGTCGTATTCAAGGCTTGAACTTGTTGATGGAAGATGACCAGCTGGTTAATTAGAGCAGCTGAGGTTGGTGGTGAAGGAGCAGAGAGGGTGGCCTTTTGCTGCCTAGCGCGATGTGGATGCCCCCCAGCACGATTGGTGAGAACATTCGGCATGCGCATCACCACCATAGCTATCTTAGAGGGGACGGAAACTTATAGCTTAAGGAGAAAGAGCTTTCTTTCCCTCTGTGCGTGCCCCCTACCTGGCGCGCTAATCTGTTGACGCCAAATCACCGGCCTTGAGCGTTCGATCGCCTGCTCCAGTGAGCCCGGGGTCCTCCGGCGAGCTCCTTGCGCCTGCGGGCCTGCAAACAAGTCCCGGGGGCCGGAAATTCCGACAGGGACCCTCCGACGCTCAAGTCAGCGCTCTGGGCAACAGTCGTGAGCTTGAGGAAGCTCAAAAGAGAAAGAGAGAGAGAGAGAGGCTCTGAGAAGAGCTCTCTCTGTGAGCGTTTAGGAGCGTTATGAGTGTGTTACCCGGTTGGGAGTCCCTCTTACCCATCTTATAGACGCTTAAGAGTTTGTCTGGCTTGAGTGGTTGAGGTTCCATAATGATGACTTTGATGGATGAAGTATCAGAACTGATGTCCGTGAAGCATGGGGTGCTGCAGGGCATGGCCGATCGCTACGGCGCTTTCCAGACGTGTCCCCTACGTCATCTCTTTTTTTTGCATTCCTGCGCGGACAACGATAAGTGATAAGTTAGGCATGTGGGCCCCAAGGCGCAGCCATTGGGGCAGAAGATGCAGTTTGGACTTGAAGCCAGCTGTCCCTTGTAGAGAATTGATTATAGAGTGCTTGCATGGCTCTGTTCACTTGCATGGCACTGTTTATGGAGGCCGACACTGTTCATGGCTGAAAGCGAACACTGTTCATGGCCGAGAGCAAACACTGTTCATGGAGGCCGACACTGTTCATGGCCGAGAGCGAACACTGTTCATGGAGGCCGACACTGTTCATGGTTAAGAGCGAACACTGTTCATGGAGGCCGACACTGTTCATGGCCGAGAGCAAACACCGTTCATGGCCGAGAGCGAACACTGTTCATGGAGGCCGACACTGTTCATGGCCGAGAGCGAATACTGTTCATGGCCAAGGAAAGAGAAAAGGTGGCAGACTCGAAGAGACCGCTCTGGACCTGTTGGGCCCGCGAAGGAAAGGCCGATTCACTAAGGTCGAACCCATATGTGATCGTAGTGGCCTATGAGGGGCCCATTGGCCCCATCACGTATAATATACTAGCTCGACGTTAACTGCACCATCTAATTAATTAACCTGCGTTATATATATATATATATATATATATATATATATATATATATATATATATATATATATATATATATATATATATATATATATATATATATATATATATCTTGCCGCGCGATCAAAATACCACGTACGTCTCCAAGATTAATCTTTGAGAAAGCATGCGATCGATCGAGGGGTGAATCCTTACGCGAGCCTCGGAGATTAAAACCAAATTAATTAATCTCTCTAATTAACAATTACCAAGAGATCGAGACGGTATCGGCATATTGGCCAGCTGCCGCCCTGTCTGTCTGTCTCCAGGATCTCACTCGTGATGAGGACTCGAACCCCATCAGCAGAGCAATTAAGTTGGCGAATGAGAGCCACGTACTGCTCCAATATTACAAGTTAATTTTTGCTTCTGGCTAATTCTCTCTCTCTCTCGCCGATCGATGGCACTCCCAGTGCTGAGAGCATGCAGCTGGATCGCTAGCTCCGATTTGATGCAAACCATGCCGCCGGCCGTGACACGATCGATGTAATATTCAGTCACTGAGGGCCCACCAACACAGTACGTACGTTGACTCCCATCAAATAAAATCTAACATGTACTGCTCTCTGCTCGCTTCCAGTCCACATGCAGTAATTAAACTCCTTTTTATAATTTATTCTCAGCTATATATATATATATATGTCGATCGTACTGAAATACTAAATTCGGATATTCCATCTTGTTATAGATCGGTTTAACTCGAGCATGCGGTTATAATAGGAGCCTGCATGTCCAAGAGGCATCACTGAGCCTAGCTAACATTAACCCAGGGCTTGAACGTTTTAATAATGAGCTAGCCAAGGTCATGCCTTCGGCTTGGAGATTGATACATAACATCCACATATATATATATATATATATATATATATATATATATATACGATCCAAAACCCCACCCGAACAATCTAGTCAAAAAAAAAATTGTTTATTATTTGCACTTCATATATAATTCTGTGCTTATCAAGCTAAAAATTTATATCCAAATCTACAATCAAATTCATTCAAATTCAATCAAAACATATAGAACTTATTTGTTGCATTTCTTAATTCATATAGGCCATTATTATATATTTGAATTTCTTAATCTTATATAAATACACAGGATTAATTTATATAATAGATGTGAAACTAATTAAATATATATCAATATAAAATTAAACACTTATCAGTATGGACTCTGACGCTTATATATCTACGATGTCTCTTAGTTTGTATCGACTTTGAACTGGATTAGCTCTAATACCATTTATTACAATATAAATCTCACTCGAAAAAATAGTTAAGAAATTATTATTTAGACTTTTTAATCTTTTATAAGTACCAAAGATCTCTTTGGTATAATTATTATAAGACTAAACACTTATTAGCACGAGTTCTTAAAAGATCTTTCTCTTAGTTCAACAAAATTTAGGTAGACATCGGCTATCAAATGACAATTACAACGAGCATTGCGCATCAGTGGAACTAATCTTTTGATTAACTTTTGCACAAAGTCTCGTTGAGCAGTGTCATGTAACACTCTTTAGATATTACTTTTCTTGAAGAAACAGCACCCTCATCTGTGGTAGCCCTTTTTTTTAAGGAAAAAAAAAAGAAAAAAAAGGAGGAAAATGCATGAGAACGTTCACATGAGACGAGGTGGCGATCGATAGATAGCGTGAAGATGGGTATCCAATGGCAGTAGCGTCCTCACCAAGTGGGGTTGTTAGTGGATAGTCATGAGGGATGCGGACAAGGATTGAAACTTGCATGGAAGTGCTCGACTGGATAAGAAATTAAGAAGAGGAGCAGGGATGAGAAGGGAAAAAAAAAAATAGAAGAACCATTTTGTCCTTAACCATCTCCAAATGGAGAGAGAGAGAGAGGAAGCAAACAGTAGTTATCATGTGCTCTTGTCACCTGGTAGAAAAATATCCACATTAGAAAACTGGTTCTCTTATCCCTGCATCACTGCCCTCGGAAATAGCTCTCGTACCTACCCCACCCTTGACAATACAAACAAACAGCCGCTGGCCTTTTCCTCTGTCCATCTTCTTCTTCTTCTTGCCTCGTTGGAAATGGTGAAGCTTGCCTTGAATGTTAATCAGGCCCAAGTGGGGCCGTAGCTAGAGAGCCTTGGGAACCATGCAGGACGGTGGGGGATCTCTTGGCTCTTGCCATCCTTTATTGTAGTATATCTTGTCATCTACCTGTGGGGAAGAAAAATTTATTTGTTCATTCCCTGCCAAAAGGCTAGCTATTAACTGCTACAGAAATCCCGTAACCTAGCTATATATATATACTTGCTTACATTCAAACTTCATAAGATTAATTAATCAATGAAAATAACTCATTATAAAATATATTTTAGTCAACAAATGCATGATTATATTCATATTCGATATAATAAATATTATTAATGAAACATTGTATTACATTAATAATTAACGATGATATTGTTATATTATATTATCATATATATAGTACCTTATATTATATTATGAAATTTAAATTATTATTACTTATTAATTAAAATTAATTTTGAATATAATAGTAAATATTATTATTACTTCAATATTAAAATAAGTAATAATAAAATAATATGACTTTATTTATTTAATTATAATCATATTTATATTTGATATAATAAATAATAATATAAAAGTATTGATATGATAAATAACAATGCTAAATTTAAATATTTATTAATTCAATGTATGATATAAGTGATTTTTTTCTCCTTTTGTTACGGTCAAAAATTCAAAGGGGCGAAAATGCATCTCATCTACCCTCACTTTCTCAACAAACCAAACAACAAAAATATCTACTTTTATGAGCTTTCTAAAAGTACTACCTCAAGTAGTATAACCAAGCATCCCTATGTAAATCATTAATGAATAAAATAAACATGATGATCACATGTTATTTAATACATAATTAACCATATATCATGAATGTAATAATATTTTTAATGTTATATTATATTCTACTATTAATATAGAATATTATAGTAAAAATTATTATTATTTAGTATTATAAATATATTAATATTAATATGAGCTTAACTTAGCCATGGTACTCTATAGTATCTCCACTAAAATATCAATGATTTAGCCGTTGAACATAATATAATATCTTTAAAATATATATGACACTTTGCTCTTGACGTGTGTTTTTAATTTTTAGTCAATTATTTATATAGTTCATCACAAAGTGCTTATTGTTTATGATTTAATTTTTGAACAACATATTGACTGTTTTATTGAAAAACTTCTCAAATCATGAATTATTCTAGCTTGACTAACTCTTCAAGTCGTATTATTAATATCCAAAAGGTATCCAAATCCCCGAAGGGTATGGGTTTGGATTTAGTGAAAGCAGAAGTTGACCCATAGCACCCTACCGTATATTTTCAACCGAGAGAACCCCACACGCAACACAAAGCACAACTTTGGTATGCCTCTTTGTGGTCCCCTCAAAAAGAGAAGAAAAAAGGGAATCTGCATTCTATCCTCTCTTTTTTTTTTTTCTAATTATACACCAATCAAACATTCAAAATCTAGGTATCCTGAAGCAAAAAGTTTTCATATTTGAACGTTACGAGATTTATTTGTGCCTCACATAACATATTCATGGTTCAGATCGATCGGCTTCAGCAAGCACCCTACGAGATCTATAAAGATCTTAAAAATTATTACAATAAATTCTAATTAGTACCAATAGTTTGGATACCAACTGGCCTGGCAGTGGAACACTGTTCCTAAAAGGTGTAACTAAGGTGTCTCTCCACATTGACAGCCTTGAAGGAAGATATATATTCGGCCACTGTTTGGAACCTAATCATTTTTTTTCTTGTAGGAAACCAAGCGAATAAATCATCATATACATCATTGGAAAAATGATAATAATAATAATAAAGAAAACCTGAACGGATACAAGGAAAAAACACAACTGTGTCGATAAAAAATTTGCTTTTTTTAGGTGTCTTACGTATATATATATATATAGAGAGAGAGAGAGAGAGATCAAAACTTGTCTGCTTTGATAGGCAAATGTAAAATGATACGGGCATGAATAATGAAACAAACTATGATGTATATGATTTTTGGCTGATATCCACTCCAAATAACAATTCAGTTGAATAGCTTGAAACCATTGAACTGAATTATATTCTGAAAAATTACCAGACCTGAACCGTGAATCTAAATTTGAAACGTATCAATGATTAGAAGTTTTTAGCAGTTACTGTATCATCCCATCTCTCACCAACTCTTCTAATCCTCTTCTGAGTCTCTCAGCAGCAACCTCACAGTCAGCCTCATTCAACCCCCCGAAAGATATCCTGATGCACCCAGGCCCACCACTGGAACTTCCAGGAATCACCACCACCCCATGCCTGTTTACCAGCCATCTGACAACCTCGTAATCATCAGAAAATTCATCTGGAAGCTTCGCCCAAAGGTAAAGGGCCCCCTCTCCACCCATAACAGCATCTTTCCCCAGTGGAGCCAAAGCCTTCACAACCAACTCCCTATTCTTCACAAGCTTCTGCACCCGCTCTCTAATCCATTCAGGTCCCTCTTCCAATGAATAGAGAGCCAAACGCTGCCCTATAATGGAAGCACAAATGGGAATGTTATCTTGGACTTTGAGGAGTTGCGCTCCAAAACCCTCCACTTCGGTTGGGTATGCTATCTGCAATTGTTAGCTCATGTTAGAATTGTATACAGAATTGAAATCCAAATGGCTAATTTTGGTCTGAGATATATATCTAGATAAAAGAACACAAGTGGTGCAGGTCAACAAATATTAAAGCACATATCCAATATAACATACTTAACTTAATTTAAGTTGAACCGAACAACCTACAATGTTCCCATTGTCCAGTTGGTTTACACAAATGTTGGTACAGCTAGCACATTGTAGTGCATAGCTGGTTTGACTATTTATTTCATGAAACAAAAGGCACCAACGGGGGATCCAGATAAGAAAAGACAAATACAACCACAGTTGCAACTAGTGTTCCACTATACATGACACAATATAAAGGAACAAAACAAAAGCATGGTATTTTAAATTTTAAAGAAAACTCTTTTCATTGGGTCCACGTAAATCACCAAAAGTCTCAGGAGGGACAGCAACCCCTGTTATCAGAGTTACATGTATGCATAAAAAAGTACATTAGTGTACAGACTACAGTAAAAAACATAGGTTCTCCATCCAGATAAAATGTATCTAAAAAGTAATGTTCATCTAGCTTGACATGTAGGCCTCACCAGAAATTATACAAATGAGTGCTGGAAACCTAATAAAGTTTGATTACATCTTCCACTAACAATTTAAACAACAAAATAATCAACTAAGAATCAACTTACATATCCCACGCGCCATCCCATCATTCCATATGCCTTTGAAAAGGAGAAGAGGTTAACTACATGGTTACCCTCTATACATGAATGCTTCAATCCATCATACATAAAATACCTGCAAATGAAATATTGAAAATAACTAAGAGAAAAAAGAAAGGGGCAATCGGCAATGTTGGATTTTAACAGACTTCCTTTTAAATATTTCAAACAGAAATCAGTTGATATTGACCGTTCTCTAAGAGGGTAGGTATCCATCTGGACACTAAACCAATTTTATAGAGAATAGATCCAACATAAAGCAAGACTTTTGTTTCTGAAGGGAAAAGTACTTGAATTGGTACTTTTGAAGTGCTGTTTCCATTCTTGACTGCTCCCAATTAGTTTAATCCCATCCTTCAGTGTGGATCCTATTGCAGATATAACAGCAGCAGAGCTCTTAATAATGGAATAATCCATAGTCTTGATCCTCAGTTTAGGGATTTTGGCCAATACTGTTGCATGTTCCATACTTTTAAAGCATACTAATTACTGATATTTGTTTTAATTAATTGTAGCTGCAGAATATGGCAAACACTTTCCACCTCTATGATCTTATCCTAGTACAGCACCCAGGTATTGCTGACAGAATTAATCATCCAATGTCTAAAATTTTCTCTCTGTTTTATGAATACTTCGAAATTGCAAAGCCATATCGATGCCCTGACTCAACATTGTAACTGCTTCCTCCACCCACACCACCATGTAAACATTCCTGATTCCTGCACCCGAACCATTGTGCAAACATTGATTATCAGCAAACACAATAACAGCAACATAATTTTCTTGGTGTCAGGATGACATAAAATATCATGAGTAGTGTCCAAGAAAATAAAAGGTTTAGCTCACCAATCAATGCAATGCCCAATATACGTAGCATTCAGTAAACATAAAATAATGTTGACCCCCGTGCTCTCAATATTGTATCGAACCATCTGATCTGAACTAAATATTAATATAACCATAATTTATAATTTTTATATTGAGAATTCTTTTATTTTGGCAATATTTAACAGTATGTGGCAGTTGCAATGCATATAGCAATAACTGTGTCCAATTTTTCATGGTACTTTGCTGGAATAGATCAATAGATACAAGGCTTATCTTTACATACAATAAAATAAAGTGCAAACTAGATGCGATCATGTATTACTCAAAACTGATATAGAGGTTCAAAATACAAACTTACTCGTAGGTATTATCTACAACAAGCCACGCACCAGCACTTTCACAAAGATCTGAAATTCTCTGCAAAGAGAACAAAATATTAGAAGATAGAAATGGTAGATGCCTGCTCGCATGCGTGTGTGAGCATGCCTGCAAGAGAGAGAGGTGGGGGAGGGGGGACGAGGGGGGAGACCTTCAGGACAGGCTCTGAGATACACACGCCAGATGGATTTCCTGGATTTACAACAGTAACAAGCTTGGGTATTGGTTTGTTGCCCTCCCCTGATAGAGTCTTGTCTAACCAGTCTGCATAAAATAAATATGAATAAAAATCTGGGATTACTGAGCAGAGTCAAGCTAAACAGACAGAAACCCTTGCCATCATCAATTCAAAGTCTAGCCAAAAAATCAAGTATAAAGGAATTTATTTTTGATATAAAATGGTGAGTTTATCCATTAAATCCTTTGATAGGTAAATTCTACTTTTATCAAGAAAAATATCAAACAATGAACAATCAATAGTGAGAGTGAAAGCAACTGTACCTAACTATATATCCCTACATACTCTCCCAAACACAGATTTCTATTTATATGCCTTAATAAAAGTCAAATACTTTCAGCAGATACTTTCAAGATTGCAGAAAACTCTGCATAAAAGATTTTTTCCTAATGTCTTATCCTTAAAAATTAAGGACCTCATAACCGAAAAACTAGTGTATAAACTTAAGAGTGAAAAAGAAAAAGAGAGGAGAAGATGCCAACAGACAAATAAGTGCTATCAGACAGGAATATTTTTTAAAATTAAAAACATATAACAATGAGATGGATTCTAAAAGGAAAACTGAAACTTCCAATGGAAGAGGAAAATTTTCTCTAGAACAAAAGCTATAGGTGTGAAATTCATGTCACTTCCAGAACCAGGTCAGATGATCATTAAAGAAAAAGGCCAGATCAAGTTGAGATCCCTATCAGAGAAACAATTCTAATTATCAACAACTAAAAGCTTACATGTGCTCTACATGTGACTGGAGATGTACGGTCTCCCAAACAGAGCCTGACAAAGGCCACTTGGAAGTTCACACATCATTGTAGATATCATGCATTGGTCATTCAGATTGGTAAGACATTCAACACTGGGATTAGAGACAAGTCCAGGCATCTTACCTAATTCTGGTTGAAGAGTCTTGGGATTGGTAGGACCAACCAGTATGTCAGTAATGCCTGTCATCTGGAAGGACATGTATGCATTGAAGTAGTATGGTGCAAACATAACAACCGAGTCCCCAGGATCACAGAGAGTAAGCACAATATTTACAAACGCCTGCGAAGAACATGAACAAAAGTTAATAATTAAGTACCAGGAAAAGGGATTTTTTTTAAAAAAAATGCATCTTGAAATTGTTGATCAAATTGATTAAAACAACACCCAAGACCATATTAGATATTAGATTAATTTTTCAAAATAAAGGAGCTATTTGACTGGTAGCGTATGCATCAAAGAAGAAATTATACACTGAAATTAAATGCAATAGTACTTAGTATTTTCAAAAAACAATATAATATTCCATAAACATTGACTCTAGCATAGCACATTTCAGAAGACTGTCCAAAAAATAGTCCCTCTATATGTTATTTGACTTAAATTAGATAGTCTGCAGTGATCCTATTATGATTGACGGATTTGAGAAAAATGGAGCAAAAGATAACCTCAGTATGACAAAAGTTTTGTTCAAACTAAACAGACAATAAAAGAAATATAATACAACTAGCACACATTTATAAAATTAAAAGTTAGATTCCAACTGCCAATTTTCATATATAGAAGACAGGATTGTAGCAACTAAAAGAATGCCGGATGATTGAAGAAAAAACATATTAGTACCCATATACAAAAATAAAGAAGATATTCAAAACTATACAAATTATAGAGGGATTAAGTTGATGAGTCATACAATAAAATTATGGGAAAGAGTAATAGAAAATCGAATAAGAGCTAAAATTTTGATGTCAAATAATCAATTTGGATTTATGCAAGGAAGATCGACTATGGAAGCTATTTATTTATTAAGAAGATTAATAGAGAGGTATAGAAAAAAGAAAAAAGATCTTCATATGGTCTTTATTGATCTAGAGAAAGCATATAATAGAGTACTAGAGAAATAATATGGTGGATTTTAAAGAAAAAAGGAGTTACTAAAAGGTACATATAATTGATAAAATATATGTATAATAGAGCAATAACTATTGTCAAAACAACAATAGAAAAAACTAGTAAGTTTTCAATTTAGGTTTACACCAAAGATCTGCCTTTAAGTCCGTATCTTTTTATATTAGTTATGGATGAATTAATCAAACATATTCAAGATAATATCCCATGGTGTATGTTATTTGTAGATGATATAGTATTGATTGATGAAACTAAATATGAATTAAATGCTAAGTTAGAAATTTGGAGAGAGGCTTTAGAATATCAGGGTTTTAATATTAGTAGAACTGAATATATGAAATATAATTTTAGTGGAAATAGAAATACAAATGAAGAGATAATGAAGATTGCAAGCCAAGAGATACCAAAGAGTGAAAATTTAGGTATTTGGGATCAATTATTCAGTAAGAAGGTGAAATAGGTAAAGATGTGAATCATAAAGTTAAAGCATGATGGATAAAGTGAAGGAGTGCTTTGGAAGTATTGTATGATTGATGCATCCCATTAAAATTGAAAGAAAATTTTATAAAACCGCTATTAAGCCAGCTGTGCTATATGGAACAGAGTATTGGGTTATACTAAAATAACATGCGAATAAATTAAGTGTAATAGAAATGTGCATGTTAAGATGGATGTGGTAAAACTTTAAAAGATAGAATTAGAAATAAACATATACGAGAAATAATAGTAGCCCCAATTAAAGATAAAATGAGAAAAAATCGATTAAGATGGTTTGGACATATACAATGAAAACCTTTAGATGTTCCAGTTAGAAAGAGTGATTTTTTAACAATCCATGATAATGATAAAGGTAAAGGTAGACCTAAACTAATATGAACAGAAATAATTAAAAAATATATAACTATTTATAATTTGAGTGTCAATTTAGTCCTGAATAGAGCAGAGTGAGGAAGCAGATTCATATAGTCGATCCTATGTAGTTGGGAAAAGGCTTAGATGAGTTGAGTAGAAGTAGTGATTCAAGTCTCAACAAGATGAGGGCTGTCTCGGCGGTCCTATCCCATCCTAGAGAGATTCTGGAACTAGTCTCGATCATCCCATCCCATCCTCTCTCGGCCATTATACGTTTAATTATATTATGATATCAATTTTAAATAGATCTAATTTATCATAGAAATATAATTTTTAAAGCTAAAATATGTTTAAAAATCAAATAAAACATTAAAACTTTATAAATAATTCTTTTTAAGAAAAAGGCATTCCAACAAGTATCAGAATGCCTAATTGGATCAGAAATAAGGAGAGGATAGGACGTGGAGTGTCTCATTCCAAGGAACAACAGGGGCACCTCCATCCCACAGATTTAAAACCTTATGTAGAGAAGTAGTTACCAACAATGAAATTCTAATCATAAGAAAAAGATTTAGTATTATATTTACTCTTCAATTCTGCTTCAGATTTTAGCTCTCATAATGTTTCCAGAAAATAAAAATGTATATTTTCAATAACTTCATCCATAGAATAGAGGCCTATGCAAGCACATGCAGTTTTCTTAATCAAAGACTTAATAGACTTGAAAATATGTTTAAGCTCAAGCATATGGACCTGGACTTGTATTCCAAGTTTAAACATGAGTATCATTGCATGCGAACCAACAATGACTTCTAATTGCGCTACAATAGATTTTTGATAGAAAGGAGCAAAAATCAAGAAAGCAAGAGCAGTTAAAATGGCAGGAATCAAATTCACTACAGAATGAAACTGACACTTCTAATCCTAAACTGAAAGCACAGAGGTAGCAAGAAAAGATCATGACAATTTCCTATGGTCAGTAAATTACTTCAGAAAACCGCATTTGTAAAAAATAATAACCACAAATTTTAATCACCTGATTTGCACCGGCTGTGACCATAACTGAAGACTTGTTCAATTTATTTTCCTGACGCATCTGCAATGCAATTACAACAAAACACAACATTAAAAAAAAAAAAAAAATAGGGGCAGGGGGGGTTGTGAGGGATGTCTATATTCCATATCTGGCCATTTATATACGAAATAAAAGAAATAAAATAATATCTTAAGTTTTAGCACTACATTTGCAATCTTCATATGGAGTCATCTTGTAAAAGAAAGTTCCTAAAGAATCACAGAATGTCAATAAGATGGAATAAACTACAACAGGTATATTACATGTTTATGGTTTGATTTAATAAATTCATATTTTAGGGGATCTGACGGAGTTTTACGCTGACTATCAGCTACCTAACGCAACCCTCCTCCTTTACCCGGGCTTGGGACCGGCCTTGGCGGAGTTAATGAATATCAACAGATTTTCTAGTAAAAGTAACATGTAGAGCTTCATGGCTCAAGAAGTCTCCTCCTGCAAGTACCTTTTACCCACTCATCAAATAATGATCTCTAGGAGAAATATATTAGGCAACAGGTTATAGCTTCTTTGGTTTAAAGAAAATAACAGTTGCCCGTTTATTACTATACCCTCACTCTCTTCCTAATTGCCTCAGCAGTCATCAAACCTAAAGCACATTTTCTCTTTTCCAAAAAAAAGTAAACACCCAATAAACAATACTCAACTCAACTCATCTAAGCCTTTTCCCAACTACATGGGGCCGATTACATGAATCTGCTTCCTCTACTCTCCTCTATTCAGAACTAAGTCGATATTCAAATTACAAATAATTATATCTTTTTTAATTATTTTATCCATATTAGTTTAGATCTACCTCTACCCTCTATCCTTATCATAGATTGTTAAAAGATCACTCTTTTTAATTAAAACATCTAAAGGTCTTCGTTGCATATGTTCAAACTATCGTAATCGATTTTCTCTCATTTTATCTTCAATTGGGACTACTACTATCATTTCTCTTATATGTTTATTTCTAATTTTATCTTTAAAAGTTTTACCACATATTTACCTTTTAATCTTACATGTAATTACTATAATTCATTTGGATGACCATTAAAAGGAACATCCTTAGTAGAACATCCTTAGTAGATCAGTTCAAGGTGCATATCCACCTCCATTTAATAAATTGCCATGCTGAAATTATAGAAGTTTCTAACTTCATAGCATCATAAAAGATCAAATGCCTACCCCAAAAAAAAGGATCAAATGTCCCTTACTAGAACCTACTTGTCAATTCAACAAAGAACTTGCATGCATACATAGTGAAGTAGGATCAAAAAATAGAACATAATTGGAAGAATAAACTTGCTTATTTCAATCAGACCAACTTAACCTGTTAGAATTTGAGGTTTTAGTTACCAATGCACAGGCAAGAACATAATACAAAGAAAAATAATTTTAGCTGAATATTTTGCATAAAGAATACATGGCAAAAATTTGTTTATTACCTTATACCATAAATATGAACTAGAAGAGATTGATCTCAAAAGTAACAACACCACCATCTCTCACAGAAAAACAAAGATAGTTATAATGTAAGGAAGAACAGTGGCCTTTCCAAATTGTGATGTCAATCCTCATTGTAGGCAAAATGATTTTTTTAAGGCAGTTTGCAAAATAAAGCACTGAAATCTATCTAGTGATCTGGACCCCAGAAAAACATGCTAAAACTTGCGAGCAACCATACCATGCAGATGACAGTATGATGTTTGCGCTCTATAGATTGTTGTCTTTCTTTTTTTAAAAAAAAAAAAAGATTCAAAAGACAAGAATTTCTGTTGTGTCTTCAAAATTTCAGTAGATAGGACATAACAAATAATCATAGGCATAAAAAATGAATATTGTTAAACTATCAAAAAGTTGAATTCAAGATTTTGCACGGAACAGTAATGTACCTTCTCAATTAATGCATGCCTTAGTTCAGGAAGACCTTCATCGGCACCATAACGACTAGTTGAAGGTTCCCATACAATGTCTTTTACCTTGTCTAGAGCCCGTGCAGGTGGTTGCCAATAAACAACTCCCTGCACCAAACCAAGTTGTAGTATGAAATGATGTCTGGCATTGACCATACAAGATCCAAAAAAAAGGTATCATATAAGAAGATTTCTGGCTATATCTCTCTCCTAATCTTATTTCAGTAAACGTGATCTTTAGTGATTAAAAAAAAAAAGAAAAAAAAGCATTTCCATATTCCAGATGGAGGAGCCACACAGGAAATTGACTGTAAGCTGCAATCTAAAATGGTTCCACAATCAATTAGGCACAGCATAAACAGTACTTATGAATTGCCACTTAATTCTATTTGCTTTTTTTTTAAAAAAAAATATACATAATGCAATAATTGGAAAAAGAAACAAGCAGTGCTATTTGTTCAGTTTGATTCAAATAGTACACGGTCTAACTTTGGTCAACTTTTTCAGACACTTGTTTTTCTTTAACTTGCTATAATAATGATCCAAATCTAATGCTCACCATGCACCAATGATTCTCCAAAATCATCAGAAACTAAGAGAACTAAAGATTGAAACCACAACGTACAAATGGGCAGAAAACAAGTACATGTAGAAAGGGAAAACAAAACAGAGATGAACAAGCAGCATAAAGAAAGAGTGAAATAATCATCAAGTAATCATACCTGTGCAAGTGATAGTGGATCTGTTAGCTTTCCGGATCAATTCTTGTATCTGAATACGGGAAGGCAAAGAGAAAAAGAGAGAGAAATTTTTAGCAATATACTCATTAAAGTGCAAGTCAACCAGACTCTAGAAACAGAAACCCGAAAATTTTCCCTATCTTTCGAGAAGAGGAAAAATGTGAACTTGGGCAAAAGAAAAATGATCCAACTCACGTGGACCATGACCGGGGTATCAGTCTCCAGCGCCCTCTTCGCGAGCTTGGCAAAACTCCCCATCCCGCCGCTGCCTCCTCTCCTGGAACAGCACCGGATGCAACCACTACGAGATGGGCACAAAGCGAGGTCAGGACGAGGAGAAGAAATAACCCTAATTTCTAGGAGAGGAAAGCATCCCATTGCATCAGCCAAACTCCAGCCTATTACATCACCAAGTACCATCCGCCTCAACGGCCCCACTTATCTTTCTATAAAATAAAATAGTGATGTTTTTGATGACTTTCTCCCTTTCCCTCGTATAAAAATAGTGCTGTTTTTATGACGTACCCACAAAAAAGAGAGATCCGGACAAAAAGAGCAGATAAAAATGCTTACCAGTTAACCCTGTTCTCCTTCTCTCCCCTTTGTTTGTATAAAAAATATTTTAAAAAATCCAGTCGATGTTGAAGTGAAGTAAAGAGAAGAGAAGGAACGTGTTTCTACCTGCTCGCTTTTGGTGTATTATCGACTTAAATGTAAAACAGAGATCTCTTGATTATAATCTGAGACACATATCAGGATGGATATCGCAATGGAGCGAGGAAATCTCAGCAAATATTTTCTTGGGCGAGGTGATGAGAGGAACGGGTCCGAATCTTTGCACGAAGAATAATTAATTAAAAAAAGAAGTAGCGGGAAGAAAGCCATGCGGCTTGCTCGGCTTCCGCCTTATCCTTACAATTGAGCCGTTTTTTAAATCGGTGCATTTTGGCACCGATTTTAAAGTCAAAAGGATGAATCCAAAGATATTACAGAAATGTTAAAGAAAAAAATATCATTTCAAATGATATTTTTTTAATACCATTTCAGCCCCCCCTTCCCTTTCGAGCTCGGCCCAGTCAGCTGGAATGCTGACATGTAATGAGCTGAAATCGTCGCCAAGGCATCGAAATCGCCACTTGGAGTGGCGATTTCCGCTGAAAAATCACCACTCTATGTGGTAATTTTCTCATGCTTTTTAACTTGCCATCAGCCCGATCGTGCTGTGCGCGAGAAGCTTCTTCCTCTCCGATCGAGCGCTTCTCTCAAAGCCGTTCCAATCGAGTTCCGATCGAGCGTTCCCAAGCGTTGTTTCTCCCGGCGTTCCAATCGATCGTTTGAAGCCTGCGGCAAGCGGAGCCTTATTGCATCATCCCCCTTCTTCCTCCTCTTCTCTCTCGCTGCCCTCGCCTCCCGGTCGATTACTAGTACATTTTTTTTTTTTGCATGATCTTTGTGGCACGCATGATCCAAATGGCCCCGATCTGTTTTGCCATGATCCATGCAAATGGCCCATGACTGTCACAACAGCTGGCCGTGGATGAAGCACTGTGACAGTCATGGGCCCTAATGAAATGTTTTATCTGCAACAAAACAGGCTGAATCAAAATTAGATGCAATTAGATATTTAGATGCTGATCGAATTAAATCTACATGGCTCCTAATGAAGTAAATGCAACTAGTTATTTAGATGCTGATTTTATTGATCATTTCTTAGGTTTTGCAAGAAATTAGATTATATTTATAAGTATACACAAGAGGCTAGATATATTGCTTGTACTATAGTATCTAATTATGCTATTTAGATTCAACGATTTATAGATGTTAAGTTGTTTGCCTTCTGCTAACTAAATTACATTTATAGGCGTACAAGGGTAATAATGTTGAAGTATTTTATAACACATTGATGCAATGAGATATACCGTCAGCTAATAATTCTTTTAACTTGTTATGTCAGACATGGCTCATAATGTCTTAGATTCAGGGCCTCGTGATCCTACTATTCTCACTTTGCAACAGATGCATAGATCAACCAATATATTTTAGGGCGAGGTGTGTATTGATCGATGGTCCTTAATTAATTTACATTTGTTTATGTTAATGCGGATGTATCATTGAATTTATTTTTTTTCAGAAGTTACCGGTTCTTAGATGTCGTCGGCATGACGCACATATATGGAAAGAGACATCGGGAATGTCACACCCACGAGTACAGTATTATCTAGATCATGTCGGCATGTTTGGCATATATCGGATTTGCCAGATTCGACTGGATGTTGGCCTTATTTCTGCACTAGTTGAGAGATGGCGGCAAGAGACCCACACATTCCATCTACCTTTTGGTGAGGCGACCATTACACTACAGGATGTCAGTATTTTGAGTGGCCTCCGGATTGATGGTTCTGCTGTTACTGGGTTAGATCCGCGCCATACTATTCCGGAGTGGCAGGCTATATTTGGGAGGTTATTTGGTGTCGAACCTCCTGTCGAAGCATTTTCGAAAGGTCGTTTTCGATTAGCATTCTTCGATCAATTCTATCGCGACCTTCACTTGGACGAAGATGTGGATGATGAGGTTGTCCAGCAGTTCGTGAGGGGACAACTTCTTCGAATCATTGGTGGAGTTATTCTTCTGGATACCTTTGGTAATTTAGTTAAATTGATGTATGTGCCATTTCTGGAAGACTTGGAGGCATTTGCCGCTCTTAGCTGGGGATCAGCTACGTTGGCCGGTTTATATAGAGCACTATATGCTACGAGCCCTACCCAGTCTGACATCGGAGGATATCTTCCATTGCTACAGGTAAACACTTTATTCTTATGTTTGAGATCGAGGTAATTTTTATTGTTAATTAACATTTTGAATTATCCAAACATGCAGATTTGGGCATGGGAACGATTTCTATTTTTCATCCCACGAGACTCGAGATTCCGGAGGCGAAACCTTCGGATGCCGAAGATGATTGGCACTTAGGTGCACTATGGGGATATAGATGGCACGTAAGATATAACATGAAAAATATTCCAACCCATACACTACGTGCTTATAGGGACCAGTTGGATGTGTTGGATGATAGTGAGCAACGGGTATGTCATGTTGTAATATGGAATTCAATTAGATCGATTCATTATGTTGATTATGGATTAATTAAATATAGTTCTTATGGTGTCCTTACTCGCCGGCAGTTATCTCTATTTTACTTCCAAGCTGCTTGGTAAGTTGGATATTTGGATGGCATGGATCCCGCTGATATGTTTTGATGTAGTTGAGTGGCATTTGTCGGACCGAGTGCTTCGTCAATTTGGATGTCGCCAGTCCATTCCATGTCCATGCGATACGTCGCTACATCTTCATCATTGATCAACGAGGGAGGTCAAATGTTGCATGGAACGCCGTGCACGGACTTATATTGCAACATGGAATGCACGGCGTCAGCATCTGATTATGGGAGAGCCTATAGTAGCAGGATTCCTATGCACACCCAATTATATGGCCTGGTTTAGGAGCATCACTCGAATATGTGTAGGCCGTTCTGAGTATAGTACAAGGGGCTACGAAGGGGAAGGCACTTCATATGAGTTTCTGGTACTATTTTAAATTTTTTTAGGGTATCTTTTTCTTTCAACTTCATAAGCTTTCATATGAATTTTTGTTGTCATATTATATGCAGCATGAGAGGTTTCAACAGTTGACTGTGGAGCTCGAGCGGGCTGTAGCCGCCCCAGTGGACGATGAGCGGCTAAAGATTTTAAGAAGCGCGATGGCGATGGCTCATGGTACATTGTCTGTCGTCGGGCATTGGCACGTTATCAGCATTAGTGCCTATTGCAATCAGCATCTTCCCCCGGTACTTTCCATAAAGATGTGTTCCATCAATAGAAATCACCGGGCGACAATACCGAAACCCCTCAACAGATGATTGAAATGCCCAGAATACATAATTCAGGACCGTTCAGAAAAACTTGCTTCACTGTAGAAATCCCAACATACAACTATTCTAGGGTTAGCATTCTGCAGTGCAAGCATGTATCTAGGAAGCTTTGCATATGACGGTTCCCATTCACCAAATATATCAATCAATGCCCTCTGCTTTCCACGCCATGCTTTGGAATATGACACTGTATAGTAAAATTGTTCTGCAATGGTTGCTATAATAGCTTCAATATTCATACTTGCATCTTTCTCCATAATGTGTCGAACAGCATGGCTAATAACTCGAGAAGTAATATGTTTGTTATCTCGAGTTAAATTACTGAATAAACAAGAGTGCGGCCCTTCATACCTTGTGATCTCAAAAAATCCATGCTTCTTCAACTTGGTAGCACGCAACCTCCACGGACACCGTTAGGCAGTACTTGAAGAGGCACATCTCACAGACCAGAATAGTTTTTTCGACTCCACCACATTATATGTGCGATGCTTCTTGATGTGATACATGTCACATGCTCTTTTCAGTTCATCTTAGTATTAAACAATAATCCTTTAGCAAACTCAGTCATTAATGGATCCCAAAATTGAGAATTGAAGGGTAACTCTCTCGGAGTACTAACACATCCACCATCATGCAAATTCAACTCATCATAAAATTCTGGTACTTGTTCATATGCAAGGGCTTGGTGATCATGTACCTGAGTTGGAATATGTTCTGGATGACTATATGCAGGAATGGAACTAAAGCCAGTCTCATGAACTATATCATCTCCATATGACTCTCATCTTTATTTGACTCTTCATCTGAGTTATCATGTTCAGGCCAATAGTCATCATATGCACTCTCGTCTGACTCCATTCCCCAACTATCAATATTACACTGATTGTTTACCACATCATCACTCTGCACTGCTGACATAAATCTCTCAATCATTGGAAAATCCACTGGAGTCCTAACCTGTTCCTGCTGCTGGGCTATAGGAGAACTGTTACATACATTCTCTATATGACCAACACTATATGGCTCTGGAACATCATCCTTTAAAACATAGACTTCAATACACCGATATTCTGAAAACTTCAAGGGAAATGTCAACATGTGCTCTACATAGTCGTCATTCTCAATTGGAAGAAGCACATATTTTTGATGCAATGTTGGAGATCTTCACATCAATCTGATGTATATCCCTGTACTGAAATTGTTAGAACTGTATGACCTGATCAACTAACTTAGCAAAGCGTGTTCCCGTGCTCAATTTCAAACATTTACGTGGAGGTTGATTATAATGTATCCCTTCTTGGCCGCCATGTTCAATTGATCCATCATAATATAGCAGAACACGTACAGTTTCCATCTTAAAAAAGGTGATAATAAATTTATCTAGCCTCTTGTGTATACGCCTATAAATGTAATCTAATTTCTTGCCAAACCAAGAAATGACGGTGCCATCAAAAGGAAAAATTTAAATGTCCAAATATTATTCTATAATCATCTATATGATCAATAAAATCAGCATTTGAATAACTAGTTGCATTACTTCATTAACCTAGCACATTAAACGAATATGATGCAAAGATATTTAGAGCATGGGATTTGTGGTTATAAAAAAAAATTAAACACTCACTACAGTAAATGACCGGGGAGGCGAGGGCAGTGAGAGGGAAGAGGAGGAAGAAGTGGGAGCGGGAAAAAGGAGGAATAAGGGGGTTGCCGCCGAGCAGGAGATCGAGAATAAGACTGATCGAGATGCCTGGGAGAAGGAAGAAGAAGAAGAGAATCGGACTGCGGGGCTTAAAAGCCTGAGAATGGTTGCTATAATAGCTTCAATATTCATACTTGCATCTTTCTCCATAATGTGTCGAACAGCATGGCTAATAACTCGAGAAGTAATATGTTTGTTATCCCGAGTTAAATTACTGAATAAAACAGAGTGCGGCCCTTCATACCTTGTGATCTCAAAAAATCCATGCTTCTTCAACTTGGTAGCACGCAACCTCTACGGACACCGTTGGGCAGTACTTGAAGAGGCACATCTCACAGACCAGAATAGTTTTTTCGACTCCACCACATTATATGTGCGATGCTTCTTGATGTGATACATGTCACATGCTCTCTTCAGTTCATCTTTAGTATTAAACAATAATCCTTTAGCAAACTCAGTCATTAATGGATCCCAAAATTAAGAATTGAAGGGTAACTCTCTCGGAGTACTAACACATCCACCATCATGCGAATTCAACTCATCATAAAATTCTGGTACTTGTTCATATGCAAGGGCTTGGTGATCATGTACCTGAGTTGGAATATGTTCTGGATGACTATATGCAGGAATGGAACTAAAGCCAGTCTCATGAACTATATCATCTCCATATGACTCTTCATCTTCATTTGACCCTTCATCTGAGTTATCATGTTCAGGCCAATAGTCATCATCTGCACTCTCGTCTGACTCCATTCCCCGACTATCAATATTACACTGATTGTTTACCACATCATCACTCTGCACTGCTGACATAAATCTCCAATCATTGGAAAATCCACAGGAGTCCTAACCTGTTCCTGCTGCTGGGCTATAGGAGAACTGTTACATACATTCTCTATATGACTAACACTATATGGCTCTGGAACATCATCCTTTAAAACATAGACTTCAATACATCGATATTCTGAAAACTTCAAGGGAAATGCCAACATGTGCTCTACATAGTCGTCATCCTCAATTGGAAGAAGCACATATTTTTGATGCAATATTGGAGATCTTTACATCAATCTAATGATATCCCTGTACTGAAATTGTTAGAACTGTATGTACCTGATCAACTAACTTAGCAAAGCGTGTTCCCGTGCTCAATTTCAAACATTTACGTGGAGGTTGATTATAATGTATCCCTTCTTGGCCGCCATGTTCAATTGATCCATCATAATATAGCAGAACACGTACAGTTTCCATCTTAAAAAAAGGTGATAATAAATTTATCTAGCCTCTTGTGTATACGCCTATAAATGTAATCTAATTTCTTGCCAAACCAAGAAATGACGGTGCCATCAAAAGGAAAAATTTAAATGTCCAAATATTATTCTATAATCATCTATATGATCAATAAAATCAGCATTTGAATAACTAGTTGCATTTACTTCATTAACCTAGCACATTAAACGAATATGATGCAAAGATATTTAGAGCATGGGATTGTGGTTATAAAAAAAAATTAAACACTCACTGCAGTAAATGACCGGGAAGGCGAGGGCGGTGAGAGGGAAGAGGAGGAAGAAGTGGGAGCTCGCCGGGAAAAAGGAGGAATAAGGGGGTTGCCGCCGAGCAGGAGATCGAGAATAGATCGATCGAGATGTCTGGGAGAAGGAAGAAGAAGAAGAGAATCGGGCTGCGGGGCTTAAAAGCCTGAGAAAAACGCCACATGATGTGGCGACTTCAAGGTAAATGAAATCGCCACACCATGTGGCGATTTCAAGTGATATGAAATTGCCACATGGTGTGACAATTTCAGAATAGTAAAATCGCCACACATATGGCGATTTCACTTATTCTGAAATCATCACACCATGTGGTGATTTCTGTTCGGTCCCTATCAACACCCCAGCTAATGGGACCGAGCTCGAGGGGCTAAAATGACATCAAAAAAATGTCATTTCAAATAATATTTTTCTTTTAACATTTTCTTGTAAAATCTTTGAATCCCATCTTTTATCTTTAAAACGGTGCCAAAAGGTAACGGTTTGTAAAACAACTCCTTACAATTGCTTGCGAAAGGACAAAAGACGGAACTCCCGGCTCTCAAAGAACGCGTGCCTAGATCCGTTCCGTCATTTCCGAGTTGGGACCGTGCTCCTGTAATCACTGTTGGACAGGTTTCTCTACGACCGGCGACGTGAAAGTCCTGCGGACTGCCACGCCATCAGTGTTGCCGAGGTCGGCACGTGAAATGGCCGGCGACCATTGGCGACAACCATTCTTCCGGTTTTTTTTCATTGATATTTGTAACTAAATTATCAATAAAGTGGGAAAGTATGGAGATGTTTTTTAAATCCGATGTCGTTTGGGTTTTACAATAACGGAGTGAGAGATAAAGATTTTGAGGATTAAAATAAAAAATATCATTTCAAATAATAATTTTTATATCTATTATAATAGATAAAAAGTGCCAGATGAATATGATACTTCTTAAAAACACCATTTCTTCATCTGAAAAGAAGCTTTGCGCAAAAGCAAAAGTAAAAGGATTTAGTCAATTTAAAATAGTACTTTTAAGAGCATATATTTAAAGTAACTTTTTAAGATGAATATTTAAAAAAATAGCTGCCATTTGAATTAGTATTTTTTAACCATTCTTTTTTTTTCTATCAAACACTACCTTAAGAGCATAAAAGTAACTTTTTAGCCATTTGAATTAGTATTTTTTAACCATTTTTTTGTACCTTACATACCGTTGTCGTTGTTGTAAAATCGATGTTAAACGATACCAATTAAAAAACAGCTCAAAAGTATATCTCTTAGTTTTAGATTTTTAATATATATAATCAAGATAAATAGTAACTTTTCTTATCATTTTATCTATATAGTTCATAATTTTAAAAATAAAAAATAACTTTAAAAATCCGTATAAGTACAAAAATAAAAAAAAGTTAAATTCTAAACTTAACTCTTTCTCTCTCTCTCTCTCTCTTCTTTCTCTCTCTATATATTATTTTTAAAAAATAAATAATTTAAAATAATAATGAACTTATCTATGTTTTTAACTGTAACCTATATTATAAAATATTTAAAAATTAAAATTTATTTATTTTGGCAACCTCTAATATAATAATTAAGCAAGCACCAAAATTGAAGAATTTAGTTAATATGATATTATATTTTACTATGATCTTATTGTAATTTAATTGATTTAAATGTACTTAAGATACATAAATCATGATCAAAAGCAATTTTTTAAATTCATTTATCCTACTATTTATTTTTCTATATTAAAGAAATTGACATCATTTGCCGTTTCTAGCTAGGAGAGAAACTGACATCGTTACTTTTTCTAATGTGCTTTGCTTCTGCTTTATAATTCCTTATAACGTGTATTCAAATAATTCACGTGCACCAACCCTGCACCCGTGCTGGAATGAACAGGGTACATAAGCTTTTCACAAGGTCCGGCCAATATGATAATGAATCCATTCGGACTGGATGTAAAGAGATGATAAAAGAGCAAAACCATATGGCACTTAGGACGAGAGCCTGAAATAATAAGACCACGTAGAAGGAAAGAGCAAGGTGGGCTAAAATCTCATACATCACTCAAATTCTACATACTCATTGTTTCGGAAAAAACTCTACTATAATCATCCGATGGATTCGACAGCCTCAGTGATTTATCGCATGACAGCCTCAAGCAAACACTATCTTCTAATATATCAAGATTAACTCGGACTAGACTAATATAATCACCCACTTTTGTCAAAAATACAAAAAAAAAAAAAGCAAGGAACTGAAGTAAGCGCTAAAGCGAAGCTAACCAACCACAGTTCTCGCATTAATCTTAGAGCCGAAAAAACCGTGGATACCTCATATCAGAAGCCGACATCGAGAATTGAGAAGCCAATCAACTCAAAGCTATTAAACGAACTTGCAGTCATTAACTTTAAAGCATTCATAAACCGGAGCTGGTCAATCTTGTTCAGGGGCCCGAAGGTGAAAACGACATAATAATTATGTTTAAACAAAGAGGATATATCATGCTCTCTGACGGGTCTCTATCATTGCTTGAATCATGGTTATGGGACCCGATCAATAGCTCAATGGTCCTGAATGAATAATCCAATCACATGAATAATTAAAATATAATTAAAAAAATCTAATCAATAATGAAAAAAAAAAGATAATTCAACTAATTTAAAACTTTAAAACCTAAATCCTTAAAATTAAATTATTTAAATCACTCTAGAATATAATATCCACACTATTACTTAAAATTAATTTTCTAATTTGAAAAAATAAAAATAAAAATACTAATTCCCAAGTATGATAAAAACATAATAACTAGACCAATCGATCTGATCCAAGTTGCATAACAAGGGCTTAACTAAATAAATCATCACTCTGGCTCCTCCACAAGACTCCACCTACCATTCAGCGCTTCACACATTTGCATGCACAGACAACAACTCCACAAAAAAAAAAAAAAAACAAAAAGAGAAGAAAAAAAAAAACACTGTAGTTTCCTAAAATGTCCTATTTGACGCACAAACCAGAATGAGCAAGGATCTCTCAACAAAAATAACTGTGGAGATCGAGTCTTCTGAAAAGTACAAGAACACTTTGGAATCCCTACTGGGGAGGATGCTTAATAGATTAGATAATTGATTCCTAGTTTTCTTCCAAGAATCAGATTATGAGCTTAATCATACTGCTTGAACTGCTAATAGAATTAGAAATGTGATGCTTTTGATATACTTCTGCCGTAAAGAATTGGAAGTTCCCAAGAAAATCCTGGAAGAAATCACTTTATTGGAGTCCACGAGGGGTAAAAAATCCTGGATCAAATCACTTTCATCAAAATATCAGTCCAAACAAGAACTACAAATGAGATGATCATAACATAGTTCTGAGGCCAAAAAGGGACATTTCATAAAGATTCTTGAAATGGCCACTTAATTCGAGCAATAAGCTAAAAAGAACTAGCTAGACTAGAGAGAGGAAAAACAAGTACCTGCGTATGACCACCATAACGACAAGAAGAAACTAGTTCCTCTTGTTGATGGGTGATTGTTTTGGTAACATGAGACCTCTTCACGAATACCACAACCTAATTCTTCTTTGGGCAGTGATGATGATTGAGTCAGCATTTTGTTATCATGACTTACTGCCCTGCTTTATGGTGATATTGTCAGTTAGACTGCTCAGTGTTTGACCGATATATAGCAAGTCCAATTCTCTCAGTCACAGTAAAAGTCCAAGAGAGATCAACCAAGCCTACAATTCAGAATTAAAATGGAAGGCATCAAATAGAGAAGGAAGAGGAAGATATGAAACAGGAAAATAGACAATTTCTAGGGGTCAAAGCAGAAATATAGACCGATAGTTGGCAGCATCATCACCAGCTGGCCAGTACAACCATAAGAATACCTGAACCTTGTTAACATATTGGGTCAAACTCCATGGATGGGTTATAAATAGGTTAGCAAACCTAATTTAACAAGCTAAAATGTTGCTTTTCTTTGTCATCAAGTGGTGAAACTTGGTTCAAAAATTCTGAAGGAAAAATACTCGAGTAATTCGACTTTGCCTGCACATTTAGAGAATTTACTGATTAGCATTTTCTATGAAAAACTTGTGGAGATAGCAGCTGTTTGATTTACAGAAAATGTGTCAGTTCACCAAATCAACAAAAAAAGTCATTATGAAAACAAAGGAATAGTCATTTTATGTTGCACAATCTACCAATAAAATAACCTAGATCTCACCCAAAAAGCCAACCAAAAGGTACTATTTAGGCTCCTTGATCTTGTATAAGTACCTTAACAATACACTTTGAAAAATGTGCAGTCATGTCACGAACCATCTGGGCTTGAGTCGCGACAACTTATAATAAGGATGAATGATAAAGTAAATGATACAACTATAAGCCTTAGATAAGCAGAAACCTCATGCAATATCAGGAGAAAAATAACACCTGCCATGCATCATAGATGATTTTTAAGGGGTCAAAAGAAGATACCATTATAAAACTTAAAACAGAACATGAATCTACAATTGTGCTTCACATGTTGCCTTGTTATGCCCAGCTTCTTTGCACCTACTACAGTGCAGTGGCCTAATACTCGTCTTATGAGGATTAATTCGCTTTCTCTTTCGCCGTCCTGGTGGGCGCTGAGCAGGAGGAGGATATGAATTTGATACAGAGATAATGTTCTCAACATCTGGTATTGGGTTGATTGATGCCGAAAAGGTCGATAGCTCTCACATTTGAAATATCTAGAGCAATAGTCATAAGAAGATTTACCAACACGATTAAAAACCGCAATAGCATGCATGCAAGGCAATCCCGTAAGCTGCCACCTCCGGCATGTGCATTCCCAACTAGCAATATTAACAACGTTGATTGTACTACCACGAACCTCAAACATGGAATCAGAAGAACATACAACAAGAAGTGTGCGGGCCTTGGGGATCTCTTTCAGCAATTTTTGCTCCACCGATGGTGTCAATGTTCCAGCCCATGTCATAGAAGTTTGCCTACGAGTATCCATAACATCCCTTATCTTAACATGCAATGCACCAATCAATTGCACTACCGTTGACTCATCTTTTACTGCAATCCATCTGCTTAATGATTCTACAATGTTTGATGAGATATGATCATATCTTGAACCTCTAAATAAGGCATTTGACCAATGTTCGGGATGAGTGGACAATACCCATTCAGCAACATCTCTTGAAATATTATTTATTCTACCAATGCATGAATTAAAGTCATCAACTACATAAGCTTGGGCAGCACCTCTGAAATCATCAACAATTGCATCTTTAACTTCTTCGGAATAAGAGCCCTTCTTCAATTCTGCTTTCAATTCCTCTATTAGATGAAACAAAGAATAGGCATGGTAGCTATCCTCAAAAACTCTAGGGACAGACTCATCCAGGCCCTTCTGTCTGCTGGACACAATAGTTATCCTACAAGATACTGATATTGCATGTTTTAACTGTACTAAAAACCAATGCCAACTATTATGAGTCTCAGCTTCCACTGCAGCAAAGGCTACTGGAAAGATGCAATCATCTCCATCAACCGCAGCTGCACCTAGTAACTTCCACTGATTATTTGCTTTCAGAGGAATTCTATCAAGAAAAAGAAGAGGTCGACAGCCATGCTGAAAACCATGAAGACAGGCATGAAAAGAGACAAATACACGACGAACCTTTGAATCAACTGATGCAGCTAATGTAGTTATACTGCCAGGATTGGCCTCCATTATCTTTTACATAACCAAGGTAACTGATTGCAAACCTCTTCATGCAAGAAATGAAGCTCTCTCTGGGCAGCTTCTTTTGCATGCCAAGCTTGAGTGTAGTTCAAATTAATTCCATAATCTCGATATATATCTCTTGCAATCTCTCTAGGCTTGGACTGTGGATTGTCAAGTAACTTCTCCTTTATGATACTTGCTAACCAATGCCTTGTTGCTCGCTGGTGACCATCATCGCCGGTTCCCGCTCCACATGTATGTACATTGTTGAATTTCTTGATCATAAATTTCTGCTTACGAGCTGACTCAGATGCATGTATCCGCCATGGACAAGTGTCTACAGTGCATTTAACAGTTACACGAACATTGTCATTCTTTATATATTTGTATGTGAAACCTTTGATAAAAGCATATTTACACAGTTCATCACGAAAGGATTTCACATTATCAAATTCCTGCCCGACTTCAGTAATAACACAATCCCAAGGAGCAGACTGTGGTCCAACATTCTCGGCAACGTCTACAGCTACAATGATAGGGCTGCCTGAGTCAGCATGATATCTCCTAGTTTCCCTACAAAAGCATGCATTCCTCTTGAATTTATACATGGGATCAAGCAGATGACCTGAGATCTCAAGTCATACCTGTCTTCAGCCTTGTCAGCAAAGACTACAATGTCCATAGTTGGGGCAGAAGCAGGCGTAACTGAATCAGCTGCAACAATCCTAGTTCCAATGTAACAATTAAAAACAAATCTTGCACGGAAATAGCCTAAAGATTTAGTAAACTCATGAGAGGTTACAGACAACAGACAAATGGTGATACCTGTCTTGTGACTTGTCAGCAAAGACTACAATGTCCATGGTTGGGGCAGAGGTAGGTGTAGCTGAATCAGCTGCAACAATCCTAGTTCCAACATAACAATCAAAAACTAATCTTGCATGGAATAGCCTAAAGATTTAGTAAATCCATGAGCTTACAGACAACAGACAAATGGAGAAGCAAGGGAAGAAAATAATAATGAAAATATACAGCAAGCATTCATTATTTTCCAATTTCAAGTCTGATCCTGAAAAATTCCGAACCATTTGAATTCCTGAAGGACAAACTAACAAGAGGATAGAACCTATAAAAATTCAGCAGTGGCTACATATCTGTAGCCAACATAATTATGAAGTGAAATGCAAAACAACAGATTCAAAAACCATACTACAAAGTAAAATGTAAAGATATATTAAATATTTGTGATACAATTCTTCACAGACCCTAGTCCCCTCAAAACTCAACAAGAGCATACGTTTCATGTTGATGCAGAATATCAGTCACACATACAAAGCAAAGTGATTTAGTAAAATATACCTCCCATTACTTTTTCCTGCAGTGTTTGCTTTCGTCTCGCTAATATTCTCGGTGGTGGAACCAGTTGCAACTTTAGGGGTATTTCTACCTGCCACAGAACTCCTACCTCCAGGCACCACCCTAAAAGAGCACAACTTTTGTTAATTAAATACAATGCACATAGCAAAAACTTAGAAAGTAATAGCTGTTGTATGCATACCTTCTGCTACTTCTGTTGACAGCAGGAAGCCTGTGCGCTCTGACATTACGGATAGCATCAACTTTGTCAACTATAGAGGTGCCTGAGTCAGCAGCAATATTCCTATATGCCCCAGAAAAGTATGCAGTCCTCGTAAATTCACCAGATAAGGAAAATAGCAAGGGCAACTCAAGCAAATGAAAAAAGGATTGCATTTGGAAATTCGTCGATCTTTTAGAGGGTGATGAGAACATGGTAGTTGTTTCTGAGTTACCTGTTGTCAACCTTACTTGAGACATATAGATCTGTTGTTATAGAACTCATATTAAAATCAACCATGCGCCTTAGATCTTTGTCGCTAGATATTGTAATAAGAGTTCGTCGGTTGCCTGGAAGAAAGTACTTGATAGACAAGTTACAGCTGTCAATATAAAACAAACTTGCTATTTCCAACTTGAGATCATCAAATTTCATGCCACGGCTGATATCTATTGCATGAGCTTCTCCACCACTGTAAGACATAGTTCCATCATCATTTGAAGCAAAATCACCACCATATTGGCAAACAGCTATAATGGTCCCCTCTACCATGGTTGCGGTCAGCTGCACGTGTTTAAAATATCAGATGGAAACTACATGAAAAATCAATAAACAAAAAAAGGCACCAAACAAGATATACCCATACATAGTATCTTATTATTAAACTTATATATTTACATACCAGAGAGAGTTGTATCTATTTCCTGCTCACTATATATTTATGGCAACCTAGCCACAAGATCCTAAGCACTTTAAAGACATGTTAGAAGTTCTGACTGTAAGAAGTAATGGACAAATCACAATTAGCTAACTAGGAGATGTTTTGCCAAGATAAGCCAGAAGTGATAAATTGACCTCATATATAGATGGGAAAAGGGTTGTTGGTTGAAAGTATAATAGGATAAGCTAGAATGTCTCTCAAGTGGAGTAGCTTGTTCATGAGTGCCAATCAATTCTAGGACAAGTTATTCTAGTTCTCAAACACTTAAGCACTTTCACCAACAATCTGAACCATAGGGAGCATTGATGAACTGTGAAGTTCTAGTTACCAGAAGAGCAAGATGCAGACATTCAATGACTCATGCCCTGAGTTCAGCATTAGAATCCATAAGAGTCGCATATATAGAACAAGAGAATACATAATAAAATGGCTCACTATTCAAGTCCAAACCCAAGGTGGATTTTATACCAAGATTCTGCCATGGAAATATATATTGTAAGTCGGCAAGGGGAAAGGCTAAAATAAGACAGGGAAGACTTGTGACTCATGACATATCAGATTAAATAACGAATGATTGTAGTCAAGGTTTTAAATCTCGTAAGACAAATGTGTCTCAGTTTTTTCACAGAATGACACGCCCCATGTTCTGCCACAAACTCTGCCCCAATCAAGCATCATAGTACTTGTTCAGAATACTTTTTTTTTAAAAAATAAAGTTATTTATGAAGCTTTAGTATTTTATTCAATTTTTAAACATATTTAAATTTTAATTTTATATTTTTATGATAAATTAAATTTATTTAAAATTGAGATCATAATGTATTATGACCAAAGACAGGACGGGACAAATGGCCAAGATTGGCCCTAAAATCTCTCTGAGATGGAATGACCATCATGACCCCATCTCACCGATACTTGAATAACTGATTGTAGTGCCCTTTGTTGAAAGCATACCTTGCTTTATCCTTTAAATAGTCAAGACATAGAATTTTCAAGTTTAATGTTGATTTCAGAAGCTTTAACTGACAGCTATTGAATCCATGAACTTTTTCTTTGAGGGCTTACAAAAAGCTAGTGTTTGGCTCAGATTTCTACTCATAAGTATACACAGGAAAAATTTTGTGCATGAAAGGGTGTTACACTTAATTAAATTTATAATACAGGTGGAAATCTTCTTGTCAATCATCAAAAGTGGGCTTTCTTTTGTGATAGAACTATCTTGCTCCATCGATGGCTAACGAAATTGAGCATCTGTTTTCTTTGAGCCACTAGCGATCTTGTAGAGTAAGAACTTCTAATTTTTCTAAGAATATGTCATGGCTTATTAAACAACTTAATTAAGCTCCTTCTCCTAGACCCATCATGTAATTATGGTTTATACATCATAATGTTCTAATTGTCATAACTACATCACTAATTGAATTAAAGAGAATTCCTCGTCTATTAAAATTTGCCACGGAACAAAATCAAGCATGTTTGACAATCTTCCAAAATTTTGATGGGATATGCCAATATCAAGTTATGTATCAGAGTCCTTAAACAAAAATAGTGCAAACCTTCTCCGCGTTATAAGTATTGTGCAGAAAGAGACAAAAAAAAGGTTACAAGTCTTGAAATTTAAATATCATTCAAGCAAACTTCATCCTAGACAGGTTGTGGGGCAGTGAAGACATGCAAAAATATTGCAATACTTATAATAACCTAATCCTAATGAGAATTAATGCAACCTTACACAAGAGAGCAAAAGAAACCTTGCACACATGCTGATGTATGACAAAGTAGTACGCTTCTCTTAAGAGAATCTACTAAAAGAAGCACCTCTCCCTGTATGAACTGGATAGTTGTCATGAATGATCACAGGACTCAAGCCTGTGAAAGATTGCTAAAGCTGTGTAGCCTATACCCGTTCTTCTGTATTTCTAACACACAATTGTCTCCCCTCAGTTTCCCAGGTTCAAGAAGAGACTTGACATTGATTGAGCCTACAATTACTTCTAAAGATAATCTATGGTTACATAGCATATCAACAACATGAGAAATATCTGAAATTCTAATCTGTTTCAACATATTCAACACCTGGAATGAACCATTGGCAGATATTTCACTTAATAGAGCTCCATGGTACATATCTTTTTCAGAAATCAATTCATGCAAAACCCTCTCCAAACTGCACTGGCCTTTCAATGCTTGTTTGATGATTCTTTACACTTACAGTTGTTTTACACCAACTTTACACCATCTTAAAGATTCTTTGATATCCTCTGTGATGCCTTTTGCAGTAATTAGCAATAGCAGTAGGTTCAATACAAATTCTGGGTTCCTTATATGAAAAACATCAAGAAGGCTACCTCTAGATGAATTCTTGTTGGATTTGTGGATGCAAACTTCATTTGTGGTGCATCAGATTTTACTTTCTATCACTGTCCCGTGATGAAATTCTAAGCAGACACTAAAGTTACGTTGAACAGCTTCAGTTTTGCCTTCTTTTTGTAAATGATGGGAATTGCTAGGGTGTTTCAGGTTGCATGTAATCTGACCACCTCCAAGTCCAGTTACTGAATTGTTTTAGTAAATAGAAAATTCACATGTAGTTTGAGCTTAAAGAAAAAGAAAAAAAAAGGGGGGAAATCTAAACATGGCATAACTCAATTTATCCTCATGATGACCATAACTTAAATTAGGACAGCGGGGTCATTTATTAGAGCTGTATTCAAGTGTAAGTAAAATGGTTAATAGTAGAATTGATGTAATTCCAAGCACAATAATCTCAGCCCATAGCAACTTGGTCTAGACAACAATTTCTTTTAAAGTATCCAAAAATGTTTCTATTAAGGCAATCTGAAAACATATATAATAAGCCAAGAGTAAGTGCTCATTCCAGGTTAATTCTTAACATAAATCTGACTTAATTATATATCTAGTCAGTGAATGTTTACCAAAGAAAATTTAGTTAGATCTCTGGTGATTGTTAGTTCTAATTTAAACCTCATCTATAAATTTAGACATGCCAACTTGCTCCCACTACATCAGTCCTGCTTTGAGATTTTGTGGTCAGCTCCAACTTCATGATCTGATAGCTTCTCATAATTGGAACACTAGGTTGGCTGCTTCAGCATCTCCCGATCATCATCATGAAGCATCCCATCCACCATCAGATAACACTGACCCTAGGATCCGACATATCACTATCAAATATGTATTAATTGTACTTTCTCAAGGGCGTCATTTCTTCAATTAACACCCAGACCTTGCATAGCGTTGCTATGCTGGTCCCTTAATAGCTGAATTCTTCATGATTTTGTTGTTTCTACCAATGTTAAAATCTTCTACAATCAAACTGCCATCCATCAAGTCAATATAGCAATTGGATTGCCTTCCCTCAAATGGGAGGTGACAAATTAATCCATACTTGAACCCTCAATAATCCAATCGCTTTCTGGTGCTTGGTATAATCTATTCAATCTCCAATGTCACTGTAATACAATAAAAAATCTAAGCACATCACTTTCTTGTCATCAATACAGCCGAGCAAGTTGTGGTGTTCCAGTAAAATCTTCCTAAGAGTTTCAGATAGCATCCACAATGCTGAACCATTTTTCTTTAACACCACATTAATGCAATTCTAACTCAGAAAATCAGATCTAAAAAGAAATGATCATGAATTTGGGTCAACAATAATGGAGATATAGATATGCTGTTTAGTCAAGTTCATGATCAAGAACAGGTTTGTGGGTCTTCTGGTTTACATGCCAAAACAGCACATTCTTGCTCTATGGGTGAAGAATGGAGATACAATCAGAAAATAAATTGGATCCAAAGAATCTTGAACAAAACAGATATGTCCCAACAAGTAAACTCACAAATATTTTTATGAGAAACCATTCATGTTCCTAATTCCATTGCAATGCTTTTCAATGATGACAATTTGGTGTGCGCAGACACATTAGGCACTTCTAGAACATTCCAAAGATGCTCTATATATCCCAGAATAATATTCCTTACCCTTATAAAGAAGTATCAATGAATGCCCTAGTGAGATCCTCCACTGTGATGGTCCTTATTGAAAGAGTTTTGCCCTAAAAGCCAATCGCAATTTAATTGTGATAGGGTTTCTTTTATTCTTCTAAATCATGTACATGATATTTGGCTTATAAATAAAAGGCATTATGTTTCATCATTTGCTGCTCTTATAATTATGATGAACCCCATAAATTAGGGCAATGATTTTAGGGCTAGATGAGATTATGCTAGTGAGACTTAAAATCCTAAAACCCTAATCTAAAATATTCTCAGTCGATGATACATTGAGTCGGGGATTAATGTTACCAGAAAGATTTACACATCTTATGTATGCTCAATGCAGAGGATGATTGATCTCACAAACACTTGTGTGAGACACTAATACAAAGATGTGGATGCTCATTAGAGGAATGAGTTCACTGAATTAACCTACCAAGAGAACATCTTATGGATGCTTACTTATTTGTCAAAAGATGATTCTCTAAGTGGGAGTTGTGCAAGTGATCCTTAATCTAAGATCATCATAGTATCTTGTGTATATAAATCCATATTTTAGTTTACACTCATTCACGATATTAAGTTGTGTACGAGGTATTCTGGATATGGTGGATTGTGTACGAAGATTGTGAGTAAATCAACAAGGAATCAATCACTTCTAGTAAGAGAAGCCTACATTCTACTTGCTCTAATCTTATGATGATTCAGGAAGTCTTTGACCAAAGCAGAATAAAAAATTAGAAAGAGTTTCTAATCTTTCATTAATTGAATTATCATTAGAAGATTAAGAGAGACATGAATAAGTAATTGAGTTTGGCATTGATCCATACTCATATATTTATTCGGAGTGCAGTACGATTGAAGGATTGAATTGCACGATAACTTACCACTGAAAGGTATATTTGGTATATCCACCAAATTTTATATCTTTCAAGTAGACATAATACGTTGCTAGACGTCAATCTTGTCTTGTAGGTTTGATTGAATTAAAGAGTTTGATTTGATTAACAATTAGAAAGAGTTCTAATTATCAAGTTCGGGATCGCATTGATTGAACCTAAAAGGATTAGAAATATTCTAATCATGATAGGTCAACTTGTACCCATACCTACTACTGGCTCGATGTGGAACCCAATGGGTCACACACATGATAGACATGCTAGCACGTGTTGCAAACCCTAGCTCCTGATTCGAATTGGATTCGAATCTTATTTTGTATTAGGTTAATCTAATATGATTAGATCATGACTTAATGTGGATTGATCAAGAGTTGGAATCCAATTGGCTTTATTTGGACCATTGAATGGCTCTTTGGATAATGGCTCTGGACCGTTGGTCAGTGGCTCAATTTGGACCATTGGATGGTGATGTCTTAATCCAGACCATTAAATGATGTTTTAATCTGGACCATTGGATGGCGTCTTATTTTGGATATTATCATAAAATAAGTGTGGAGGTTATCAACATGATAATACTTATCAAATAAGTCTTTTGAGCTTTCCGCTCTCTCTCTTCATAGCACCTCTCTCCGTAGCGCCTCATCATGATGAGGCATTATCCTTAGGACATGCCTCATCATGATTATGAGGCATGTGGATGGGATGCATTCGCATCCTTCGCCTCTTATAAATAGGAATGCCTTTCGTGGTTCATGATGCATAGAATCCATCTGAAAAGAAATCAACTCTCATTTCTCTCTTATTTCTCTTATAGGTCTTGTTTTGAACCAAGACAAGGAGGTCTTCTTAACTAATAACTTGTTTCCTTTTCATTGGGAATCTCACTATTGATAATCAATTTTTTTAGGATCAAATATCTTCCTGTGACTTTTCCCATAAAATCTCTCATAATTTATCCATCTCAATTGCAGCTTTGACTGGTATCATGCTCATTCCTCTTTTCTAACCAATATAAGCAGTTTAGATTTGTTTTAATGATGCATAAATGGCATAATTGCTATAAATAATGCTTTAAATCATGGGGTAGTGACTCATATCAGGAACATGTGGTGTTGCAGAAAAATTGGGAAGTTGAATATCTTCTTTGAACTTCAAATCACATATTGACATGTTATTAAGTAAAGCAAACATTATTGTTAACAGATGCCCAGAGACATACATTAACAGGACCCTATATTTATAGGCCAGAAAATAGAATCGCTAATGCTGTCACATCTAAAATTAGGGGGAAAAAAATGATAATAAATAAAACCGAACAACTGATTTTTCCACTTCGCAGCCCCTCAAAATACAGCTAAATCATCCTATGTTTTGGATAGAAAGGAGAGGAAGATGCGAATACTTAAAATTTTTTTTAATACAATATTCTAAACTTTGACCCTAAAAAACTAGGTATGAAGCTCTAATATTTCCCTCCTGTGGCTTTTCCCACAAGCAACTAATAAAGCACACCCTGTTCCTCATATTTTCTCCAACCCTCTCTCTCTCTCTCTCTCTCTAGTTGGTGGCCTAGAATCAATAACTACATCGATCAGAAGCTGCACTAATCACCAGGGCAAGTGATCTCACGAGCACTTCTGGGTACAAAAAGCCGTTCATAGACATACTGGAGAGAGATGAAACGAACTAAGCTACAAACATTAGCAGAAAGGGTTTAATAAAAGAGAACTGGAAAAAAAACTAAAGGGGGATATTTGACCGAAATCAAGACTTCCATCAAAAAGAATTGCAAAGAAAGGAAGAAATTAATTCCAGAATAGACACAAAAATTAGGGCGCACGTCAAGCAAGAATCAGGTTTCGGTAGTAATCGATGCTGCATACAAGAAAGAAGAACCCTTAAATCTTAAATCACTGATCAGATGTTGTTAGGCCATCACAGATCGGATATACCCAAACACATTTAATCAAATCATAGCCAAAGAAATCTAGATTCTCACCAAGGAAGAGGATTTTTTTTCCCTTTTTCTTGATATAAAACAGAGTATAGAGACATTTTTACCGCTTAGCGCGTTGCTTTTTCCCCTGTTCCGCTGCTCCCTCGCTCGCCCTCACTCACTCTCTCGACCGAAGAAGGAGAGGCTTCAAAAAACAAAAGCAAAAAAAAAAAAAAAAAAAAAAAAACAATATACGCGGGCGGACCTTCGAGATACGGTCAAGTAGATATCGTTTCGGTGCTCTGGCCGAAACGTTTCGGCTTCGAAAACGGTAGAGCCGCGACCCTTGCGGTGAAAACTGAACCTGGCTCACATGCATTCGAGAAAGGTCGCAACGGGCGGAACGGGTACAGAGGGCTTTATCTCCAAACCCATCCGGCGAAATAAAAAAATGGGGGCTAAACTACAGAACTAATTCTAAATTATATCACCTAATTTTAAAATTTAAAAAATTATAAAAATAATTCTAAACCTTTTTATTTTGTATCACTTTAATTTATATGATTAAATAAAAAAAAATATTATTTATTTTTATCCTATATCATAGCATACATAGCACCACACGTGGCCTTCAAGTGACAAAAATAAATTTAAAATCCATAGCTAACTCATTAACTTATTATTTAATAATTTAAATAATATAAAAATAATCTTTCCTTGATTTGCCTTAATCGCATAGCGGATATGTGGGCACTCACAGTTTAGAACAAATCAGGATGAAAAAGATTATTTTATATTTTTAAAAATTATTAAATAATGAATTAATGGATTAGTTATAAATTTTAAATTTTTTTTACCACTTAGATGATAAAAATAACGAGGTCTTCCTATTTAATGGTAGAGATCAAAATGATACAAAACAAAAAGTTTAGAATTATTTTTATAATATTTTAAAGTTTAAAAAATAAAGTGACACAATCCCTAAGTACATGATTAATTTTATAATTTAGCCAAAAAAAAATAAAAAATCCATAACCATTTCATAGTCTTTGGTCAAGTGCACACCCTTCTTTTTCAAAAATTAATATAGGAGTGCGCAAATAAAAAATAAAGTTAGCGACATAGAGTCTATATTTTAATTTAAAAAATTTATTCATTAGACCCGATGAAAATTTTGAATTATTCATTAGACCCGATGAAATTTTTGAATGCACGTAACAGCGTGTTGAAATGATACGTTAGAACCTTTGCTAACTTTATTATTATTTTAATAACAATTATGAGAGTAACGTTTGTCCAAAACATATTCTTAAAATAATGTTTAGGATGCAAGCATTTTTTTATTTTTAAAGTTTGATTTAATTTTTTTTATCCTTAGGAGTGATCTTTTAACAATTTATAGCAAGAATAAAGGTAAAGATAAACCTAAACTAACATGAACAAAAATAATTTTAAAAAATATAGCTATTTCTAATTTGAATGTCAAATTAGTCCTAAATAAAGCAAAGTGGAGAAAGTAAATTCATGTAGTTGATCTTATGTAGTAAAAAAAAAAAAAAAAAAGGCTTAAATGAGTTGAGTTTAGTTTAGTTTAGTATGCAAGCATTTTTTTAAATAAAGATGGTTAAAATTATTTTTGAGACGATTTTAAAATTATCTATTCAACACCCCTTCCGTCAGCTCTCTTCCTCCCTCACCTTTCAGATAATTTTTTTTTGAAGTAATATGCTCAACTTAACTCATCTAAGCCTTTTTTTTTCAACTATATGGGTCAGTTACATAAATCTGCTTCTTTCACTCTGCTCTATTCAAAACTAAATTTTTTTTAAAGTAATATAAATATTATTTATTTTTCTAAATATATGAAAGAAATTTACCAATGTAGAATATTATTAGCATTTTTGAAGTGTTAGTAGGACCTGCTAATTTATTTAGATCAAGCAATTAAGAATTTAAAGTTTCCTGATAAGATAAATAAAGTAAAATATATTTTAGTCATTAAATTAATTTAAGAGACAAGTCAATAATGTAAATCCTCTGACATTGTAGATAAATTCAAATTACCTAAGGCTTCAATTATTATGACTTATATATGATCCAATGTTCATATACACTTTTATAGACTCCCATTGCATCCAAAAGTTAATACCAAATGATTCAAATGACTCGGGTAGTTCTAAGGTGTGAGAAGGGTATAAAAGGCACTAGCCAAATGTTTATTATTTTTAGTTGAATTAGAGCCTCGGCATAGATGCATGTAGTGACTCATTAACTCTTCTTAAAAAATTTCATCAATACGAACAAACAACCTATTTGTCTTATTTATTTTAATGAGATGGCAACATATGGCCCGAATAACCTCATATCCAAAAGGTCGACTACAAGGCTGGTTCTAATGAGGCATGGCATGTCTTATAATGATGTAGCAGCCAAGCTTGATTATGTGCTCGATTTGATGCCACATTAGAGGATGAGTAGGATTACCACTCTTAAAGCTAGTGCTCCCCCTCTCGCTCACCACTCTTAAAGTTACTTAATAGTCCCCCTAAATTTAAAATATATATAAACTGCCCGTTTCCCCTTCAACCCCCCCCCCCCCCGAAAGTTCTCAGCATCCTCCCTTTCTCTCTTTCGACAGTGCTCTCCCTCTCGCTCACCGCTTCCCCTCCTTCTTCGGCCTTCTTCGGTAGTGATCGTCTCCGGCAACGGCTCTTCTTCCTTGGCATGGTCATCTTCATCGGTAAGCTTTTCCTCCCTCCCTTCCTCACTCGATCGGCTCCGCCTCTCTCAATCGTCTTCTCCATCTCAGCGTCCGCCTCCTTCCGATAGTGCTTCCTAGCGTCCGCCTCCCTCCGACACCTTCGCCCCCTTTTCTCCTTCCTTCCTCGCTCCACATTTGGTTGAGTCTCTGTTTGACCCGAACAGAGACTCTCTATTCGACCTGTTGGTCGAGTCTCTATCGGCCTGTTGGGTCGAGTCTCTGTTTGGCCCAGCAGACCGAACAGATTTGAAATCTTCTGTTCAGCCTGTGTGGCCAAACAAAAGAAATATGTTCGGCCCATTAGGGTCGAACATGTTGACTTAGTTCGATCCTATGTGGTCGAACAGATTTGACATGTTCGATCACACAGGGCCGAACAACTCACAAATCGAAAAAAAAAAATTTCGATGATAAAAATATAAATTAATCTTTGCGACTGTAGAATATTTTAAAATTATTAGTTACTTATTCATTATTTAATTATAGGTTGAAATCTCTTCAATTAAGCTTTAAATAGTGATGTTTTCATGCGGAGCGAGGGAGGAGGGGTAGGGGAGGGGGTGACGTAGGGGGAGCTATTTTGACTTGGGGGGGGTTTTAAGGATAAATATGTCAATTTATTTTAAGCGGCGGAGGGCTACAGGGGAAATTCTATTCGCGCCCACAAAAAACCTCTCAGCACCCGCATTTAAAAAAAAAAAAAAATTTACTAAGTACACCCACATGGTTACTCACTACACCCACCCATATTTTCTTAATCCCTAAATTACCCTCACACCCTTTCACCCCTCAAAAATACTCAGCACACCCTCACAACCCGCGCCGCCCCCCCCCTCCCGCCCTCCACCGTTGTTCCCGGCGGAGCTCCTCCTCCCACCCTCCCGGCGAATCCCGGCGGAGCATCTCTTCCTTCCCGGCGGATCTCCGGCGAGGCGAGGTAAGTCCCTTTTTTTTTTTTTTTTTTACTTACCTCCCATGCCGGCGGAGCGGGTTGTCCGGCATGGGAGCTCCCATGCCGGCGGCGGCCCGGCATGAGAACGAGGAAGGGAGCCGGCGGGCCGCCGGCTCCCTTCCCGTTAAGCAATTTTTTTTTTTTTTTTTTTTTGGGCCGCCGGCTCCCTTCCGGTTAAGCAAATTTTTTTTTTTTTGTTTTTGTGAGAGCCGGCGGCATTCCCGCCCGGTGCTCCCTCTCCGGCGGGTTATCCGGCATGGGAGGCATGGGAGCTCCCAGATCGTTAACAGTAAACTTATTAACCCACTTGCACATAACACTACTGAATTTTGGCAATTGCACTTATTGGCTTCTCATTCTTGATCAATTTAGTCTTATAATTCATAAATGTAAATCTGAATATTTTGTTCAGTTTCATCATATAACTTGTCTACTTGAATTGCATTTTGATTGACGTATATGCTGATACTCAGTTTCAGATATGGATGCTGGTTCCTCGCGATTTAGACCCACGGCGTCAGCCAGAAGACGTCGTGCCGGTCATGCTGAGGCCGAGGTTCCTGCTGCACCATCGCCCCCTGCTGAGGCCGTAGACGAGGACATGCCCGCTATGGACGTTGAGGGTGAAGCTGTCGGGCCATGTCCAGGAGGTCCAGAGGATGAGTCTGTCCTGAGTAGTTTCAGGACACATATAGCAGCCTCGATCTGGAGGCAACAGGTATTATTTAATTGCTATTGCATTTTACTTTCTTTAATGTATCATTACGATGCTGTGATATAAATTATTAATGGCATTTATATTACAGGAACGGGCTCCACTGAAGTGCATGAACCATGCTGCCAAGGTAGCTGAATGGCAGTGGTGGGAATCAAGGCAACCAAATAGGAAGTTCAGGGCAATCATAGAGCAGTCGGGCCTTATAGATCTAGTGCACTCCTCTTATCGGTTCACCGATAAGATTCTTGTCTCCGGCTTTGTAGAGAGATGGCAGCCCGAGACGAACACCTTCCATCTACCCTGTGGCGAGATGACTATTACATTGGACGATGTAGCCGCCATCTTAGGGATTACTGTCACGGGTTCCTCAGTGTCATGTGAGAGGATGAGCGATCGGGAAGCTGAGGACATCCTTGTTGAGCTATTGGGTGTGTCAGATACAGATGCGCGTCAGGAGGTTCTATCTGTACGTGGTCAGTCTGTTAGGTTAGAGTGGCTGAAGAGTCATTTTCACACTGTATCTGATAGAGATAGTCATCACAGGATAGAGTGTGCAGCGCGGGGGTATTTGCTATTTTTGATAGGGTGCACACTCTTTGTTGATAAAAGTGGAACGAGGGTGCCTATAGCTTATCTTGCTCTATTTAGGGATTTGGATAGAGTGAGATCATATTCCTGGGGTGCCGCTGCTTTGACTTTCTTGTACCGTCAGCTGGGGATTGCGTCTAGGGCATCAGTTAGACAGATCAGTGGATACATGACGCTGCTCCAGGCTTGGATTTATGAGCATTTTCCAGATCTCACTCCTCATCCATCCCTTGATTATACTGATGCGAGGCCCCGCGTGCAGCGTTGGCATCCTGGCACTCCATCACGTACCTCGATGGACCATTTAGTTGTTCTTCGTGAGTCATTGGACGTTTTGAGGGCCGATCAGGTATGTACCATGATGTGTCGCTTGTATATTTAAGTTTTTTTAATTTGCTATATATGACCTAGCTGGGTATTGTTTATATGTTGCAGGTCATTTGGGATCCCCATCGTCATCAGCGAGCTGATCGTCCGTTCCTAGACATTGCATTCTTCAGTGGATGCCTAAAGTGTATGGATGTCGTAGAACCCTATCATCCTGAAAGGGTTCTACGACAGTTTGGTCGGATACAGACGATCCCTCGCGCGCCACTAGCCCCTGCGCGAGCCAGTAGAGGACCGACAGCAGGATCGTACCGTATTGCATATGTCTTCTTGGATCAGTTATGGGAGGAGTGGGAGGATCACGTACTGAGCCAACGTCGTAGGAGCCATCCGGTTGTCCGACCATCGGACTGTGTTCCAGGATATATGGATTGGTATTCTCGTATCACGCACTTGGTTGTCCACCCCCCAGAGAGCCGATCCAGCATATATGATCGTGCACGAACTGAAGATGTCGATGTTGATCTTGACGTTTACCGGCGGCGCTGTGAGGATGCCATCAGCATTGTACCACACTCTACATATGGGTCGGGTGGAGATTGCATCATTTGGGACCGACTACATGTACGATGTTATGTCGCATATGGTTGATGTTCTGCAGGGTCAGCACATCTCGACTGTTGAGCCTGATGTGCCTGGACCTAGTCATGCGACACCTGATGTGCCTGGACCCAGTCATGCACGACCTGATGTTCCTGGATCTAGTCGGGCACCCACACAGCAGTATAGGCGTCGACGACGACGGGCTGGGGATTGATTGGGATGGGATTTGTATTACTTTTGCTTGTTACAAAGTCAATATTTTGTTATATGTAACATTCAAAGCAAATGAAATGAAATGAAAGTTTCAATTCCAAATTTTTTATCTTATTTACAAACATTTCATCCCTTGCCATTCCGTTTCATCCGTGCCATCCCGTGCCGGTACGTGCCGGGCCGCTTGTATTAACACCGCACAATTATCGCGCAAATCACATTGATTATATCTAAAATATAATGACATTTGTTATTGAAAAATATCAAAGGCCAATCAAAGGCGTGCCGTGCCAATGAAACGCTTGCCGGGCCAATATTACGCCTGGGCCATCAATTGCTGCCCCGTGTCGATCTGCGCACCAGATGGCCCGGGACCCATATCCTCCTCGACATTCCACTCAACCACAAAGCCCCGTGCCGGCCCGTGCCGGTGGCGTGCCAAATTTTATTAAAGATTTTGAAATAACTCAATAAATCACTCATTTTAAAATTGGTTGAAAATATAATTTGAGTACCCTCTTGTCTGCGCACCCGACGGCCCGGGCCCCATATCCTCGGACCCATTCCACACAACCAAATAGCCGCGTGCCGAATTATCCTCCGTTCGGTCTGACAGAGCCGAACAGAGGCAAACTGTTCGGCCCTGTGTGGCCGAACAAATTGCCTCTGTTCGGCCCAGTGTGGCCGAACAGAGGCATTTGTTCGGCCACACAGGACCGAACACGGTTTTTCAGGGAAAAGGCCTGTGTTCGGCCCTGTGTGCCGAACAAATTGCCTCTGTTCGGCCACACTGGGCCGAACAGAGGCAATTTGTTCGGCCACACAGGGCCGAACAGTTTGCCTCTGTTCGGCTCTGTCAGACCGAACGGAGGATAATTCGGCACGCGGCTTTTGGTTGTGTGGAATGGGTCCGAGGATATGGGGCCCGGGCCGTCGGGTGCGCAGACAAGAGGGTACTCAAATTATATTTTCAACCAATTTTAAAATGAGTGATTTATTGAGTTATTTCAAAATCTTTAATAAAATTTGGCACGCCACCGGCACGGGCCGGCACGGGGCTTTGTGGTTGAGTGGAATGTCGAGGAGGATATGGGTCCCGGGCCATCTGGTGCGCAGATCGACACGGGGCAGCAATTGATGGCCCAGGCGTAATATTGGCCCGGCAAGCGTTTCATTGGCACGGCCCGGCACGGGATGGCACGAATGGAACGGGATGGCACGGGATGGAATGTTTGACATTGATCGAAGTGTATACAAACAATTTGCACACATAAGAAGATAAAAAAAATGATATTCAAAACTTTCATTTCATTTCAATTGCATTGAATGTTACATAAACAAAATGTTGACTTTGTAACAACCAATGCACTCTACAACTCAACAGTCTCGCTAAGTATTACATCGGACGATATATTTTCTCTGAACTGTTGAATCCTAGATTCATAAGAATTGGCCCATCCGGAAGCACAAGGTAAATGGTATTTTAACCAGTTGGTTGCTATTGGCGGTACTGGATGACCCGGCAACAAGAAAACCTACAAAGAGTAATCAAGTTTAAAAAATCGTCAAGAATAACAGCAATGTCTTAAATTTAATACCTCAACAAAGAGTAATATATTTAATACCTCAACAAAATGGTTGCTATTAACGAAGGCCACTGCAATGTCTTTACGGGATACAAGAGGAAGAGGCACCGATCTGAGCGGTAAGAAAGTCAGACATTGTTGCAAGGAGAGGTGGTACAGGACAACATTGTAGCATGATGCTATAAGATGCCCCATATCTGGCATGGTCATCCACCGGTCATATGGCGGACAATCCTCAAAATATGATAATGCATGAGCGATCTCGTCAACCCTCCCCTCGACAGCATACAATGCGCGATAGTGCTCTATATGACAGTTCAACTCATGTAATAAATCCCTCCTGACACGTGGCCAATCTTCCTCTCCGAAGCCAAGTAAGTCAGCAATTGCTCGAAATCCACAGTTGCCATCAGCTTTGACATCCTTGATGTGCTGGATGAATGCCCTCAACCCGTCTGGAAGTTGATTATATAGATCATTGGCTTATGTGACCGGATTCGTTGACGAATAACCTACAAATTGTATTGAATGATATGAATTATATAAAATATAACGATAAGCTATATTAAAGAAAAGCTTCGTACCTTCTTCTTTGGCTGCCCCTTCGGCATCTGCATCCTTGGGATCCCTAAATATTTTGCTGCGAACCAGGTGAATAACTATCCTGTCCAGATAGAACCAACTCAAATGCGGAAGGGTCACGGCGAGTAGAAGTATCAACCTCCAATGAAGCCCGCCCACGTATACCGATCTTCCTTTTCGCAGGTTCTTCAAGAGATGTACTATCAGGACTTGCAATCTCTCTTAATTTCTTTAACATTTGCAATTGAGATGCCCCATCTAACTGCTCGAATTTCTCGGCAATTATATTCAACTCTGGTTTACAGGTCAACTTCACACTTTGCACATTTTTAGCAGGCTGCATATCAAGTTTCGTCCAATGAGGATCTATGCAGTCGAGGGGAATAGGCTGACCTTTCATCCTATACCGCAAAATCTCATGAGCACATGGTAAGCCATGTGTGCGTCGAATAGCACACCCACAAGCTGATTCATGAATCTCAGCTGAATTGGCCCGATTCGATTGGGCAAGGATATGATTTAATGCACATATAGATATGAATCCTCGCAGTTCTTTGAATTCAGCAGGCTTAAAGTTGTGTTGCACGACCGTCAAACTCTTCTCGAATGAGGCTTTAATGTCGCTGTGCTGTAGCTCAATCAAACTATTTATTTTTGTCCAAGAAGACTCGAAAGTACCTTGGCTTGAACCAAGCTGTCTTTTAAGCCTTGCATGTGCACTTTCAGCCCTAGTAAAGTAAGAAAATTAGATCAAAGTTATATATCAAAGATAAAAATATAATATATGAATTGCTAAGGGAAATCTTTTTCTTGTAATACCTATTTGTTGTCACATTCCCGTAGTGCCTATAATTGTCCGTCCATGCTGAGACAAATCTTTCCCTGTATTTGCTCAACCAGGTATCTGATACATATCGCAAGGCATCTGGATACGAACTGAAATCTCTCTGAAGTGCACTCCAACGAACATTATAGTCATCTTCTGTGGCTGACAGGACCAGTATATTCCAACTCATTATAAACATATCCCATTTCTCCTTTGTTTCAAATAATCTTTTGCATTGAGCCAGAACATTCCTACTAATATGCCATCTACATAACATATGTGAAGATGTAGGAAATACCCTCTTAATTGCATTCAATAGAGCCAAATCTCTATCTGTGATTATCACCTCAGGCAAAACATCAGCATCCATGACACTGCGCAATCTATCTAATGCCCATGTATAGTTATTTTCCCGCTCAGAGTCCATGTATGCAAAAGCAACAGAAAATGTGAGATTAGTTGATGTCACCCCCACAATCTCTAACAGAGGAAGACGATATCTATTCGTCTTGTATGTGCAATCCATAATCAATACACGAGGAAATGCACGTAACAAATCTATACATCCAGGGTGTGCCCAAAACAAGTCACGCACCACGTCAGTACTACCGCAACTCCTATGCCACTCAATATATTTAGCATCGGCTAATTGACCAAGAAGATGTTGCATCTGTGATCTCCCTGCTTTCTCTAAAACCTTACACCTCTGGCGTGCATTGTAGATCGTCTTCATTGTCGTAACATTGTGGGCATCTCTTTGCTTCAATGTGGACAATATATCCTTTGGCCGAACCAAAGTTTTCGACATATCCTCTAACAATGAAGTCTCCTCCCTAGATAATCTTCCAGCATATGAGTGTCCCTCGAAATGCTTCGCAGACGGATGATTGTGCACTCCACAAATAACCTCCAAAATCCAATCATCCGCAGTGTCCAATTTCCTTCCTCTTAATAAAAATGGGCATCCACACTTCTTTGTACCACTAGCCCTCTTCTTTGATCCCTTTTCCTTTTCCTTTCCGCTTGTGCATTTGTGCTTACCGCTCCTTTCGCAACCTAACTTGATTCTTGGTTTCCTAACATTGCTTCCCGAATCAGATGTTTTAATTACAATAACTAATCCATTCCTCCTCCCAGCTTCCCGACACCAACTACACAATTCTTCTCTACTCTTGAATATCTACACAATAAATAGTATAATTTAGCAAGTATAGTATACAATTAAAACAAGTCAGCAACAATTGCAATCAAAATTATCTTACTTCGTAAGTTGTAAATTCATTTGTGTAATCCATAACACAATCTGAGCCAATTTTGCTTGATTCGGTTGACGCATCATCCTACAAGGATAAAATATTATGTTAAATTTATATTTGGAACATAATGGTTTCGTTCGCTAAGTATGGCCGAACGGAATAGATTTGTTCGGCCAGAGCTGGCCGAACGGAATAGTTTTGTTCGGCCAGGGCTGGCCGAACACAAACAATATGTTCGGCATAACCTAGCCGAACAGAATGCATCTGTTCGGCCAGGTTAAGCCGAACATATTGTTTATGTTCGGCCAGCCCTGGCCGAACAAAACTATTCCGTTCGGCCCTGGTAGGCCGAACGGAACGCGTTCCGGGAAAAAAAAAAAAGACGATTCAGTTTTAAAAACGAACCTTATCGTCACCGTCGCCTTCCCAGATTACTAGTTGCTTCTCCATTGTTGAAATGAGAGCTTTAAACCTTGTCTAGACCCTGATTTCAGAGACAATCGTTGAGAGAGGGAGGAGGAAGGGAGATGGCTGTGCCTGGGAGAAAAGTTTGAAATGTTATCAGGGGTTTTGATCATGGGTGTAGATAGAAATAAGCAAGGGTAGAAAGTAATTACATCTTAGGGTATTTTAGGTATTTTAATTTTATGTAAGTGTGGGTGTGGAGAGTAATCGTTGGGGTGCCAATAGAACGACTCGGGCTACAGGCGAAAAATTGCGGGCCAAATAGAATTACCCCCTCCCCCGCTGGTTCGCCGCCTTCCCAAGTTGCCCTTTGCGTGAGAGGCCGAGAGCGCCGGGCCGGAGAGCGAGTGCCGGGTGGGGAAAGGAGATGGACAGGAGCCCTGACGCCGCCGTGGAGGGCGTTTTAGAAGCCCTGACGTCGAGGGGATGGCGTTTCAGAGACCTGGACGAGGAGATACGGGCGCTCATCCGGAGCTACGTGGCTTCCTCGTCTTCCTCCACCTTCCCTTCCTCGTCGGCCGTGGAAATGATCGAATCGGAGCTCTTGAACATGGATTTGCGTTCGTTCGGAGGGAAATCGATCCCCGACGCCTCCTCTTTGAAGAAATCGTCCCATCTTCAAGGCCCCAAAGTCTTGCAGGTGTCAATGAAAAATTCCGCTTGCTTTTGCTTTCCAGATCTCTCTCTCTCTCTCTTTCTTCTCTATCATTTCCCTTAAGATTCGATCTTACTCATTTTACTCTATCAGGATCATCCCTTTTCTTTCTATGTTCCTATGCTTCGTGGGTGTGTGATGCGGGACCGTTATAGTTTTTTAAAATTAAGGTTTTCCTCTTTTGAAAATAGATGAAATTGCTCATATCTGCGGAACATTATAGGGACAGGAGGGTTCTTTGTGAGCCACGATCGCTTCTGCTAAGATAAGAAACCATGTTATGTTGGCTGCAAGAAACAAATCTTTATGACACATGACATTGGCTCGAGAAGACGTAAACTGGGGTTTTCTCTATCGAAAATGGATGGTTTTGCTCACCTCTAGGGATATAGTAGGACATGTGATCTCTTTGTGTGCTTCCAACTTCAAGAACGCCTCTCTTTAATTGAAGAAACCGTCACAACTGTTTATGAATGTTTGACGTATGAATTGTGTTTCGTTTATTTTTCCCCCGTTTTTATCATTAAAAAATTCACGTGTCCAGCTGTTTTAGGTAATGTTAATGTTACATAGTGGGTTATGTATGTCTTGTTTCATCCATTTTCAATGCATTTTTTACTTTTATATAACTGGGTTTTTAATGGAGAAATTTGTTATGATTGAATCCTTTATATTTATCTCCATAAACATCTTATCTTTCCTATATATCAAGAAATATTTTACAGATTTGTAAAGGTAAGTCATTTTGAGGGCTTAACAAGATATCTATTCAACTGCTTCTTACAGTTATTTAAAATTATTTATAGCTTCTTTTTTTTTAATTTTTTGTTTATTGTATATGGGAACTAGTCATCATGGATTTAGGAAGAGGATCAGGAAAAGTTTTGCTTTGGTCCAGTTTCATTTCAAATTTCACATAACTGTAGTCCTCTTTTCGGGCTAATTTGTTTGGTCATACATAGCTTTGTGTCATGTGCAGGTAGTTTCTTCACGAGATATATACCTAAGCAGCATTGATGCTTCCTTCAAAAACTCACAGCATCATCATCGTCTCCTTCGATTTAGTCTCACTGATGGGCAGTCTGAAGTAATTGCCATAGAGTATGCACCAATTCCATCTATTAATGAAGAGATAATTCCTGGCACCAAGGTTTGTCAATTATCTGTAGATTTGTGAAAGTTTTTTAGTTCTAACAAACAATTTTGAGGATGTGCTGGTACATATATTTGTTAGTGCCATGTTGATGAATTGAATATCAGTTTGACAAGCTTAATAAAGCAATAAATTATATTTTATAAATCGATCATAAACTAGCAGATTATTTACACAATTAAAATGAAGCAATCATCAGCAACTTTGGTTGCAGAATTGTTGAACATAAGAGATATAGTTTCATCCCTCAACTTCATTATTTAGAAGAGTTGAGCTTACATATCCTAGCAATATCAATAGGCAAATATGGAACAAGTGCAACAACAACAAAGCCTTAATCTCAAACTAAAGTTGGCTACATATAATCGATTTTGAGTCATATTTTTATAAGATGCACAAATATGGAATACCTGCAGCTTAGATTAATTTAGGTTGCGTTTGGTATTGCCATCACCTTTTCTTTTGTTTTTTTTTTTTAAAAAGAAAGTGAAATTTTGTTTTCTTTTTTTTTTTGTTACATTTCTAATAGCAAAAACATGTTTGGTAGTCATTATTGTTTTTTATTTTTTATAATTCTGACAATAGAAGCATGTTTGGTAGCTAGTGTTATTTTTTTATAGCAAAAGACACTTTTACAAAGTTACTTTTTCAAAAAGTTTTTACAGTTTCCAAAACTTGCTTTAAAAAAAAAGTAAAAATAATGTAACTAAACATATTTTTTATGTTAGATTTCGTGTTTCTACTTTTAAAAATAAAAAATGGGAAACAAAAATGATATCAAACAACCCCTTATCTTTGAATTGCTATTTTGGGATTTTTTTATAGATCAGAAGTATAACTCACCAAATTTTGAGCTCTTTGGCTACCGTCTCCCAGCTTGACTTCAAAACAATTAACTCTCGCTTGTGATTTTTAGATATGATACCTATATGAATGATTAATCAAGATTGCTGTAGTTTCCTGCCAGGAATGAAAAGTAGCTTAATTTTTGTCCTGTTTCTTGCCTATCTAATTGCCACTTTCAATTTTCTATTCGTATCATGTCCTTTTGCTCAAAGGACTACTTAGTAGCACCAAGAACCAACTTCCAACATAATTGCCTCCTTGATCACCTGTGACAAACACTAAGCCACTCTTCAGATGCCTATGTATGTGTACATGTATACACTATGTATATGTACGTATATACACTATTTGCTTTGGTCTTCTACAGCCATTTTAGTGTTTTACTGACATTTTTTGTTTACTTATATTTTCATGAATCCAAGATATGATGTTACTGTTTATGGTATGTATGATGCTTGTATTGACTCATCTATCTTGTTTTCTCCCCTTCGATTGACAATTTGCATTAGGTCCGTTTAGAGAACAAAATTCCAATACACAATGGGATATTGTGTCTGAATTCTAATGTTGTGACTGTAATCGGAGGTACTGTACAATCTCTCCATGAAGAGTGGCAAATGAGTCAGAAATATTCAGGCTTTTCTCGCTTATCCCTGAGGTTATCTCAGAATGATGATGATGCGGGTCCTCCTCCATTTGAGAAGTTACACATTGGAGTGCGTCCTGATAGGGTGGACCAACTACATAGTTCTCATGGTATTCAATCTCTTTTATAGACCATTTATTGATTTTAAAGTAGTTGTTCCGCATGCATATAAGCATTTCAGTTATGTAATATTTCTTTTTAAGAATTTGGTTGTTTAAAATATTTTGGTTATCCTGTTAAGAAAAGTATTGTTATTAGAAGGCAGTTGATCGCTTGATAAGCTGGTGCAGTCCATTCTAAATTTGAAACTTAAAATAAAGATTCAGCAATGATTTAAGCCTCAACGAGATAGGGATCGAGACAGCTGAGACGTCTCATCTTAGAGAGATTACGGAATTGATCTCGACCATAATATTTTATAATTTTAATTTTAAATCGATTTAATTTATCATAAAAATATAACTTTTAAAATTTAAATATGTTTAAAAATTGAATAAAACATTAAATCTTCACAAATATTTTTTAAGAAAAAAAAAGATCCCAAGCAAATATTGGGACGTATGACCAGGACGGAGATAGAAATGGAAGGGAACACAGGGCGTCTCGTTTCATGAAAAAATTGGAACACCTTTGGTCCATGAGATTTAAAACCTTAAAATCTAATATATTGTTAGCGGGACTAGGACCTTAAATAGGATCTAGAATTTATTGATTTCAGTTAGGATAATATACAAACACAAAAAAATGCAGAGTCATGCATAGTTACATCTATGTGTATTTGGTGTTCCTGTTGTGTATGCATGCGCGCAAACACAAAAAAAACACAGAAACGTCCATGGTTACACATGTCTTTGGTGTTCTTGTTGTGTATGCGCACACGTGCAGACACATGTGTCTGCCCATATGTGTGCATACATATATGTGTATGGCATGTATTGGCAGTTGACCTTATTTGGTTTTGATAACTGTTCTCATTGCAAGCTTTATATGTCATTTTCCATATATGTTATCCTTTTTTTTTTTTCTAGTTTCAACACATTATTTCTTGTATTCTACCTGATTCAACCTCAAAAGTTTCTCATAAAATTTCAGATGCTGATGGTAGACAAGTAGGAAGCAAAATCCATCAGGTGGTAGACAAAGGACATCCTCTAATGATGCAGGGGCAGATAAGTTGGTCAATGATCCAAAAATGGACTCTGTAACTGAAAGGGCCGAAGATAAACCTTGTTGTTCTGATGCCAGACCAAAAGAAGGTATATCAATCTCCATTGCCTTTAGCTTTATGAAATTATAGCCACCTTTTTTGGTTAAGCTGGTTCTGATGTTTCTGTTGCTCCATTGATAGTGAGTGAAGCTGCTCCTGTTCAAAACCAAGCTGCTGCACAGAAGCTTCTGCAGAAAATGAGCCAGCCATCACATGAGGACAAGCATCCTCGGGGTCACAAACAAAGATACAAATTAAGACAAGAGGAGACTGCAGTTTTCACTTTAGATGAATGGGAAAGGAGAAAAGGCATTAACTTGAAGCCCATGGTGACAGGGGAAGTCCAAGATGTTAGCCATGATGAGGAGCTAGCTCGACAACTTCAGAGCCAATTGGATTTGGAAGATATCTATGTTAGTGTCTTTTTGTCACCTGTTCTATTTGAGCTCATCATTTGAAGCTGTTGCTGTTGGAATACTGAAATGAGTACTTGCAATGTCTTTAGGGAAAGACTGGACAGGCAGATGCAGAACAGATACGGATGAGCATGTTCAACTTTGGCAGGGCAGAAGAGAAGAATGATGACAGAAGGGGATTCAGAGGAAGGGGAAGGGGGAGGGGGAGGGGGAGAAGACAATTCTGTTAACCCGTCCAATTCTGTGGTCATTTTTTTCTGCTGGAAGGTGTGGTGTCTTTTGTTTTTGCTAATTTTCTTTTTACTTCAGATGGTTTAGTAGTGCTATGCATCTGCAAGTTAGCGGGCTCATTAAAATTTGGGTGGTCTGCTCTCAGTCATAGGCTACTCAACCTTGAATAGAGTAGGTGACTGCCTTGGATTTGTTAACTGGTCAGCCTGAGTTAAGTTTAAGCCTGTTATTTACCCACTTTTAGATTTGTTAATCTACCTCCTCGTAGATTGGAGCACTAATTTTGAACCAATGCTTATGTTGCGAGATAAGTCTACAAGGTTTGCTAAAAGTTTCCCAATGTGACTGCTTATATGATAATAACTACCTGCCACAAGTGGTGTAACAAGAAAAGGGCAGAATTATTGATAGAGCACGTGCTGGACTAGCATACTAGTAGAATGGAAAAGATCATCCTTTACAATTTGTGCTATGTTTCGGGGAGTCTATATCATGGTGAAGAAGTTTATGCATCTTTTTCAGGTTTGTCAGGCATTAGTGCAATAAATTGTCCACGGTGGTATCAAAATATAAGGTTCATTTCTTGATGTGGAAGCTGACTTCTTCACATTTTTAAGCCAACTCCTTTGAGTTCTTTCATTCAGTTGTTATGACACTAATGCTAGAGACAGCAATGTTATAATAATTTATTGGCATATAGAAACATACCTGCCATGACAATCCTAAGCTGCGGGCCTTTTTCTGTGTCAACAAACATGCAAGTTTCCATAATTTTGTGCATTAGTCTCTGTCATAAAAAAAAAAAAAACAAAGATGACTTATATTTACCTGTTGTAGTTTCTGTAATTTAATGAAGTAGTCGATATTTTAGTTGCAGGTTTGTTGATATGATTTTGTTTGTTCTCATCATGTCACAACTAACATGATGAGCTCCTTATTCTTAATTTTAGTAACTAATTCTATTATGGTTATTTTGTTTGTTTGATGTCTTGAACAGATAAGATGTCTGGAAAATTGATGAGGCCAGCAAAAGCATGTTCCTCCAGTGCTTCAGATACAGGTGGTAACACCTCCCGTTGTTTTCCGTTAATGTCTGAAGAACTGCATGTGGACTACAAATTTGAAAAACACCTTGTTAGTTTTCTATGAACGGAAGCGGTTTCATAAGCAACATTATATGAGGACCATGAATATGGGTTCAGTGGTCACATTAATGTTCACATAAATATAAATTTGCAGTAGGCCTTTGGAAGACTTGAGAAAGGGATAAATAGATTCTATCAACGAAACGGATCCCTTCCTTTCTCTGGTCTGAAGTGGTGTCAGCTTGCACTTTTTCTTCCACGGCGAAGTTCTTTGTATCATATTTAATTTTTGTTGCGTTGCTAATGACTTTTCTGTGTACTGTCTAGTGGTTAAAAAAGAAATTCTGCGGTGGATTAGTTATGTGACCACTGTAGTTTGAAGTTCTTGTATCATACTTCATTTTGCTAATGACTTTTCTATGTGCTGTCTGGTGGTTAAAAAGAAATACTGCGGTGGATTAGTTCTGTGACCACCCTGGTTTTAAGTTGCTTGTAAGAATTTTGATAGATAGATGTGCTGCTGTAAATTTAATTTTGCGTATGGACGCTGGTAAGAGGGATGATTTGCCTGCCACCTTTCTTTATTAATGCAAATGGAGGGTAGAAAAAGTACCCGCGCTCAGGGAATCCACGACTCTGTTTGTAGATCTCCTCACCGTCCGGTTGGAGCTACTCTCAATCTCAATTGCTGATATAGCTATGTAACGGTCATGGGCGTGGGTCCATATATATTAACGTTACAAAGGAGCATTGTTTGGCTTCACTAACATCTAGAGCACATTATGTTATTAAGTTTCTAAAGTATTATCAGGTCAAATTTAGCCAACATGATAATTACTTTATGTTCTGTCTCTGATATAAATGTGCTATACGCGTTTTAAAACCTAGTTACCAAAGAAAGATGTGCTTTGCAGTGAACAAATTACAAACAAACGTCCAGGTACATAGAAATTGGCGAGCACATATTTACAACTAGCGGGTGTCAACGCTGCTAGCGCTTGTACCAGTGGCAGCACAAGCATAATGTCTGGCTGGTGAACAAGCTGACCCCAAGAAAATGGTTTCCCCCCTTCCCCTTAGTAAATACCCATCGAGCAGACCTTTTTATACCCCGATTCAACTCCGCCCAGAGGAGCCGAAGCCGATGAGATAGATAGAGATGGGTGCAGGGTTCTTGGTGGCGCCTGTGGGGTAGGCAGTGGCCAAATTGGAAGGTAATCCACAAGGGCAGCCGTTAAAGGACAAATTTTATCGACGCATTAAGGCACTACACCAACTCTTTCACACACCTCGGCCAACAAGCCTTACCTCGGTTCTGACTCAATATGTGAGAAATCGTCTCCTCACTATATTTCTCAAATAAAATAAAATAAAAAAGATGCACAACAAGCAAGAGAAGCATATCCACAGATTGAACAATCTCTGTGATGTGCCCAACAGATGTTAATCTGTACAAATTTATACACTAGCTTCTCCCAGCTAAATTTCGTGCCTTGTCACAGGGCTCCATTATGGGTTGTTTTTTATGTCACCACTCCTGGATTCGATGCGCAGATATCCTGAAAATCTGGTTTGAATGATAATGCAAACTAAGAAAAAAATGCAGTGATAGAATAGAAGCCTTGCAAAAGAAAAGTACATCAAATGAAATAAGGAAAAAATATATTTCCTCTATCCCTTATCATTGCAGATGAAGTTAGTCATCTGTACAGAGAAAAAGATCACAAGAATACAAAATCTAAGATATTGTTGTTTAAATCATGAATAGAAGATTGTCATAGTGCAATAACAAGAAAGAACAAAAACCAAGGAATTATCAAAAGAGAATTAAAGACGCATAGATCAATGAAGCATTGCCCAAAATACAAGTGAGAACTCATGAGCCCTCTTTACCGCCCAACATTCCAATCCATATCACAAGTTGGACTTTTTTTTTATTTAAAAAAAAGAAAACATCGATATCAAGTATATTCAATGAAAGCATAACATTTGATATGCACAGTACCACTCACCCAAACAGTTCTATTCATACTTGAGACATTTTCTATCTATTTCCTTGTTCATTATATTATATGAAAGCTACAGAGGAAACATTTGCTTTGATGATCTTTTCTACGAACATTGTAGCATCTTTGATTCCCCATCTATACTTCAATTAAACTTGCACTTACATGCACTGTAGTTCAAAATTGCTAATTTTAAGACAAGAAATCCTATACCCTCCCTAGGGATCTGGCTTAATGGATGAAGTTATGATCCAATGGAATTTAAAAACAGCAGTATGACTATCTCGCTAGCATACAACCCTTTACAAATTAGTGTCAAACCTTCAACAAGGCAAGTCAGAACCACCTATTGGTTCTACTTAAGGGTGAGCATACATTAGATTGGGTCGGTTCCAAGGCAAAACCTAGAACTAACTCAATTAAGATCAGTTCTAAGATTTTGGACCCTGAAATAAACCAACTATATCTCAAAACAACCCAAAAGAACTAACCCAGATTTAATTTAATCAGATCAGCTTGGTTCTAGATTGGTTACAGGACAGAACTTTTTTCCTCCTCTTTTTTGCTTGACACATGTCTAATATCTAATGGCCAAAGTTTTCCCTCTTAATTATGTTTAATAAAAAGGATATATATATATATATATATAAAACTAATATTTAAGATCTTTAACACAGATGATAGACAACTTATAAGGTTTACCTAAAGTCTTAGGCTTGATTCCTAAGAGTGCTTCACTTTTTTTTTTAAATTCTACCAAAAAAAAGAGGGTGGGCAGTCTCAGGTCAGAATTTAGAACCAACCTCAAAAATCAAGAACCAACCCAAAGGTGACTAGTTCCAGGATTTCGGATTCCTAACTAGCCCTATTAATATTCAGTACCAAACAAGCCCAACTCCATCTGATCGGGTCAATATCACTTCTTAGGTTATCCTAGCCCGTTGCTCACACCCTGGTTCTATTCATGCATCTCCAGAAACTGTAATGATTGCTCAGGTTGTGGGTAGCCTAGAATATGCATCACCATGTTGTGCTGCAGCCTAGCTCAGGTATACATGTTTTCTCATGTCTTGCCCAAAATCAGTTTGTGATCAGCCTTAAATAAAAAATTTAAAGTCTAAACCTGAATCTGGCCCAAATTATATAGGACAACAATTAGTTAAGTATACCGGCCTTAGCATCAACAGGCCAGCTCAACTAATTTACACATCTAGTTTTAAACTTAAGCAACCAATTAGCAATTCTACAAGGTTTAGCTAGGTTTGACTAAGAAAAGCAAATGCAAGCACATATCATAATCTTAGTTTATTGATTTATTTTTTGGAATTCCCACCACAATTATAGTGTGACATTTATCATACCCAGCCTAACTGGCATTCTATAAGAACTCTAGAATTATACAAACATTAATTGTAAAAATATGTGGGGGAAAAAAAATACTGACCCTTGTTTAAGGCATATTGTCTATAGAAGCTATGCCTATAGAGGTTTCCTTAATGCTGCAGCATGTACGGACTTGACGTACCTTCTCATCACTCAGCAGACAAGTTCAAATATGCGCTCAAAAGCCTTTTCACAAATTAATGAAATCATGGGGTAACTTGTCCTCATAACCCTTAATTTCCACTCATGCGACAGCAAAAACCATAAGGTTTCTCTGTATTTTAGACAAGTCGACATGAACATGGAGTGTGACAAGGTCCTACCATAATTCTCGTTTAGTCTAATATTTGAAAATTCACCCAATAACTTCAGTCTCATGGACTAACACCTTATCATATTCTAAATAAAATGCACCAAAATGACTTCAATATTTTTAATAGCAAAATACTTGGTTATGGGATTTTTGCACAGGTACCCATTATACTTGATTATATCTCTTATTGGAAGTGTTTTGGCACTTAAAATTACCCATTCTTCTCATTAATGTCTTATTTTTGGAAATTTGTCATAATTATTGTCTAATATTCACCATTCCCAAGCACTGTGAATCAGCATTTTATCATGTGTAAGATAACACACATCAAAACAACTTCTGTAAAAGAATAGCAAAATACTTGGCTACATACTGTTGATTTTTGTATGAGCATTCACTATGTTTGGTGATTGCTCTTATGTTGATGTCTTTTGCACTTCAAATCACCCATTGAACATGCATTTTCTTCTCATCACCCACAAAGCACACACTCCATACACCGTCACAAGCTCTTTCATATATTAGGAAATGATATTTAATCTTCCTAACTATAAATTGTAGTTAAATTGCTTGTAAAAAGAAAATTCCTGTCATAATCATTGTCCGATATTCACCATTCCCAGGTGTCATTAATCAAATTTTATAATATATAGCATAACATGCATATAAACAACTTCTGCAAAAGAATAGCAAAATACTTGGCTACAATGCCGTTGATTGTTGCACCAATATTCACTATGTTTGGTAATTGCTCGTGTGTTGATGTCTTTGGCACTTCCAATCACCCATTCAACATCCCTTTTCTTCTCATCACTCACAAAGCACACACTCCAAATACCATCGCAAGCTCTTTGTTATGTTAGGAAATGATTTGCTAAATCTTCCTAACTCCAAATTGTAGTTAAGTTGCTTGTAATAAGAAATTTCTTTAAGTACCTTCTTGCCATGAAAATGATTTTCCTGAGCTTTGTATGTTTTTCTTCCATTAATTTGGAATCCTTCAAGCTTCCAGATCCTCATTAAACTGATAGATTAAGAAGCCAACCCAGTTTTATTATCATTATCATTATTATTAGACTCATATTACAGTCCATATCCAGTTAAGGTCTTCACCAAAAACAAATCTTATCCTAGTAAACCCACTTCAACTTGGTATTCCATTTGGTTCTTGAGCCAAAACTCTTTTCTTACTAGTTTGATGGTTAGACCCTCCACAGCTCAAATGACCAAATTACAACCCTCTCTACTACAATTTCCCCTTTATGGCCATTACCTCATTCACTACTTTGGACATACTATTCACCGTAAAAAATGAGTTCATAACTTCATGCCAGACAACAATTCTCCACCTCCGTGTGTCATCCGTACAGCTGTAGTTGCAACAGCATTATTACTGATATTGCAGACTTCTAACAACATCAGAAGATCTATTAAATGTTTAACAAAGATAGTAACCCACAAATCCTAACATTCACTCCCTACAATCGTATGGCAACCAAGATTAGAACCCTTCACAAATAATTGAATGAATGGTAAGACTTCCACAAGGACATATCTCTGGGCTCCAACGTTCAAGACAACTACAAAGACTGTAGGATCTCTCTTCCAAAATGGCATCATCTAGCAATCTCAAACAAAATTGGCATACATAAAATTAGTTCAAAAAGTGTGGCTGCATACTGATACAAAGTCACAGACCCATAAATGTTTTTGCTTCATTTGCAAAACCATCCCAATGCATGAATATCATTTTTGAGCTGCAGCGTACATTATTATCCAGAAAGTCATGGTGTAGACAAAACAATGCTGTTTAAAATCCTGTAGAGAACAATGCTAAACCTATTGAGATCTGAAGATGATTGCGAAAAAAATGTAGTTGCTGGAAAGGGGAAATGCTAGTCCTTGTGTTAAAACAAATCAATGTGTGTCCACGACCATTTCATTTCATGAATAAGCAATCAAGATTGCATCACTCTCTAGTCCTAATATTTCTATCAAACAAATGCTTTGTTGCACAAATATCTTAGAATTAGTAAACAGAACGTCTCAGCAGGTATTATTGGCATACCTGCACAGCTGCCTTTCTGCAATTTGAAGCCCCCCATTCTACCCAGCCCATGGACCAGGAGGTGCCTCTTGTGTATGAGCTTGCTGCATAATAAGCACATCAACCACATAATCATGCAAGAGGAACGCTCAGTGAATGCGCTAAACAACACTGGATGAATAATCTGATACTCATATAACAGAACAAGAAAAGAGTGAAATAAAGCATCTACAATACAAACTTGAAACATTTGTTGAAAACCCCAGCGTATCCCTGACTGATTCTCAATTGCATGCTGGTGGTTCACCGGGACTCCAAAATGGTTACCAATTGATAAGTTAGTTGGGTTCACTGGTTCCTATGAAAATAAACGAAGTGAAAATTGATTAAAGAATAGGCAGTAATCAAGGAGTATCATGCAGTTATGTAGAGTATGATGCAGTTATGTAGGACAAAGAGGCATAATACACCGAATATGAAACAAACCGTGAGGCTAATGGTTTCTTGTGTCCAGAGGGGACTGTCAAACTGTGGTGTATCAGGGGCAATACGAAGTATATCACTTTGACTACCCGCTGTTGGCTTTCTTTGACAGACCTATTGATATAAGAATGGAAATAAAGATGATTATCTATCAATGAAGAATAATGTTGCTGATATATCTCTCACTAAACTCTTACCTTTTTCTTGCTTGTCTTAACTATCTTTTCTACAAGAGAATCTTTCCTTTTTTTCAGTGGCTGACCTTTCCGCCTCACTTGAACTTGATCATGAATCTCATCATTTTCGTTGATCAAACTTCTTTTTCCATTCATGATATAGGTCCTGAGTTCAGGATCGCTAATTAAGGAATCGCTCGCAATCATTTCCTCCATTCCCTCGCTTAGAATTTTCATTACAGCATCATAATTATCATCAGTAATTGCCCCTACCTCAGCAAATTTTACACAAAACTTATAAATATTATTGTAACGCTCCATGGGACCATTAGCTAGTGAATCATTAGAAGGAGAAGGCAAGCTATGAATGTGCTTATAGTCCTTCCGCCACCGTTCCAGAATAAATTGGGATGGGATTTCATACACCTCCAGAAAGTTAAGCACTGATAATGCATGCCTACATAAAATACCTCTGAATTGGAATGAACAACAAATGCATCGCAGATCCAGATCCTGTGAGTTATAAATAACTTCATAATTTCTGTTTTCCATCATATTACCATCTTTCATTTGTATGGGTTCTTTCACTTCAAAGGTAGATACCGGCCCATCTACCCTAACTGGTGAAGGTATGCAATACAATATTGCCTTCACTTCTTCCTGAAATTTTTTGAACATGTCGACTGTATAAATCTTGCGCAGCTGATCTTCCATGTAGAATTTTGATATCAACTGGGGGCTCTTGCTGAAAGAATCAATATCAGCTTGGACTTCCTTTTCATATTTACTTTGTATAGCTGTCTCATACTTGCAAAGAAATTGCTTTATAGAAGTCTTTGGGTAGATATATCCATCGAAAAAAGAAGCCATATTTTCCTTTTGCTGAATGGTAGACATCCCCGCCCAAAATGTGTCTTTCACAAAAACCGGGACCCAAGAATATCTATTTTCAAATAATGACTTGAGCCATTCATGTTCTTCAAGCCCATATTTCTCAATCATATTTTTCCAAACTTCCTCAAAATCATCAATTACTAAAGAGTCATACACTGCTTTTTTCATTATTCCTTTGATCACCTTATATTCAGCATGCCCTCCCAAATATTCTTGCATCCTTTTCATTATATGCCACAAACATAGACGATGGCGAGCATCTGGAAAAACCTCAACAACTGCTTCTTGTATTGCCTTACAATGGTCAGTGATTATGGCATTCGGAGGAACTCCTGACATGCATGACAACCATGCCTTAAATAACCACCTGTATGTGGCAGAACTTCTATTTGAAAGCAGCGCACAGCCTAGCAACACTAAGTGACCATGATGATTCACTCCAACAAATGAAGCCAAAGGTGTTTCAAAATTGCCTGTCAGGTAGCTTGTATCAAATGCAATAACATCGCCAAAATTCTGATATGCAGCCCTAGACCTGCCATCAGCCCAGAACACATTTTTAACATGTCCTTCTGCATCCAAGTCCATAAGATGGAAGAAGCTTGCATTTGTAGTCTGCATCTGAATCAAAAACTGTTGAAGGGCCTCAACATCTTCCCGTCTGAGAAAGAAGACTGTGCCTTTCCAGCAGAACTTTCATCATCGTTTTCACCTGATGCCTGCTCTCTCTGTCCCTTTGCGCGAATCATGGGCTGCCTTTTCATTCCATCATAGATGTCTTTATGGGAGCGAAAGTACTTGGACATCGCTGGGTTCACAGGATGGTTGTGCTCAAGAACAACTTCAGTCAAATGGAACAACCCATCAGCATACCTCTTCTGCACCTTAATCTTTGCCTGACAATCTGTTCTAGCTGAAAGCCTCAAGCGGTAAGAGCTGCAGCGTTCCGAGTTCTTGTACACTCTCTTGCCCTCCTTGCAACAGGTGAAAGTGACCTTGTTGCATTGCCCATCTTCGAGGCTGTACCAAGACCTCCTGATCTTAGTACCGAATCCGGTGCGGCGAGCATACTGGTTATAGAAGTCATAAACTTCTTCAAACGTTTGAAGACCAACCCCACACGGGGGACTCCCTCATCTGCTCCGATCGTCTTCTGATCGCCACCAGGCTCCAGCTCCGGCGGAGACTCCGGTTCGCCTGCTTGTTTCCCAGCATTTGGCTCCCCCACAGAGACCACTTCCACATCCTTCTCCGGAGGCACTTCTCCGTGATCTCCGGATTCATCTGCCATCCCCTGCAAAAAAAAAAAAAAAAAAAAAAAAAAAAAAACAAAAGAAAGGAAGGAAGGCTGCCTTCCGATTCAGCTCTCAAGCCGTAATAATTGTAATTTATAATTGATAAAAAATAGCATTTTTACATAACTAAATTGCGATTTGCAAATAATAAATTAGGAGTCCTACAAAAAGATAACGACTTTTGGACGATCGAACCGAAAAGAGGAGAATCCAATGAAAAAATGAAATAAGAAACGACATTTTTAGCACAGCAAAGGATATATCGACAGTTCTGACGTCAACGTCTTTCTTCCATCAGGAAGCAAAGCAAAGCATATCAACAATAACAGACACTAGGACTAGGATTTCCGTCCAAACCCTAACCCTAGATCGAAACCCTAAAACCCTGACAAAGAATGAGACCGAAGAAAGCTCGTAACAGATTAAAGAATACCTCAGATAGAGTTCCCCTTTTGGATTCCTCTTCCCTAACGAATTCCCTTCCACCGAGAGAGAGAGAGAGAGAGAGAGAGCGGAGATACTTGTCACCGGAAAGGAGAGGGGGGGGAGTAGGGGAAAACCATGGAGAGCCATCAACAGTGCTCTAAATTACAGCTCGAACCTTCGCTATCCAACCTGATCGAATGTGCTACATCTGTTGAGCATAGTACTCAAAAGTTGACACGTGGTGGATCAGCATGTACTTCCTCCTGTAATTGATATAAAATTATTTTTATTTTTATTTTAAAATTTTAAAATAAATAAATTTAAAATTTTAAAAATATAATTTAATACATCCAAATGAAGGTAAATTAATCGCACAATAAAATTAAATAGGTTACAAACCTTAAAAATTGATAATTTTTATTTTAAGAAATCATCATTAAAGCTTAAAAATTTTTATTTTGAAGAAGTTACAAAATTAAAAAGAGATGTATACTATGACTAGTTTATATAATTTTAATATTTATAATGATTAATGATTTATAAAAAATCTAAATAAGAATCATAAATATATTTTATTCTTTTTATTTCTATTTATTTATAATTTAAGTTTTTATAAAAATATTTTAAATTTTAATGATACAAAAGATTGAATATTTGATGTGTGCATTTGCACGCAATTTTTTTTTTGTTCTACCATAGTTATTAAAATTATTATAAATATATCGTTGTTAAAAAATATTTCTATTGATATTTAATGATTATTTATAATAATAATTATGAAACAATAGGAATTGCTATAACGAATATACAGCATTAATGATTATTTGTTATTTTTATCTATAATACTATTAATTTAAAGTTTAATATTTTTATCTAATAAATTTAATTTTTTTTTTAAAAAAATACTGCAATAGAGAAAAATAGAGCGGAAAGAAAACTAAAGGGGAAAACAAAGAGAAAAAAGTGATGGGTCTCACGTAAAAATTTTCTCTACGAAACCTAAGAGATTTCGGAGAGAAAATTTAAAAGTATTTTATTATTATTTTTTTTCATTTCAATATTGATCCTTAAAAAAATAACTAATATATTTTTTAGATATTATCATTGTAAATTATCAACTTTTCTCTTCTCTCTATTTTTCCTTCACTCATTCAAACTGAAGGAAAGAAAATATTTTTTCTCAATTTTTTTTCCTTCTACTTTTCTCTTCTTTCAATTTTTTTTTTCTTTTCACTTTTTTTCTCTATCCAAACAGCATAATAATAGTAATCCTATCGCTCCTTAATTTAATCCTCAATATAATTATCATCCTTTAATTTAAGCCTTAATTTAATTATCATCCTTTTTAATATTTATTTCTTGTTTATGTTAATCCCTCTAGTGAGTAGTGGTTAGGGGTGCAACTCGGGCTCATGAAACTCGGATTTTTCTCAACCCTAACCCTAACCCTATTTGTAAAATATCAACCCTAACCCTAACCCTAACCCTATTTGTAAAACCTCAACCCTAACCCTATTTTTAAAAATCGGGCTCGGGTTGAGTTTCGGGTTGGAATTCGGGTTGATGAGAAAAATAAAATAAAATATTTTTTTCAAAGTAAATAAACACCGAATTATGGATCCCAAAGACGAAAAAAAATTTCTTGCCGAACGCATAAGCTGGACTCGGGGCTTTAACATTGTATTAAAAAAAATCTTACTTGAAATAAAAAGAGGAGGAGGTGTCGTAAACAAAGAAGAGAAGGAGGCTGAAAGTGAAACGAAATGTGCGGATGATCCACCTTTATGTTTGTCCTTTTTCTCGTATGCGACCGACGACCTTGCCCTTCTCGCCCTTAAGTTGGCCATCTCGTCCGATCCGATTGGCGCCTTCAATATCCTCAAAAATTTGGTGCCGATAAGCTACCCCCGTTCGGGTAACCCTTGGGTTCGGGTTATCTCGGGTTCGGGTTGTGGTCAACCCTAACCCGGGTCAATTGCAAATCGGGTTGGGTTAAACTCGGGTCTTTCGGGTTCGGGTTGGACAAACATGAGTTTAAACACTGCTGTAAATCGGGTTGGGCGGGCCGGGTTCGGGTTGAACCCGGCCCAAGTTGCACCCCTAGTGTATATATATATATATATATATATATATATATATATATATTTTCTTTACGTAAAAATTAAGCAATATAATTATGAAAGGTTGCGTCGAGCGGCGTCGGCTGAGGGCACGCTGAGGTTTAAAACGCCTCGTCGAAGGGTTTTTTTTTTCTTATTTTTTTTTTTAAAAAATCGAAGGCCTCCCTCCGGTTCGAATTCGCTTGTGCTTTCTCCCCGCGGAAGAGAACCAAAGGACACGGCAACGGACTAGTCCCATCTCCTCTGGAAAAACCCTAATTTCTCCCATCGATACTCCTAATCGGCCTCAGCTTCACGCGTCGCAAGGAGGGATAGAGATGGATAGCCTCCAGATTCGGTTCGCTGTTTCCCTGGTAACCTCTTTCTCGATTGCTGCAAGAGCCCTCAAGAGGAAGTCCGTCGATCGCTCCGGCGTTCTCGTCGGCATCCCGGTGATGGTGATCCACATGCTTGCCGGCTACAGGTTCCATTTCTTGTTCCAATCCTTCTCTCTCCTCTCCTCTCCTCCTCTTTGAATCTCCAGTGTTCTGATCGTTCTCTGGGAAATTTGTTCGAAGGTTCGCGGCTCTGCTTCTAGTCTTCTTCTTCACGTCTTCGAAGTTGACGAGGGTTGGAGAGGAGAGGAAGAGGGGCATTGATGCGGAGTTCAAGGAAGGAGGGCAGCGGAATTGGTCAGATTTAGCACTTTTCGATATTCGCGAAAGATTCCAAGGCTCTCTTTTAAGCTTCTTTGGACTCCTTTTGTTCTGTTCTTGATTTAAAAGCTTGCCTTTGATGCATATTTATGGTAGTTAGCTCGAAATAGGGGGCAAAAAAAAAAGGTTGTTAAGGAGATTTAAACTTGTTTCAATGTCCTTTCATGCGGACCTTAATTTAGTGTTTATCCTAAAGATCGTCTCAGTCAGTTCAACATGGCTACATCGTTTACCGTATCGCGTAGAAGATCGGATAGAGTTCGAGATTTGTATGACATATTTTAATTATGTTTTAATGCTATCTATGACGTCTGGGTTGGTTGCTTGGTTTATGATGTTGTCGAAGGATGTTTACGTCTTTTTGCTCATTATTTTCTCGTACAATCTATGCTCTGTTTGTTGTGCTTAACCTGTAAAGCCTATTCCCTGGTTGCTTTAAAGCTTAGCTCAAATTTCTTTAAATAATAATAATAATAATCTTCTTCTTCTTCTTCTTCTTTTTAACCAGAATGTTGAGATATGACCTGTCAAATATATGTTCGTTTGTTTTCCTGAATCATGTTGATGAATAGCAATTGAATTGTTATATTTTCTGTTTATACGAAATGAAAGAAATCAAAATTATAATGGAATTGGATCTGTTTTTATCCTGTTCACCGTTTGAGAAATCTACTTGTAATGAAGATATTAGCTTGCTCTCTCTGTTGATCTTTTTAAGTGATAATGAATTATTTGGGTTGTAATCACCAAGTTATCTAGCTTGTTATTGTAATATTATAAAGTTTGATTGTTTTGTTTATGGCAGAATTATTTTGAAATATGTGTCTGAAAATATGTCAAAATTTCAATATAACTAGTGTAGGTCGGCTTACAAAATTTAGGGTGAACATACCTGTTGCCTTCCCAACAAAAGAATAACGTCTTTACCAAGCCTGAAATGCTCTAATGAGTTTTTTATCCCATTTTTATAGTAATATACCTAAAAACTCAAGACATGAGTTTTCTTTGTTAACTTATGTAGAGGTTGCAATGAGGCTTTTATTGATTATTTCTTAAAGAAAATATTTCTTGAAATAGTTCTAGGAGTTAAATTTGAACAAGGCACTTGCAGATGGGATCTATGCCGGATGACAAAATAGCTATTGCACATAAACCACAAGCATTGGAACTTTGCTTACCGTTACTGACCATCAATAAATCATTACAGCTTATCAGAACAATATACAATCTAAAATAAAGGTCTTACCACATTTTTTCCTGATGGAGGCGTGCCTTTCTTTGCAGGATACAAGTTCTGGCAAATAGTGGAGCTGCAACCATTTTGGTAATCATATTTGCAGCAATAAATGGTGGGCAAGATAGGTGCTTGGACACAAAACAGTCAAGTCTCACGACTGCCCTTGTTGGTGGTATCATCGGTCATTATGCTTGTTGCAATGGTGATACTTGGTCTTCAGAACTAGGAATACTTAGCAATTCACAACCACGACTAATTACAACTTTTAAGGTAAAAAATCTTCATGTAGCTGGAGACAACATTTCATGTGCTGTGGTTGACTAAAGTGACCTTGCATCGATGTTCCTAATACCTGATTAAGGATAAATAGGAATGGATGAGGAAGCAACCATCCACTCTATGGTTATACAACTTCTTTTGAGTCGGATTAGTGCCTATTTGATGGCACAGCCAACTATATGTCCTTTTATATGGTTCTGTGACTTTGTATATAGTTGAATTGGATACTAATGAATAAGACAAGTAGTTCTCCCTCTTCGATATCTGTCAGAATTTGCATTCTTATCTGTTTTATTTGATCCTTGAACTTGATTGATGTCCTAGAAGGTACATGGAATATATGCCAACTCTTAACCAAGGTTGATCATGTCCTCATATTACTGTAGCATGGTTTGATTCTCACCCAAGTGGATAGAATTCTAGGTTCAACTAATTCTTAAGATTAAAGCATCCTGCACTTGTAGGCTCAAGGTTGCATGCTAGTGCACTATGATTTTGGTGTATGACTAAATTGATCTTGTTGAAGTCTATGTTTATGTCCAAATCTGTATTTTACTAGTTTATTAACCCTCTACTGCATCTTAAATCCAAGAACGTGATAAATCCCATGACATTTCTTTAGCACGTGATCAGATTGGCCATATTGTTACAGCTGGTTGGTTGTACGTAATACATGTCAAGTAGCCAGGTTCTACCATGTTTGATGATTACAATCACTAAAATTTATTGCTTTGAGTTCATAGAAATTAATCTTTTCCTTTCCTGCTAAAAATGCCACTACCATATTCTATGATTGTGAAAATTAGAATTATTGCTTTGAGTTCATAGAAAGTAATCTTTTCCTTTCCTGCTGAAGATGCCACTAGAATTTGCTCTTGTTGCCAATGTTCTAGTCGCAATGATTGTATGTCACCTAGTAGCCGATACTTTTAAGTGTTCAAAAGAGTGTGAAGGTTTAATAGTCATTTCTCGATCTCTTTTTGATTGATCAGACAGTTCGAAAGGGTACAAATGGTGGAGTCACCGTAGATGGACTCATAGCAGCTGCAGCTGCTGGCTTTGTTATTGGGCTGGCTTTTGTCCTTGCTGGATTGCTTACAACAGAATGTGCCGGAGATGTGGCCTGGAGGCAGCTCTTGATAATACCTTTAGCTTCAGCTGCAGGGCTTTGTGGAAGCATGATAGATTCATTACTGGGTGCAACACTTCAATTTAGTGGATACTGCACATTGCGCAAGAAGGTAACTAGACACTTAACAAATCAAAGATGACGTGTGCTTCAAGTGCATTGTCTAAATTACTTATTTCATATGAAGATATTTCCTTCGTATATATTTTTTCAAAATTTGTGGTTATCTTGGTAATCTTCTTCTTGTAAAGGTGGTTGGAAAGCCAGGACCAACTGTGCTTCAGATCTCAGGAATGAACATACTGGACAACAATGGGGTCAATGGAGTGTCAGTATTGTTAACAACACTGGTTACATCCATTATCTGCTTGTACATCTTCTAGGCACTTGGCTGGTGACTCTCATCGTTATTTATTACTCATTGGACGATAAGTGGTAGATCTCCCACATGGCTGGATTTGTATGTATGGTTGTACCATAAGAGAAGCAAAGTAATTAGCCACCATGCCTCCATTTCTTTGACATTTGGGACCTATTTTTGTTTCAATGATTGCTATGGGTTTGAGGTACTAATGTCAGGCTGCTGAACTCCTAAGACCACACTTGTCTTTGCTTCAGTTTGAATGCAGCAGTTTTGTAAATTTTCTAGGGAATTTCCACTTCACTCTGTAATGCAACTTTCTGTTTGAATTGTAAGCAGGCCTTTTAAAAGATCTTCATTTACTTCCTTCCATGGGGACAGGTTAAGCTTGGTTAGACTAGTGACCTATCAAGACTACCATAGAAATAATTCATCACTATTTTGATGGGGTAAGATTGACCAATCGTGATTCTGCAACATGGCGAACTTTCATTGGCAAACATGTTTATATGGGCATTTCTTCTTATACTGGTGCTGTGACATCCAACTTAGCATGTTCAAGATGAAAATAAGGGACCTGCTATCTAGCACTTAAAGAGTGGTGTAATCAACTCTGCATTCTGAAACCCAGTGAATCCTTCGACTGCAAAATTTTTACTTGACCCTCACCTATCAAACTTCATGGAGGTTTGCAATTCTCCACGAGTCATAGAAATTAGAATACAATGAAACAGTGTTCAAGTCATTCTTAGAGTTGCACAAAACAATGTAAGGCAAGTAATGGTAAACATGCTAGAGCTACATATTTTATTTTAGACAGAATGCTTCAAACTCCTGATACAAAAGAAATAGACGGCATGCCGGTATTACGCTTTTCCACTTTATTTCTACCGAATGCTTTAAACTCCTTGTTACAACAGAGAAAAGAGGGTATGCTGCTGGTATTCTGTTTTTCCAGCTTTCTTACTACATGGTTAATCTCTGCAGCAGCAGAGGCAGGCCAGGTGCGAACAAGCTGCGAAGGAATTAGATGCATAGAATGATGAAATCAATAACTGAAATATGTGAGATTTAGAACGCAAGATTAATACAGCTGCAAACACGACAAAAAAAATTCTGAGTTCGGTTAATCCCCCGGTAAAATATAACACTTCTTACCTTGCTACTGTCATGGAGTATAAGTAGCCCCTATGCCTACCTTGTGTAGTGATGCAGTGAGTCATATGATTGTATTATAAGTCGGATTATTGTTGACCATTATCCATTTGTTTTGTTCAGAATTCTGTTTGGTGATCTTAACCAGCTTCTCACGAGTTCTTAAATAAATTTTGAGAGAAGTAACAGAAAATACATCAATTTTCAAATTATAGTACTAATAAACTACAGGAATTCCAACCAGTTGAGTTGATCGACTCCTTAATAGTTGGATATCAGCGTCTGCGAGTTCAATCCTAGCCTTCAACTAAATTTTAGCCAGGCCCTTCCTCGAGTTCCCAAAGCATAAGAATGTGTCCCTGAGCACTCATGGTGATGCCCGACAACAAGGAGAAACTGGGTGAGATCATTTGATAAGCTCACTCCAACAATTTATCAAACTATACACACAAACAATTACAGTAAGAATAACCAACGATCCATCAACCCACACCAGATATTGTCAAACCACCTCAATAGGGGAAAGAAACAAGTTTGGCACTTGAAATATATATTCTTGCAGAATAGTACAAATTGGGTACAGATAATGGCTGTAAAAATATACTTTTGCCAAGACAAGGCTTCCCTGGCCTAACAACAACAACAATTCGATACAGGAAGCTTAATAAGGTGTCTGAATGCGTTAAATAACGAGCAAACCACATCTCTCACCAACCAAAATAGCGGTACGGAGGTGGAGAAAAACCCACAACTACGTAGGGGTGGTGGTTTCCACGTCTCTCACCAACCAAATGAGAGGTGAAGAGGTGGAGATAAATCCCAACTATGTGAGGGTAGCAGCTACTAGAGGAACTGTAACGGGTGTTACAAGGACAGCTGTGTTTCTGGTAACCGGTTGAAACGTAGCAGCAGCTTCAAGATGCTCCCAGATAAGTCTCCGCCTCTCCTCCATTTCCTCGCGCTTCTGTTCCTCCTCTTCAAACTTCCTTTGGCAAGCCAAAAACAGATCCTCATCCATTGCAGAGAAAATCTTCCTTATGTTCATCGTTACATTCAGAACAGACTGGTTCCAGTGGCACCGGGCATTCCTTTCTAAAGCTGGGTAAATGAGTGGCAGAATAACTTGCCGATTCTGTGCAATCAAATTCATCAGGTGATCGTTGTTCCACAAGAACAAAGCCCGCTCAGCAACCTGAAACATTCTTTCTATCAACAGCCATAAACAAAAGGCAACATGACATCTTTTCTTTAGATCCAGATGCTGAGCTGTATTTGGGAGTGCAGACTTGTCAAAGAACAAAATTAAAATCGAAACACCACAGTACAGCATGTAAGAAAATTTGTTAGGAGATAGATGCTGTAGGAACAATGATGAGTCATGACAGTGTTAAGGCAATAGAGCACCTAACAGCTTGGCTATATAACAGGCATAAAATGGGTTACAAAAACTTTCTTAAGAGATGCTAAAAGGCTTAAAAGCTTGAAAATCTTTCATGCTTGACGAAGGTAAAGGGTTTTTTCAGAATATGCCCCTTTCAGATTACTGTCATAACACCCTACTAGCATTCAGAAGCTCAGAGCAAATTAGTTTTCTTTGGAACACTAGCAGAACGCTAGTTGCTGTGCAGTCAGGTGGTGGAAGGACACAGTTTTAGAATCAAGTTCAGCTAGATAGGGGCATGAAAGCAGATACAATTCTGCTGGATAGATATCGTCACACACATATTCATGAAGAAGAACATATCATGAGAGATAACATAAGAGGATTTTACGTGCAAATGGCTCAATAAATAGATGCCACGGGAAAGGTGCAAAATTGGCCCCAGAAAAAAAAAAAAAAAAAAAACAAAGTGCACATTCAACTAAAGTACTTCAGGCAGGAGCAAACACCACATTCAGAAAACTAGCACATCTGGTATGACAATTACCTCATTACATCAAGTTTGGTCAGATAAAATGGACCACTGCCATACCCTCCACCAGCATGGCTAGATTGTTAGAGGTGACTTCAATAAGACAAGAAGTGGAGATGCTGATTGTTAAAACCATGGTTCATGTGAACAGCCTCACACATAGCCCATTTATGGAATTACAAATTTAAACATGGTATATGTCATCGTTGGTAGTGTTCATTTGCTCTCTTTTTCTTTATTCTTGCCTCTATCATACATGTTCTTGTGTGTATAAGTGTACAAATATATTTAAATTTTACATTGTTTTTTCTTTAATTTTATCTGTCCTAATTTTTCTGAACTCTGATAAATTTGCTGTTTCTTTTTCCTGAATTCCTAATTCCAATGCCTAGTCAAATTATTCTCATATGCCAAACGTGTGATTATGTTCCCACCAAAGCATCGTAAATATAATCAATCAAGTGATAGAAGCTAGTAGAGCAAATATGGTGGACAGCGGTGGAAATACCAACGCTGAGAACTTCATGAGCACTTTTTGGAGTTTCAGTGATACAGAAGCCCGGATAAGTGCATTAGGAATAAAGGATGGAATACTTAACGTTAGAATGGACATGGATTACCAAATAGTTATACACTGTACAGTTGGGAGGTTTTGTCAGCTAAATCAAGTGCAATTCATCATTCGAGAAATTGGCTGTTTGAGTGAAAAATTGTAAGTCTACAAATTACCCAGAAATTCAGGAAAGAAATGTACCAATATATTTGCTAGCCAGTTTTGAAGGGATTGAGGATAGTAGAAAAACGTATGAGCAGCAGGCTCCATATAAACTGGTGCTGCCCAAAGTTGTGTTCACCCTCCCAAACAGACAAATGAAAAACACAAACAGAGGAATGCCACTATGGCCAGATGTTGAGACTTATTCAGCTGCAGGTGGTTACAACACCATATAGCTGGTGGATTAGGCCATCTAAGAACTAATGGTAACAGCTAACCTGAAGTTTAGTTCATGAATTCTAATTAAGATGCTGTACCAACATGATGTTCAACTCAGTGATAGTCAGACAGATCATTGTGATGGAGTTCATCAATCAAAGAACAAGGTAAAGGAATTCATATTCATATATATATATATATATATATATATATATATATATGTGTGTGTGTGTGTGTGTGTTTTGATTTGTGCAAATGCCACAGGCCTGTCATCAATGGTCAATTGAGTGAATACTACAGATAAAAATCTGCTATATGAAACTATAACACATTTAATAGGATTGGACTAGAATTAGCAAAATCAACTAGAGAAGTTACTAATCAAGAGAACGAATTCAGCATTCAAGTTATAAGATCCAGCTTTTTTTATAAATGAAATAAAATGCTAATTAAGATAAGCCACTGAATTTCTCATAAATAATAATGGAAGTCTTAGTTTTCCTTCAAATAATCATCTCAGCACATCACTAGTGCCAAATCACACAATTATTCAACCATATGTCTTTTCACAAAGATCTAAACCTCATATATCAGGCTAATTTCACTCAGAACGGTATCTCTAACATCAGTAATCAAGATATTCTAGTCCAACTAATCATAGTGCCAACAGTCAAGGAAATACAGCATAGAATAAATTGGGCGCAGATCTAAGTTGTACTGCAAGTGTAGAGAAAAGTGGAAAGGTCATATGGTGATGCCCAAACAAGGAGTGATAGGTGTACATACTTCAGATATCAGTACTACATAATAGTCTGAACGCAAGGAGAAAACATTTCTAATTTTAGAAATTTCCCTTTTAGTTTTGGATGCTTCATTGATGCTTGACTGAGAAGATAATAGCAAGTTTAGGTTATAACTTGTGCCTTATTGGAATTTGTGGCCATCACAACATAAAAAGAGACATCAAACTGGGCTTGATATCATTTCTTCTTCTGTAAAATCCTTCAGGAAGTACTTCTAAAATAGTATGAGAACCAGCCTCCCTTCATGTTTTAAGTTTGGGAAACAAATTTTGCAAGAAGCACCACACTTTTCTTTACATATGTAAGAATTTATTAGAGGAAGAGGGTATGGTTAGGTCTGATTGAAGACTTGCATCTAGGGAGCTATGGATTTGGGACTAATACACAGACCAAGATCCCCATGGGGGTTTAGGGTCTACATTGCATTCCCATACGCAGGCAATTGAGGGACTGGGTCAGACATGCTTTCAGGTAGTAACAATCTCTTACCCATACACAATGTCTGTAATATTTCGCTTGCTACGGATCAGGTCTGCTTTTCAATCTAGTAGGAAACAATGTAACTTGATCGATTGATCAAGTCAGAACCATTCATGCATTGAGAAGTTAATCAATAAAATATCCACCTACATACTCCAAAAATTCAATCATACAGAATAAGGACTTGATAGTTAGCCATATGACAGTGATTGATTGAAATTTGTAAAGAGATTATTTAAAATCAAGCAATGCACTCAAACATGTGATTATTCTTATTCTTTCTATCTTATTAAGAACATATATTAAGGATGGGCTTTAGGACATTGGTAAGATTGCTTCAATGTAACCTGGTTATCATGAATTTGAGATATGAAAATAGCCTCCTTGCACAGAGGGATACAGGACTATCTACATGACCCTCTCTAGACGTAGTATTAACAGAAGTCTCGCATACTACGAAGCCCTCTTTTACCTAGTTAAGAGTATACATATATAAATAAACTAGGTATTTAGTTAATGGTGGGTCAAGTCAGGTTTAGAAACCTTAAACCCAAACCTAACTAAAAAGTTTCAATACGACTAACTTTAGACCCATACCCAGCCCATTCATCATCAGGTCAGAATAGAGCCAGGTCAGGGTTGGTTACAGGTTTGCAGGTTGGAGTGACAACCCTTATTGCACCACAGCTCTGGTCTGGTTAACATTTGGCCTTTGTCTCTTGATCCTTACAGCTAATAATAGCTAATATAGCAGAAGACAAAAGGTTGTTGCCCAACTTTTCCTAACTTATGATATTCAAATACTTGAGAAACACTACTTACATAACACATTGCTAGAACTCTTCCTTTAGAAGATTTAATTAAATTTGTTCTAAACAACACCTTAAATGTTGCTGGCGTCAAAAGTCAAGACCCCACCTCAGAAGAAATGAGTTATTTAGTTGGCCATTTGGAGGGTAAAAAGCAGAGCAGAATATAGCAAGGCGTTTGGCTAAGTGGGATCAGCTCATAGCAATGCACTTCTTTGGAATTTTTCTCAGAATTTCATTTCCCACCCCAACAAGTATTTGCAATTTAGTTGCATCAGGGCCACCTTTGGAGATTGAACCTTCATTCACTTCTCTCTTTCTCATGCTTTCACCATATTGCCAAATAAAGACACTGGACCTATTTAAAGCATAACTGTTAGTAAATTCTAAGGCTATTTCAAATCTAAATGTTTTTATTTTTGATCAGAACAATAGTCAGATATAAATATAGGAAATCTCGGATGAGCAATCTTAGAAGGATTTTTAGGAAAGTTTAATGGAGAAAATCAGGATCAATAATCTGAAGAAAATCAGGATCAATAATATTTCCAAGTTTAGTGAAGGAAATCAGGGTCAATATTCTGAAGGAAATCAGGATCAATAATTTATCCCTAAAGTTAAGAAAATTAGCTAAATTTTTTTTTTCTTATTTAGTGTAATAGAAAGTTGTATATATAGAGTAGAATGAATTATAAATTTTTTTATACAGAAATAATAAAATTCTCAAACATTTTTTTCTTCATGGTATCAAAGCCCTAAGGTTTCATACCTCTGGGATTTTTTTTTCGGCCTTCATTGCCAAGTTTCTTTCTGCTCTTTCTTGACCTTTATTGCTGACTTATTGGTGGCCTTCATCGCCGGTTTAACCTCCCTCTATTCCAACCTTAATCGCTGATTTCTTCATCATTCTCTTCAGTCTTCATCGCTGATTTTTTCATCTTTATTCCTAACTATTGTTCAGTCCTTTTTCAACCATGACGGATGCTACATCTTCAACACCATCACATCAAGTATCTTCAACTGTGGAGAAAATTGAAAGCTTAAAGGACTGTTGAGAACTATTAAAAAATCGGCAACAAATAGCAATCCTCAGCCGATGAATCATGGTATATGTTATTGAAGCTTTCGGGTAAGGCTCTAATCTCTCTTGTATTAAATACTCTAGGTAATGAGTTTAGGAATACCTGTATACTTGACTCCGGTGCTACAAACCATACGACCCATATTCAAATAAATTTAAAACCTATAACCCTTGTCCTAACAATAAAAAGGTTATCATTGCTGATAGTTTTACAACCACAGTAGCAGGAGTAGGAGATGTCCAAATTATCCCAAAATTGGTTCTTAAAAATGTTCTTCATGTCCCTCAATTATCCACAAATTTGGTTTCCATATAAAAGCTTACCAAAGATCTAAATGACTCTGTTATATTCAATGCTTCTTATTGTGAATTTCGGGACCAAATTTCGGGAACAAGGATTGGACTTGCTAAGGAGCATACTGGACTCTATTACTTAGATACATTAAGTCAATCGGAATTGAATAAATCTACTTTATCTAGTTCGTCTTTCTCTTTCAATAAAGATGTTAGTTGGTTACATCATAGGCATTTAGGTCATGTGTCTTTTTCAATATTAAAACTAATATTTTCCTCTTTGTTCAAGGGATTTGATATTCAGTCTTTTCATTGTGATGTTTGTGAGTATGCAAAACACACTCGTGTACCATTTCCAATCAGTAATAAAAGATCTTCTTTTCCTTTCTTCTTAATCCATAGTGACATTTGGGGACCATCAACTATTCCAAACATCTCAGGATCTAAGTGGTTTGTGACGTTTATTGATGATTATACAAGAGTCTCTTAGATCTATTTACTCAAAAATAAATCTGATGTGAGTCATATTTTTTCTATCTTTCATGCAATGATTCAAAACCAGTTTGGTACCAAGATAAAGAACTTTTGTTCAAATAATGCTCGTGATTACTTTAATCAGACCTTACCCCTTATTTCCAAAAGAAGGATTCATACATGAATTATCCTGCATATCACTACTTCACAACAAAATGGAGTGGCAGAAAGAAAAAACCGACATCTTCTTAAGTGCACTAGAGCCTTATTGTTTCAACAAAATGTAGCAAAATCATATTGGGGAGAAGCTATACTCACATTAGCTTATGTCATAAATAGAATTCCTTCCAGGATCTTGGGGTTTCAAAGTCTATTAGAGGTCTTGTCTAAATTCTATCCTAACATACGAACCACCTTCAATCTTACTCCTCGAATTTTTGAATGTACATTTTTTATTCACGTTCATAGTCATAACCAAGTGAAGCTAGATCCTCGAGCTCTTAAGTGTGTCTTTGTGGGATAATCCTCCACTCAGAAGGGTTATAAATGTTATCATTCACCCATTAAGAAACTCTATGCCTTAGCCGATGTTCATTTGTTGAAAATAAGTCCTGTTTTTTCACTCTTTATCTTCAGGGGGAGTTACCTATACTTAAAGATAAAGAGTCAAATTTTTACCACTAGATACATCCTCCCCATCTGAGTAATCCAAATCTAAATATCGAGAGTCAATTCCACAGTCTGAGGAGTTGGAAGAAAAAAGGAAAGGAGATGGTAAAATCTTTGATTCGTTTCATTTTGATCAAGTGTATGCAAGAAAAAGGGATCCCATCATGACTATAAGGCAATAACAACCTTCTGAACCAAACTCTAAAAATGAGGTAATAATAAGTGAAGCAAACCTGAATTCTACACCAAAAACAGATTATCCTCTTTTCGATCCTGAGCCACCTCGTTTCGAGCCTCCTAACCTTGATCAAGATCTACCTATTGCTGATCCTGAGCCACAGTATCTCGAGCCTCCTAACCTTGATCAAGATCTACCTATTGCTGATCCTGAGCCACAGTATCTCGAGCCTCCTAACCTCGATCAAGATCTACCTATTGCTGTGAAAAAAGAAACCCGAGAATGCAACAAAAGATCTCTATACCCATTATCTCACTTTGTATCTTTTGAGAGGTTTTTTTCAAACCATCGAAGTTTCTTTTCAACCTTAAACACAATTTCTATTCCTAACTCATTGTCTGAAGCATTATCAAAGAAAGAATGGAGACTTGCTATGGAGGCAGAAATTGATGCATTACAGAAGAATGAAACTTAGGAATTGGTTGATTTACCTAAGGGTAAGAGAACAGTGGGCTGTAAGTGGGTATTTGCAGTAAAATTTAAGGCAGATGGATCCCTAGAATGTTACAAGGCAAGGCTGGTTACAAAAGGATATACTCAGATATATGGAGTAGGCTATCAAGAAATGTTTGCTCTAGTAGTAAAGATGAATACAGGAAAAATTTTGTTGTCCTTATCTGTTAACTTTGATAGGGAATTACAGCTGTATGAAGTGAAGAATGTCTTTTTTTTCATGAAGAATTAGAAGAGGAGATTTATATGAACATTATACCGGAATTTAGTGAGGTTAATGAAAACAAAGTTTGTCAATTAAAATAAGCGTTATATGGGTTGAAATAATCTCTGCATGCTTGGTTTGGATGGTTTGCCAAGGTGATGTTAGCCAGTGGTTACAAAGTCAAGGAGATCATACGTTTTTCATCAAGCATTCAGTTTCAGGGGGAGTCACTATATTAATTGTGTACGTGGATGATATTATAGTGACAGAAAACGATGAAGTGAAGAAGGAAGCCTTAAAGCAGTGTCTAGCTAAGGAGTTTGAGATAAAAGATTTGGAAAGATTAAAGTATTTTCTGGGAATTGAATTGACTCGATCAAGACAAAAATATTCATTTATCAATAAAAGTATGTTACGGACTTGCTCAAGAAAATAGGTATGATGGCTAGCAAATTAGTTAGAACTTCTATTGAACAGAATCATAAATTAAGCGAGGCCCTTGGAGATAAGGCAGTGGACAAAGAAATGTATCAAAGGCTTGTTGGAAAACTCATCTATCTTGCGCATATTAGGCCAGACATAGCCTATTCAGTCAGTTTATGTATGATCTAGAGAAGTTCACCTACATGCAGTCTACCGAGTTCTTCATTACTTAAAGGCACATCCAGGAAAGAAAATTCTATTCAAGAAAGGATCTACAATTGATCTCACAGTTTACACAACTATAGACTTCGCAGGATCTCCAGTAGGCGATCAATATCAAGCTGTTGTACCTTTCTTAGAAGAAACTTAGTATCTTGGAGGAGCAAAAAATAGAATGTAGTAGCAAGATCAAATGCAGAAGCCGAGTTCAGAGCTATGGCAGCAGGAGTATGTGAATTACTATGGATCAAAATTATTTTGAAGAACATGAAGATTCAATGGAGTAGACCTATGAGACTATTCTGTGATAACAAATCAACTATAAGTATAGCTCACAATCCAGTGCAATATGACCGGACAAAATACATAGAGATAGACAGATACTTCATTAAAGAGAAGTTAGATAATGGACTGATTTGTACTCCGTATGTACCGACAGGACTTTAACTAGCAGATGTGATGATAAAAGAGCTGCGTAACAATATTTTCATGAGAATATTAGCAAGTTGGGAATGGAAGACCTATATTCACTAGCTTGAGGGAGAGTATAGGAAATCTCGGATGAGCAATCTTAGAAGGAGTTTAAGAAAAGTTTAATGAAGAAAATTAGAATCAATAATCTGAAGAAAATCATGGTCAATAATCTTTCCAAGTTTAGTAAAAGAAATCATGGTCAATAATTTGGAGAAATTCAGGGTTAATAATCTGAAGGAAATTAGGATCAATAATCTATCCCTAAAGTTAAGAGAATTAGCTAAATTTTTTTTTTCTTATTTAGTGTAATAGAAAGTTGTATATATAAGTAGAATGAATTGTAAATTTTTTCATACAGAAATAATAAAATTCTTAAGCATTTTTTTCTTCAATAAGCCTAGTCATATATCCAATAGAACTACAACATCCGCATCACTGATCTAGCTCTGAGCAGACTGGAAACTTTAGTCATAAGCAATTGCATCTATGTCCATTATTCAAAAAATCAATCAATATCCTTAATCACCTTGCTTACAATGTTACACAGGTCTAACCATCTAGAATAGGTAATTGAAGGAATAGATGAATTGCAAAAACATTTAGTAGTCCATAGGTCATAAGCATAAATCAATTGGCCACAAGAAAAGTAATTTTACACCACTCATTAAAGTACTTATTACATAATGCCAAAAACATATCCCACCAGCAATCTCGATTATTCTAGAAATCAAGTAGTATAAAATCATTCTTTGAAAAGTAATTACATAAGATTCATAACTGCTGACCAATCCATGGTAATAACTCATCAATGGAAGGAGACTCAAATTTCTTAAGTAGAGGAACAACAAAGTCAGATAAATTTTGATTTCTTACAATATTTTCTACCATCACCTTTTTAGTTTTTATCTCTGAAATGCATGTGTTTTCTTCCCTTTGTGTTACCAGCTGTATGAGAACCTTACAAGAATAAACACCAAGGAACTTGTTGCAGAAAAACTGAGATTATCAAACACCAGAAATTCAATTGGAAAATGAATTGAGCCAATGAGATTTTTGTTGTAAAAGGGACAAACACCTATCTTCTTCCCCAAGCAAAAAATGCAACTACTCTGGCAATGTGGGTCATGGAGAGATTGATTATCAGTATTTTGTCCAAGGTCATGAAACTTGGAGAAACTCGTTTTAGTCAGTGGACACTAAACATTTTAACCACTTCATGGTCAACTTAAAGAATCATTTGGGCCTTCACGTCGATTCACTATCCACGAACAGATAAAAGAATCGACAAATTTGTTGAAGATTGACCACTTTTAAGTTGCAAAGAGAACCGCATTTCATCACTTTCTTAACATTAAGATATGCTTTCCTACATCTAATTGTACATAACAATAAATTCATGTTTATTACAAGAATTAATTGTGCTGCATGTGTTATGGAGACCACCAAGAATTCATGACACATATACAACATTGACAAAGGAATCGCAGACTATGGATAGGGGATGCAACAGTGGGCAATTATTTTTCATGCAAACTTGCTGTTCATCTTGTTTTGGATCATTAGTTAGTTCGTAGACATATTTAGACTTAGTCTTGGTCAACAGGATCCAAATATCTTTTTTTTTTTAAAAAAAAAGTTAAACTTCGTCTTGCCTGCCCAATTGCTGAATGAAAATTTACCAAAACGAAGTGCATAAACAAAACAAAAGTAGTTGCAAGTCACAAAGTACAAGAAGCTAAAACCAACATCTGTATATGCTGGTAAATTTCTTTCTAAAGTCTAACCAATAACACGGATTGGAGAAATAGAGACAAATAAAGAAGATACAAATTACATGTTGAAATTTAAATTTAATACAAGATTTTGACAACATTAATATTGAATGGATACAACGTATATGAGAGTACTTTAAACTCCTGAAGGGAACAAGCATGCTAACAAACTCTATTTTCAACAATCATGATTTCCACATAGAAAAAAATATATGACCATAAGCTGCGGTAGAAGTTACTTTAGGTAAAATAATGTACCTAGAAACCCAACATCTGTTTGTTAACATGCAACACATTACAACCACCTCTATGGCAAAGATAACCAACAAAAATATAACTTACATATCACAAATAAATTTTTCTATCTTAACCAATACAGTGAAAGAAACTTGTAATTTAGAAGCATTTTGTTTTCACAAACCAGATAAAAGCACGCATTATTTGTATACACAAGAAAGGAAAAAAACCACTGAGGGAACAAAGGGGACGACAAGAAACAAATAGAAAACAAACCGAAGACTGCAAAATTTTACATTAAAATAGTCAGTGAATCAACTGAGCCACCTTATCTTTCCTCAAAAGGTCATAAAAATATTAGAAAAATGTATGTAGAATAACAGGATTACCTGGAAATGAGAACTGTTGAGGCAATACCCGATCCGCCGGAATAACGGAACCATGCATTTCTGGAATTCTTCCATATTTGTCGCTTCTAGGACCTCTTCCAACTCACCCAAGAACATCACTTCCTTCTGACTGTTCGTCACAGGCCAGTACTTCAACAAACCCCTGATCACAGAACTTGCCAAATTTGGCTCTTTCTCTACAAACTGGGTAATGCAGTATGTCAGCTGCTGAAGATAAACGCCTGCTGATTTTGGTTTATGCAGAGGAATCAGAACCCTACACAAAAAGATCTTATGTTCCTCCTTGAGAGGCAAAGCAAACCCACTAATCACACTCCCAAAAACCTCCAGCAACTCTGCAATCCCATTATGTCGCTCTGTTTCAAATACAAACCGATAAAAGATATTGCTAACTGATTTGCGGATGAAAGGTCGGTGAACCATGAACTTCCCATATATCCTGTGCAAGATTGTTTTCAAGCACTCCCTTTCTCTTGGATCCTCGGAATCAAATAGGTTGAGCAATCTCAGAATGAACGAGTGATCTACATATTTCTTCCCAATCTTTGCATCGAGGGAGGATGATGTAATAACTTTAAGCAGCAAATCATAAATGATCTGCAAATGAGACCATGCAGGATCAAACACCGGTTCTTCATCCTCGGCCTCACCATTTGAGGAGTTAGCTCGGTAATTTGGAGGGAAAACCCTGAACAAATTAATGGCAAACATTCTACAGCTTGCAGCAATCATCTGCTCGGTGAACCGGGGAGCATCGGTGCTTACATACTCAACAAGCTCTATCAAGGTCTGGCGCTTTAAATCTTTCCCAGCCGAATCCTTGTTTGGATCAGAGAAGTCAAAAATAATGCAGCAAACGTTCAACTTGCTGAGGAAAAGATTCTGCTTCTCAAAGTTCGGGACATCTTTAAATGAAATTAGAGGCTCAACACCAACAACCGTACTTGATGGGAAGATGGCAGAAGCCAATCGTTTCAGAGCAGCCGCTCCATCAGACATGCTGTTCCCGCCAGCCGTCCGTTGGATTGGATTCCCACAGGCGGTAGCATTGTTGCTGGGATTGTTCGGTGGGGAGTTCGAGGCAGCGTCGTATTTGGAAGATTTACGGGGCAGTTTACTGATGAACTGCTTCCACATGGCGGCAGAAAACCTAAAGCAAGAACATGGCTTGAGAATTCGTAAGACGCGGTTCCGAGGAAAAGACGCCCTCTTGCTTAACAAGCTTTAGAAAGATTACAGCCAACTTCCAATTAATCACAAGAACCGGAAGAAGGACCCCTACTAATTGAAAACAAAGTGGCAGAAGAGAAAAGGAGAACCCTAGGCTTTGTTCTTGTCGGAAATTAACATCAGGCCATGGTTTTTGGTGGTCATGATAGCTGTAATAACACTAAAACAGGAAATATTTTTAACCATAAACAAGACATTAACGGAAGGAAATCCAAGAATTATAAGATTAAACAGTAACACAGTCAAGAAACCCTAGATTTACACAATGCTCGTGAGGTTGATGAGAAGAAGCTAAAATAGCACATTACGTACCTTCACGTCGAGCTGCCAGAGGAAGGAAAAAAGGCCTAGATCTCGTACAGGGGCGCGGAACCGGAGACAAGAACTCTAGGCGCCGTCCTTGGACGTGGATCTGAGGCTGTGACGCTCTGAATTGAGATACCTCGATCGATTTGGGAGGGAAAGGCGGATCCGAGAGGATATATTGCCGAGAGTTTAGGGTGGATCGATGCCACCGCTGCCGATTGCTCTCGCGGCCATGAGATCCAATTAGATCCCGAGGGCCTCTCGAGAGGACGGGAAGCTGAGGGGAGAGAGAGAGAGAGAGAGACGATTGCTTTGCCGATTTCGCCCCTCCCTTTTTCTTTTTTCCTATCGGAAGTCGGAGGTGGAGGTACCGGAAATCCAGAAAAATGGCAGACATGCGCCGGGCCCGCGGCGTACCTTCGCCTAACGCTAGAACGGACCGTCGACGGTTGTCCATCGATGCATCATGTCGAGATGGAGCGATCCTGGCCGTTGGACTCCGTCTCGGACAACTGATAGGGCCCCCTGCGGCTGGTGAGAGGACAATGTAGTAACGTGGCAAGGAGGATAAGCTGTCTGCTGTGGTGGAGAAATCAATCATACGATGCCATTACGGCTTCATCCAATGGAACAAAAGATGAGCTGTTTGTTACTCAGGCAATCATGCAACTTTTTCAAGTGAAAAAAAATTATCCTTGGTTTGAGCAAAGGGTCAAATTTATCTCTCCTCTTTTTGTTTTAATTTTTAGATCGAAGATTAAATTTATGGTATTTGTTTCATTGATTTTCATTCAATCTTAGGATCAAGCTCATCATCAAGATTCAAATAACTTTTTTTGTTTTGATAAACTTGTAAAATAATTTCCATGCAAGTGTTGATGATTCTTATGAAAGATTCTTCGACATTCAAATCAATAAAAATTTTTAACAAACAGATAAGGGATAAAAAATTTTTGCTTCTACTCCAATTTATATTTATTTAATTTTTATAGAACAAAATTACATACCTTAACTTTTATACTTATATGTATGATGTTGTAATAATTTTTATTAATTATGCTTTAAGGTTATGTAACTAATAAATAATATTGTTAGCAAAAAGGATAGTTAGTTTTTCTAATAACTCTATTTTCGTTGGAAATTATTAACAAAATTGAGGGTTAGCGAATTTCTTTTTTTTCTTGCCTTTTTAAAAGATTTGTATTTATCTCTTTTATTTAGGTTCAATATTGCATCTCAAGTCGTTGCTGCTCTTATCTTTTTATTTATTATTATAGAATCTATAGCCATTAATGTCAACAGGGTGGACCTTTTTTTTTTTTTTTTGGGTACAAACAGGTGATCATACAACTTTGGTGCAAGTCAAACCACATAGATCAGAATACAAAATTTGTTCAAGAACAATGGGACAAGGATCACCCTGTCTCTAAATTCAAAATTTGTTAGGGAATTATATATTCTAGATATGAATCAAATTCATGAAAATATACAAGAAGATATAATATAAAAATTTCAGATGCCCAGGATCCTTAGGAACAGAAATTTTCCCCAGGATCCTTAGGAACAGATTCATTAAATCTCAAATAAAATCTAAAATATTAGATTTATTAATGCTTGAGTCCTTTATCGATGTAGAAAAGGATGAAGCCAGTGAATCCTCTGCCACTAGTCGTCTATGTGTTCGGCCTTTAACGGTAATCTACTCAGAGAAGAGTGGATGAAGACCTTCAAGGTATGAAGATGATACTTCGGAAGAGAGGGGTGCTAGCGCCTCTTGAATCCCCTTATACAAATAAGGAAGATATATTTGGAGATCTAAAAATCTAATCTTTTTCTTCTCATGCTCTTGAACCATATTTATAGAGTGAGAAAGAAATGTTCCAAAGAAGAAGAAGAGACCTTTTTCATGGTAAGTAACTTTAATCCAAAGAAAAAGAAGAAACTCTCATTCTTATGGTAACGTCATGATAACGTTAATCCAGAAGAAACTCCAATCCAAGTGTCAGAATCTTAGCCTTTGAAATTAGGAGTTGGTTATCCAATTTGTACGTGTTCATCATCTCATCGAACTGTAGAGATTCATCATGCCTCATCCTATGGACATAATTCTATCTTCACATGGTTAAGATTGGCCATCCATACCTAAATAATCAGAGCCATCCATCACATGGATCAAGTCATATTTGGGTATCCAATTATTTATTCTTCATATACACAAATAATTTCTCCTTAACATTCCTTCTACTACAATGGATTATATCCATTATTATTTTATCTTCTTTAAATTGGGTCTCACCCAATTATTTAATCGATCATCTTATCTGAATTAAATCTAATTTAATTCTCATTTTAATTCATTCAAAATTCTCCTTAATGCGTGTGACCCATTAGGCCCTTTAACATGTTGGCAATAATCATGTCCTAATCATAGACCTTAGGAATGATTGGACAACTCTTTGTCCAAGTCAATAATATGATTATAGATCATAAGAGGCCTCTAGCAAAGCATCATGACCATCCAACCGCTAAAGGTTTTGTGGACGTGACCATCAACAACATATGTCCATGAACGATTACCGTATGATCAAATTCTTTCGTCACATATCCCAGATCAATCAGGGGTATAGAATGTGTTAACCCTGTAATTAATCTTTGTTTACTTGATCTCAAGAAAAATTGACTCATATGAATTAGAATTTCGAAACCATTTTGAATTTCAGCTCAACCTTGCAAGGATTTAACAATCAATTTAATCCATCAAGTGGCCGTGAGATATAACACTTTCTATCAAGGGAGACGAATCCTGTCTTGATTAAACACCATCTTTATGTGCTTCATATCATACCCAACCGACACCATATTTGCCACCTATGGCTAGAGCGACGTTTGGATGTCATCAAAGCTTGACATTTCACACATGAGATGCAATAAAGATTTCAAGTCAAAGGATCACTCACACCACCGTCATTAGAGATCAACCATCGACACTATATAGAATATCCATATGGGATCTCTGTATGGGTCATCCAATGCATCGTTACAATAACGAGCATCTGTGCACCTATCCAAGTATCTTCATACTTCAGCTTGTGAAATCAGCTGCTCACCCCAAGAGTGAGGATATGCAATGTGTGCCAGTCTCACGGTGTTCGATGGTGTCCAGTCCCATCTACACATCGACTAGGGAAGTTTAAAGAATCGAACCATAACATGCAATTTAAATCTTACAATTTGTAATCTCTATTACAAATTTCATATGCACAGTTCACATTCTTTTGGATTTTATCTCACAGACAGATATATCAAATAAAAGACATCTGAATAGATAAAGAAACCATTTTATTTGATTTGTGTATAGAATGTATACAACATTCAATCCAATTGGATTTCTACAGAGGCCGCCACCCAATCGGCCACAAAGTTGGCTTCGCGATAGATGTGGCGGATATGGGCTCTGTAAACCTCCCGTAGGATAAACCAGATGTCATGGAGCAATGGATTGGTGGGGACTTAAAAGCAGGTATCCTTTCGAAGCCATCGAATTACAGACATAGAATCCCCCTCGATGAGAAGGCTCTGAGCATGAAGAATCCGAGTAGCATAGAAAATGCCTGCCCAAGCAGCATAAAGCTGAGCCATAGGGACTGAGGAGTCTAGACTATCAAAACCACCCGCCACCAGTAGAACACCATCGGCCCCATGGACAATGAAAGCTGAGCTAGCTGATTTGCCTCTGACACTTCCATCGAAGTTGATTTTGACAAACCCTGAAGGAGGGCTCCTAAGAGATAAAAATCGTATGCCAGTTCGCTACGAAGCAGCAGGGGAGCCCCAGTGGCCAAAGGTGTCAGAACCAACTACAGTTCAATGAAGAGCAAATTCCGTCGATAGAGATCTGATTTTCTGCACAGTCCTGTGGAAAGAATGGGATCATCTATGAAGATAAGCAGATTCCTCTACTACCAAATTAGATAGGCTGTAGCAGCCCATAGGCCGGCCTTCTGCTGAGTGGCCCTTCAGAGATCATCAAAGAAAGGGGAGCACAGAGAACCCATGTCATCCATTGTACAGTAGTAACCCATCATCAACCAGATCTATCTCGCTCTAGGGCAAATGAAGATGACATAGTCAGCAGTCTCCTCCTCCTGGCCGCATAATGGGTAGGTGGCCTGGATGGACAAACCCCTCCCAGAGAGCAAAGAACATGTGGAAAGACAGTCCCACGTAAGCTTCCATATAAAGAGCTGAACTATAGGATGGATGGGAAGCTTCTAAATCCACTCAGCATCCATCGTGCATAGAGGGTGAGGCCTGTAAAACTTCATAAGGTCCCTGGTAGGGGCCCTAGAGAGACATGAACGCCGCCATAACCTAGAGTCAGCTGAGTGGCCTAGGGGGAGAGGGATAGAAAGAATCCGGTGATAGCTCCTCACCAAATAAACGGATCACCGTGGGGATATGCCAGGAGAAGGAATCCTGATAAATCAGATCCTTAACTCTCATGCTAGTAGGAGCATCAGAACTGACAAAAGTAGGCCACCATGAGAGGGGGAGATCGGATATCCAAGTATCCTGAATAACATCAATCGAGGAGCCATCTCCAATCATCCAGGAAATGTTATTCAGAATAGTCAAGCCGTGCCAACACACCTCCTTCTAAAAGAAGAAAGACCCATAGGAAGGCTAGAGGTCCATAGAGGGAGTCCAGTCACCATATCGTGCCCCATAAAAGAGCTCCATAAGCAGTGCGGATCAAGAAGAAATCGTGAAGCGTGCCTGGCCATCAGAGCCTCTCTCCTGACTAACAGACTGGATCCCAAGACCTCCTTCGTGGATTGGCCTGCATACCATGTCCCATGCCAGAAGATGAATACCATGGGCATCATGCATAGAGGCCCAGAGAAAGTTCCTAAAGCATCACTCAATCCTTCTCAGACAAGTAATTGGTATGGAAGCATTAGATAGAAGATACACAGGAAGGAAAGAAAGGACCGAGTGAATAAGAGTGATGCTCGATATCATAGATAATCCAGTAACTTGCTAACCATCAATGCGATCACGGACATGTCGCTCGATTTCAGAATAGTCTAAACGACGAGGGCGTCGTCCCGTAATAGGGATTCCCAGATATGATAGCCGATCAGCCTGAGAAGAGATACCGAGTGACTGGAGAATGGCTTCCCTGATGCTTCTGGTGGTTTTTGAACTAAAATAGATAGTATACTTATGTGGATTAACCATCTGACCCAAAGCCTGACAATAGCACTAAAGAATCAATGCAAACATCGCCGCATTTCGAATAGAGGCATGGCCCAAAAGAATGCAGTCATCAACAAACAGAAGATGAAAGACTGAAGGGCCCAGAGGGTCAGCCATGAAGGGGGCAATGCAATGATCCTGCTGAGCCTGATAGAAAGCTCTGGATAGATCATCCGCAGCCAGAATGAACAACAATGGGGATAATGGGCACCCCTGACGCAGCCCCACCGCAGAGTAGAAGAAATTGGTATGACTATCATTAATGATCAAAGAGAAAGAAGGCATCTGAACACATGCCATGATTCAGTCAATAAATAGGCCATCAAAACTGAAGTCCTGAAGAGTATGGTGGAGAAAAGCTCAACTCAATTTCTCTCTCCATGTTAAGCTTCACAGCCATAAACATCACCTGGCAGGAGCTCTCTGGAGATCGTGCATAAATTCATAGGCTATAAGAATGTTGTTAGAGATGCTGCGCCCTTTAATAAAGGCCCCCTGTTCAGCAGAAATAATATGAGGAATCACCTCTTGAAGACGGGCAGCTAATAGACGTGCACAGATCTTGTACAGAGTAGTGCACAGACTGATGGGCCGATAATGTTAGAGGGTAGAAGCATCGGAGCGCCTAGGCACAAGAGTGATGAGAGTCCGATTCCAATCTACAGGAATGGACTTAGATTTGAAGGTAATATGAATGGCCTGAATCACATCCTACCCAATAATATTCCAATAGTGACGAAGAAGAAAGGCGGAAACCCATCAGCCCAGGGGCCTTATCAGGCCCGAGTTTCCAAAGAGCCAAATGAATCTCCTCCGTAGTGATTGGCCTGGTAAGCAAGTCATTCTCTAATGTAGAGACCTTCCTGGATATTGGAACCTGAAAAACTAGAGCCCCATCCCCAGTAACCTCAGTTCATTTGGACTTAAAGAAGTGAAATAACTGATCCCGAATGACTTGGACATCCTCCTGATACTGTCCCTCCTTATCAGCTTACCGTCGAATCCTGTTAGCTGCCCGTTGCTTCAGGATGGCCTGATGAAAAAATATGGTATTGCGGTCCCCATCATGGATCCACTGAATCCTCGATCTCTGCCTTTAATAGGTCTCTACTGATGAAGAGCAAGCTTCGCATGAAGGATAGTAAGGTCAGACACCGGGAGACAGCCTTCCTGATCCTCCTTAGACTGGAGTGAACTAATATCAGCTTCGACCTGCTCAACTTTCCTGTCTAGCTCCCCAACCTCCAGTCTGTTCCAACTGGATAGCTGCGTCTAGCTAATACAAGACGCCGAGATAAACAATAAATGACATTACCTCTCACTGGTAACTGCTAAACCTGAGAGATGATAGACCGAGCTGAAGAATAGGAAGTCCAGAACTGCTCGAATCTAAACTGTTTCCACTGAAATGAGTCAACCTCCATGGATATCAGAATGGGACAGTGATCGAAGGCAATCCTGGGAAGGTGATAATAGCAGCAGAAGGGTACTTAAGAAGCCATGGTGCCGTAGCCATGGCTCTATCTAATCTCTCTCAAACCTGGGCCAAACCCTGACGGTTGTTACACCAGGTGAATTGGCGACCCGAATACCCCATATCCAACAACCCAGAAGAATCGATGAAGGTCCTAAACTCAGAAATATCCGCTGAGCCATTAACTCGTCGGCCACCTTTATTTTCATTAGCCCCAATGATACAATTGAAGTCACAGTAATAATGGATGGAGACCCTGGCTAAGGAGAGAGAGTAACTCTACCCAAAGGACACATCTCTTCTAAAAGTCAGTGCTAGCATAGATCCCCGAAAGAAGCCAGGGGTCAGAAGGGCCCTCTGAGATAACAAGGGCAATATGCTGAGTACACTGATGAAAAGCATCAACCCTAACAGAGCTATTGTGCCAAATGGCCAGAATGCCACCAGAAAGACCCGTGACTCACAGCATAGGAAGACCAAGATCTATCAATCTGTCTCCTAAACTGGGCCAGACTGTCTCTCGATAATCGGTCTCCAAAAGAACATAGATGTCAAAGTTGTGTAACTATATCAATCTCTGAAAAGAGGATCGAAACAAAGGCTTTCGAGCTCCTCTTACATTCCAAAGTAAAATCATCATTTACCGGCTGGGGAAGTTGGGACACAGCCTGGTCCTCCACCATATCATGATCAGAAAGGCACCCACTAGGCCTGGTGCCACCTTAGTGGTCTGAGAAGAACAACCATGTGAGCTTCAGAGTCATCTCCAAACTCTCCAGCCCTGGGGGACTCATCAGAGGACAATGGCACGTTGCCCTGCCCCTGAATTGCCTCCTTAAGGCAAGAGACAACCAACTCATGGCTATGACCCTCCATCATCGAAGGCTGGAACATCTCCCTAGCCAGAACAGAATCCTGGCAACAGGACAACTGGCCACTCGTACCACCCGGGACAGTAGTACCCCGATCTAAATTAGGAGATACTAAAAAAGTGTTTTTATCCAACCTAGTTTTTAAACTTGAGACTATAGCTTTACCATTCCTCTTATCTGTTTTGGAGATTGTTCATTGAGTCTGGAACTCCATAGGCCTAGCCCGCTTTAAGGGATCCGGGAGAACACCCCTGCACTCCGTGGGCTTTCCAACCCAACTGTCTAACCCAAGAGCAGCAAAAGGGTTCTCTGTATTCAGAGAGTGGGACAATTTGATCAGAGGACCAGCTGCCCTCACTGAAACACTAAAGTCCCTGAGCCCCTCTCTAATACGCTTGAACCGGCACATAACCCACCACTGGCACAACTTTAGATCCCTCGTTCCCCTTCAACAACTCACCCTCAGACTGACTCGGGTCAACAACAACAAGGGCAGGAACCTTTGGAGACTTGTTAGGCGCCGGTGAGCCAGCTTCGTTGGAACCAGCCAACCCTCTGTCGATGGACCCGGACATGAAATAGAGGCATTTGTTTTTTCTTCTGAGCGCAGACCAGGGCTAGCAGGAGTTGGATCACCATGTAGCTTCCTCTTCGACTCTGATAGATGGCCATTAGTAGCCTTCCTCTAGCGAACTGCCACCATCCAAGGGCCAAAGCAGGGGCTGGGAACAGGAGTATCAGCATTAGCCATGGGCGATGGCGAGCAGGGGCCCGATAGATGCATCGACCCACAATCAGAGCAGATCCCCTCCATGAATTCGTACAAATTGCTACCAAAAGGGAGAACACTTCCCCCTCACTCGAGTACCTGGCTAGAGCGGATGCCTCAGGTCAATCCGGGCACACACTTGTGCAAAACCTCCCCTGTTCCTCGCCTGGGTAGCAGAGTCGGAGAACATGAACTAACTAGCAGGCGAGATATTTCTCTGAGGATCTCTTCATTCCAAAATTCAAGTGGAAGATTTGGAAGCCTCACCCAAAGAAGGGCAGAGGCCACGAATCCACAGTAAGAATGAATTCCACCTTCAACCCTCAGTGGCGACCGGTTGGCCATTAACCACCCACGGCTTTCCTAACACTAAATCTCTTGCTTGAGGATTATCAAACCGGAATATGTGGCACCGGTGAGCCGAACTCAGAGGAGCAATGTCTCAGGAACTCTCGCATGCCGGAATTCCCTGATGAAAGCCTTAGCTGGAACCCAACGATGGAAGGTCCGAGCTAAGATGGCCCTCTGCTCCCAACAGATGACTTCTTCTTCCAGCACCGCTGCTGGGATTTGGACGATCTTGGAAAATCGGTCCTCCAGCATCGCCACCACTTTCAGTGAAAGGGAGGGAGAAACCCACATAAATCCACTGCCCGTTGACCTCGACCTGAAACCCGACCCTCCTTAGCTCCATCCGCAGCCATTGGAGTTGGGGGGATGGTAGAAGCCATGATTCAGAGAGGGTTGATTGCAGGAAACAACGAGGTACCGGAGATCAAAAGAAAAGCAGTCGAAGCACGAATCTTAAAGTAGGTTCAGTCGGAAAACCAGAGTCCTCCTTCGAAACAAAACACAGGATGGACTTTTTTAGATTGCAATCTCTTTCGAACTCACAATCGAAACTGAATGAAAAATTAAATTTCATTAGAATTAAAATTAGAATTACCCATTTTCCATTCTTACTTGATTAAATAAAGAATAATAAAAATAAAAATGAGGATAAATTGGATTTCACATGAATATGTTAGAAATTATCGAGGATACATGTAAAAATAAATTAAAAGAAAAAAAATAATTTTGTTAGAAATATCATAATCCATCACAATTCAAAAGAAATGATTAAAATATTAGTGCATAAACTTACTTACCTTGGCCAACAATGTAGCTAAAGAGCTTCAAGAGAAAAAAAAAAGGCATTGGCTTAAAATTAAATGATAATTTAATAATCACCTTTTTTTTTTCTCGAATACCTAGATGAATTTGTGATCTTGAGTGGGGTTTAAATTTCAAATTCTTCTGAGATATAATTTTATTTTAATTTTAGATAGAATTAGAGTTAGATTCTAATTCTATCCAAACAAATGATTAGAATTAGAATCAAAATTTTAAATTATTTTTTTTAAAAAAAAGCTTTTAACAGAAATTAATGAAACCATAAAGTACTTTTGAAAATTTTGCTAAACACTGTGAAATCACTCAAAAATAATTTTAGGTCTAATCCTTCAAAAGCTTAGACAAACAAAACTAATTCTAATTATGGTAGGCCATTCTCAAGTTATTCTTGTCCATGGCCAGCAAAAACCAATGTAGTATTTTATGGAACGATGCAAGCACATTTTCTATTGGTATGGCATCCATCAGTAGCCAAGCATGTCATCCCTCTTCCTCAGCTGTAGAGCCTTTTGATCAATCATCCACAATGTCAAGCAACCAAACCATCTTTCCATCATTATCTATCATCATAAAACTCCACAGCCTGCTGCCATATCTCTTAAGCATAGTATAAGCGACTAATCTCCATGGACTCACCACCTCTTCTTCTATTTTTGTTATTTTTTAAAAATCTTTTGTGTATATGTTAGATATTTCATTTTGCTTCCCTATGGCTTACTGCATGAACATAGTAGTTAATTAAGACAATTGGCACACATTTTTTGTTAGATTTAAAATATAAAATATTTATTTTTTAGTATTTTTTTTAAACTTTAGAATATTATATAAGAAGTACATAAATTTATTTAAAGTTTTTAATTGAGTCCTTATACTATTTTTTAATTAAATATATCAATTCATGCAAGTTTTTAATTAAATACTTTTTAATAGCTGCCAATGATAACTTAACGATCACATGACGACTGTTAATTAAGGTAACTTGATTATACTTTCTTTTTTTAGAATTAAGTATACTAACTTATAAATTTTTTTCAATTGAGTATATTAACTCATAAAAAATTTTAATTAAGTATATCAATTTAACAAGTATGTTTCATAAATGCATGACTCAACTTAATTCAACTCAATTCATCTAAAACTTTTCTCAACTACATGGGATCGACTACGTGAATCTGCTAAATGCATGACAAACCAATTTATTAAAAAATTTTATATTTAAAATTCTATACATAATAAGCTAAAGAAAAATATATTATTATCTATTTATACATAAAAAATCATATATATAAAAGATTAAGCAGTAAAAAATAATTTTTTATTTACTCAATTAATAATTAATAAATTAATAAAAAATTACACTTCAAATATATATCTTTTTATGTTATTAATTTTTAATACATTATTAATATATTTCTTAAAAAAATGGCTCTCTCATAAAGATTGTGCGGCTTTGTAAAGGTTATTTGGTTCTATCATATAAAACTAGATGTTAAAAAGATATTAATTTTCCTATATATTCTTTATACTTAATTAAAAAAAATTTATGAGTTGACCTATCCAATTGTAAAACTTTATATCATATATTTAACTTTATATATATATATATATATATATATATATATTCAACTCATCATTGACGACCATCAAATGATCATTAATGACCATTAAAATATTTAACTAAAAAACTTACATAAAATAAAACACTTAATTAAAAAATAAAATAAAAAAAATTCAATTAAAAATCCTAAATAAGTTCCTTTTGAAACATTACCCCTAAAAATTAAAATAGTGATGCTTTTAGAATACGGAATCAACTTCTTGTGTGCTCATATTCTGAACAAATCATCAACATAATACATGCCATTTGATGGGGCCAATGAGCCCCATGGGCAACGATAATCTCACAAAGGCTGGACCAGTCATTTTTGGAGTTGGCCCTCGGCCTCGACAAGATAGCCACTCGACCTCAACCAGTCGGCCCTCGGCTCCGGCCCTCGACAAGATAGCCACTCAGCCTCAGCCCTCAGCCTCGGCAAGTACCTCCAGCCTGCGTCTTGGAGCGAGGATGAGGACAACTCAATGGAGGTGCCTGAGGCCTCCTCCTCCTTTGCATGAAGCCATGTATGTTTTCGGCTCCTTCCTGACCCCCTCAAATGACTCCGTATCCTTGGCCTTCCATGGCATCAGCTTCGGACACCACATCATGAGTCCGATCCTGGGAGCATCACAGATTCGATGGTATTCAGGAGCCAAGGAGTAGTGATTCTAGAGAATGAACCATCAAAGAGCCTGAGACACACCGATTATTATAGTTTGGCTACTTTACATCGAATGGGATTTGTCAAGATTAATGGTCAGTGGAAAGGAAAGGCAACGTAGATGAGAGAGCCCTGAGCCCAGACATTCTGCACCTTGTGAGGCTGGTCCGTCTATGAGGATTCCCTCTCCGCATCCTAGTACTCCTGCTCCAGCTCCTGCCCCAGTACCTGTGATTTCATCCACTTCTTCAGTCAATTTTCAGACCTTCAGTTAGAGCAACTCAAAAATCTTCTTGCTGCTCAGAAGGATGAATTGAAGACTGAGTTTGACAACAAATTTATGAATCTTAAAGAAACTCTTTATTCCTTAGATGATCGGATTGCCAAAATTGAATCAACTCTTAGCTCTTCTACTGGATCTTTAAGTAGTGACTTGAAGAACATTTTTGAAGAACTTAAAGACATTTGTGGAGATTCTGAAACCTATTCAAAGAGCAATGCCGAGTTACAAGATAAAATTGTCACTGCTTGTACTTTTGTTGATGAAAGATTAAAAGACTACGTCAAGCTTTAGACTGAAGGAATGCAGAAGATTGTAGATCATTTAACAAGGATAATTAGAACTAATATATGATCTTCATGTAATGATATTGATGTAATGAAAGTTGAAATTTTGATGTAATGTAAGCATAGTATCTTTTTAATGAAATTTCAGTTTCATTTTGTAACACTTGACTTTTGATGAAATGAAATTATCTTTTGATCTATCAATTTGATCTTTTGACTTAACTTTTCTTTATCTTTTTGTTGATTACAAAAAAGGGGAGAAAGTTATGTCGTATATGCATTGATTAGTAGTTGATTGGAATTCAATTAAAGCTTATTTGATTGATTAATTTAATTGGAGAAAGTTATGTTGTATATGCATTGATTGGTTATGCTTTAATTGGCATTTATTTAATTAGTATCAAGTGACTTTGTATCAAGTGATACAAGTGATTTTGGATATGCATTAATTAAATTAAGCTTAAGTGAAAATTGAAATGACTAAATTCTAAGTATCAAACACGAACAATTGATAATTTGAACTTCATAGGGGGAGTTACCTTATTCAGGGGAGCTTACTTATGAGGATCACTCTCTTGAAAATTTTAATTTAAGAATACTATGCATATACTCAATGTTTTTATAATCATCAAAAAGGGGAGATTGTTGACCCAACTATTGATTTTGATGATTAATAAAGGAATTGAGTATATTTATTTGATTACTAATGGATTTGATAAGTATTTCAGGACTCAAAAATATTTGATCAATTTAAATAAATTAAGAAACGTGTTTTGAATCAATTGCAAAACATCAATTTCAAAGTTTCAGAACCTGGAGTCGACACCTAGAATTCCTGGAGCCAACCCCATGGCCATTCAAATTTTCTTTTGATTTTTGATACGGTCCAGAGCCGACACCTAGAGTTTCGGAGCCGACACCCAGAGTTTCAGAGTCGACACTTACAGTGTCTGGAGCCGACTCCGATGCGGGGACAGAACGTTGATTTTTTGAGCATCTTGGAGCTGACACCTACAGTATTCGGAAGCCGACACCTGATGATGGTGAGCCGACACCTAACTTTTTTGGAGCCGACTCCTCGACGAACTTAGAACTTTCTATTTTTGGAAAAATGACTTGGAGCCGACACCTGAAAAGTTGAGCCGACTCCAACCTGTCTAGGACAAAAATTTAAATTGCCATATCAGCTCTAAAGGTAATATTTCCTTTTTACCTAATTTCTAACGGATATATTTTGTTTCCAGGTACATTCCAACGGCTAGTTTTCTTCCCAAAACGGATTAAAAGAAATCTATAAAAGGAAAAAACACCTGTTTGAAAAGTGACGAAAAATAGAAAAATTTCAAATCAAAAATCCGAAAAAGCCTGAGCCTGAATCTCAAGAGAAAAGCACTCAAATTCAAATCCTTCCACTCTACAAAGCTCAAAGAAGAATCCAAGGCATTCAATCTTGAAAAAATCGAAGGATTCTCAAAGGGGAAGAAGAAACTCTGTTTTGAAGATTTTTCAACTTCTCATCCGTAACATTTGCATCGAATCAAAGCTGAGCCTGATTCAACATCTCCAAAGAGAAGAGGAAAAGAAGAAAAGCTCAACTCCAATCTACTTCAAACAGGCTTTTCTAAACTTATTTGTTCATTCATTTGAATATCTGCTCATTTGAAGAGCTTTGTATTATTGAAAAATTCTTTCATTCTTGTTTGTGCTGGTTCAATGTGGGGGATTGAACTAGTGAAGGTTGTCTACCTCGGGTCAAGCTAGATAAGCTTGAGTTTAGGGTTTTGTGCTGGTGAGCCCGGAAAACCGACTGGGTTCGTTGTGATCCCGGGGAAAATAATAAGTTTTGAGTTGTGATCTTGTAAAACAACTCGGCTGTAATCTAGTCGATTATAGTGTGGACCCAAGTGAATCTTGGGAGTGGACGTAGGTGTTGGATACACCGAACCACTATAAAATCATTGTGTTTGCCGTGCTTCCATTATCTCTATCTCGATCTCCTTGTTTGTACTTTATATTTGCCTTGCATTTAATTTCATTTAACTTAAAGCTAATAGTTTTCAAAAGGTTTAAATTTTTAAAGAACCCAATTCATCCCCCCCTCTTGGGTTGCCATCTGGGCCAACAACCCTGGCTGCCAGCATGAGTGGCCCTGGTTCAGGTGAACCCTGGAAAGAAAAAAAAATGGGGGATGGGGGGAGGAAACCATCTGGGCCTCTGGCATGGCCCATTACCTAGCCCGGCACGGCATATGGGCCACGTGTCGTGCCGGGCCAATTTTTTTCCTTGATAGGCCATGCATGGCATGGCCCGTTTGGAGGTACGGTCTGATGGGCCTGGGCCGTGCCATGCTAGGCACGGCCCAGTGCCCACCTCTAACTAAGACCTGTTGAAAATTATGTATTCAAGACATGAATCAAATTTATGAAAAACATAGCAGAAGATATAATACAAAATTTTCAGATGCCCAGGATCTTTAGGAACATATTCATTAAATCAGAAATAAAATCTAAAATATTAGATTTATTCATACCCGAGTCCTTTATTGATGTAGAAAAGGATGAAGCCGGTGATCCTCTGCCACTAGTCATCTATGTGTCCGGTCTCTAACGGTGATTCACGCGAAGAAGAGTGGATGAAGACCTTCAAGGTATGAAGATGTTACTTAGGGAGAGAGGGGTGCTAGCGCCTCTTGAATCCCCTTATAGAAATATTCAAAACAGAAGATATCTATATAGGTCTAAAAGATCTAATCTTTTTTTCTCCTTCTTCCTAGGAGGAAGGAACCATATTTATGGAGAGAGGGAGAGAAAGAAACGTTCTAAGGGAGAAAAAGGGACATCTTTTCTTATGGTAACCTTAATCCAAGGAAGAGGAAGAGACTTTCCTTCTCATAGTAACCTCATGTAACGTTAATCCAAGAAAGAGGAAGAGACTCTCCTTCTCATGGTAACGTTATGGTAACCTTAATCCAAGGAAGAGGAAGAGACTTCCCTTCTATGGTAATGTTAATCCAAGTGTCACAATCTTAGCCTTTGAAATTAGGAGTTAGTTATCATATAACTACATGCCCCAATCTATACGTGTTCATCATCGTACCATAGAGATTCATCATGCCTCATCCCATGAACATGAATTCTTCTTCACATGGCTGAGATTTACCATCCATACCTGAATAATCAGAGCCATCCATCATATGGATCAAGCCATATTTGGGTATCCAATTATTTGTTCATCATATGCGCAAATAATTTCTCCCTAACATTTCTTCTACTATGATGGATCATATCCATTATTATTTTATCTTCTTTAAATTTGATCTTACTCAATTATTTAATTGGTCATCTTATCTGAATTAAATCTAATTTAATTTTTATTTTAATTCATCCAAAATTTTTCTTAATGCGTGTGACCCATTAGGCCCTTTAACATGTTGGCAATAATCATATCCTAATCACTAACCCTAAGAATGATTGGATAACTCTTTGTCTAAGTCAACAACATGATTATAGATCATGAGAGGCCTCTAGCAAAGCATCATGACCATCCAACTGCTAAAGGTTTTGTTGACGTGACCATCAACAACACCTGTTCATGAACGATTATCGTATGATCAAATCCCTTCGTCACATATCCCAGATCAATCAGTGGTATAGAATATGTCAATATTATAATTGATCTTTGTTTACTTGATCTCAGGAAAAATTAACTCATATGAATTAGAACTTCAAAACCATTTTGAATTCCAACTCAACCTTGCAAGGATTTAACAGTCAATTTAATCCATCAAGTGGTCATGAGATATAACCCTTTCTATCAAGGAAGATGAATCCTGTCTTGATTAAATACTGCCTTCATATGCTTCATGTCATACCCAACCGATACTATATTTGCCATCCGTGGCTAGAGCGACATTTGGATATCGTCAAAGCATGACATTCCACACATGAGATGCAATAAAGATCTCAAGTCAAAGGATCACTCACACCACCGTCATTAGAGATCAACCATCAATACTATATAGAATATCCACATGGGATCTTTGTACGGGTCATCCAATGCATCGTTACAATAACGAGCATCTACACACTTATCCAAGTATCTTCATACTTCAGCTTGTGAAATCAGTTACTCACCCCAAGGGTGAGGATATGCAATGTGTGCCAGTCTCACGGTGTTCGATGGTATCCAGTCCCATTTACACATCGACTAGGGAAATTTAAAGAATCAAACCATAACATGCAATTTGGATCTCACAATTTGTAATCTTTATTACAAATTCCTTATGCATGGTTCATATTCTTTTGGACTTTATCTCACAGATAAATATATCAAATAAAAAACATCTGGATAGATAAAGAAACTATTTTATTTGATTTGTATTCATAAAATGTATACAACATTCAATCTGATTGGATTTAGGGCATACACTAACAATCTCCCACTTGCACTAGATCCATTCACCCATGTATTTAATACCGAGTGACTTAAAATGATTATCATGCTTCTGTTGTGGCACGGCTTTAGTTAACGGATCAACTACATTATTCTTAGTGGGGACTCAATCTATTTTTACATCATTTCTACCAATAATCTCTCTAATTACATGGTATCTTCTGAGTACATGTTTGGACCTCTGATGAGACCTTGGCTCTTTAGCTTGCATAATAGCTCCATTGTTGTCGCAATACAAGTGTACTGGATAGCAATGCTTGGAACCACACCAAGTTTAGTAATAAACTTTTTGATCCAAATCGCTTTTTTAGCTGCATCTGATGCTGCGATGTACTCGGCTTTGATCGTAGAGTTGGCAATCATCTCCTGCTTGGAACTGCATCACCATTGAATGTAAAGACATAGCCTGATTGAGATTTATAATCATCTTTATTAGACTGAAAACTAAAATCTGTATAACACTGAACTATGAGTTCGGGTCCTCCATAAACCAAGAACATATCCTTAGTCCTTCGTAAGTACTTAAGAATATTCTTGACGGCCATCCAATATATCTCACTAGGGTTTGCCTGGTATCTACTAGTGATACTCAAAGCATAAGAAATATCAGGTCTCGTACATAGCATTGCATACATGATGGATCCGATTACTAATGCGTATGGAATCCTATTCATATTCTCTCTCTCCTCTTGGGTCTTAGGACTCATGTCCTTGGAGAGATGCAGCCCATGCAATACCGGCAGGAATCCCTTCTTGGATTCCTCTATGCTAAACCGTTTTAGCACTTTATCTATGTACATTGATTGGGACAATCCAAGCAACCTCGTAAATTTATCACTATAGATCTTAATACCCAGTATGTAGGCAGCTTCTCCCAAATCTTTCATGAAGAACTTGCTGGACAACCAATCCTTCACTTCTTGCAGCAAGGATACATTATTTTCTGTCAATAATGTCATCTATATATAATATCAAGAAAATAATAACACTCCCACTAACCTTCTTGTACACACATGGATCATCCTCATTTTTGATAAAATCAAACTCTTTGATTGTTTCATCAAAATGGATGTTCCAGCTTCTAGAGGCTTGCTTAAGTCCATAAATGGACCTTTGCAGCTTACATACCTTTTGAGAATCAATAGACTCAAAACCCTCAGGTTGTGTCATATACACATCCTTCACTAAATTACCATTTAGAAAGGCGGTCTTGACATCCATTTGCCATATCTCATAATCATAATAGGCTGCAATCGCAAGCAAAATCCTTATGGACTTAAGCATGGCTACAGGAGAAAAGGTTTCATCAAAGTCAACACCTTGCCTTTGCTTGTAACCTTTTGCGACTAGCCTCGCCTTATAGGTAATCACATTACCATCCATGTCAATCTTCTTCTTGAAGACCCATTTGCACCCAATGGGTTTTATCCCTTCAAGTGGATCAACCAAAGTCCATACTTGGTTGTCGTACATGAAGTCCATTTCAGACTTCATGGCTTCAAGAAATCTCTTGGAGTCAATGTCACATATTGCTTCCTCGTAGTTAGTAGGCTCATCATCTTCTATAAGAAATCCATATCTCTCAAGAATATGATGTGTTCTACTAGACCTATGTAGCTGATGTGTACTTGGAGCTACCTGTTGCTCCATCATTTCTGATAGAGGCTCATGCAAATGTTGTCTGAATGTGAGATGAGTCTCCTGCTCAACTCCCATTGCATTTGGCATTTGCTCCATGTCATCTAATCGGTATGTATCAATTTGTAGCTCTTGAGTTTCACTAATCTCAATATTTCTCCTACTGCCCTTTCTTAGAAAAATCTCATTCTCTAGGAATATGGCATGCCTTAAGACAAAAACCTTCTGCTCGAGTGGGTGGTAGAAGTAGTATCCTTTTATTTCTTTAGGATACCCCACAAAATTACACTTGTCGGATCTAGCTCCAAGCTTGTCCGACTCATTACGCTTTACATAAGCATAGCAACCCCAAATCCTTAGATGACTAAGAATTGGTTTCTTTCCACACCATATCTCATAGGGAGTGGAACTGACCGATTTAGATGGAACTCGGTTTAGAGTGTATTCGGCTGTGTGTAGCGCATAACCCAAAATATTTTTGAAAGATTTGCAAGGCTCATCATTGATCACACCATATCTAATAATGTGCGATTCCTCCTTTCTGATACATCATTATGCTATGGCATACCAGGAGGAGTCCACTGAGAGAGAATCTTATTCTCCTTCAAATATTCTAGGAACACATGGCTTAAGTATTTCCACCTCGATCTGATCAAAGTATCTTAATACTTTTACCACTTTGTTTTTTACCTCGGATCTGAATTCTTTGAACTTTTCAAAGGCTTCATATTTGTGCTTCATCAGATATACGTAACCATACCTGCTATGGTTATCTATAAATGATGAAGTAAGAAAAACCTCCTATTGCCTGAATATTGATAGGACTACATATATCCGAATATACTAGTCCTAAACATTCAGTCACTCGCTCACCCTTTTTAGTAAAAGATGACTTAGTCATTTTGCCACATAAGAACAACTCACATTCCTCAAATGATTCACAATCGAATGAGCCCAAGTAGCCATCCTTATGTATCTTGGTTAAACGTGTTTCATTTACATGGCCTAAACAATAGTGCCATAGGAATGAGTTATTAGAATTATTTGATTTTAATTTCTTAGTTTCTACATTGAGAACATGGCATTGTAAATTCAAAACATAAATCCCATTGAACATTTCAGCAAAACCAAAGAACATTTCATTGAAATTCCTTTATTTCAATTTCAAATGTATATCCATCATTTACAAGCCATGAAACAGAAATAATATTCTTTGTTATGTTTGGAACATAGTAATAATTACTAAGCTCTATTACAAGCCCAGTGGGTTAAGATAAAGAACAAGATCCTATAGCTAAAGCAGAACCTTTGCTCCATTTTTCATGCGCAGGATCACTTCATCTTTCTCCAGCTTTCTACAGCTTCTTATCATCTGCATATTAATACAAATATGAGATCCACAACCAGTATCCAATACCCAAGTAGAATAAGAAGTAATAGAAGAAAACATCTCAATTATAAATATACCTAATATAAAGCATATGTATGTTTCTTTTCTTTCAGGTTAACCAGATAAGCCTTGCAGTTTCACTTCTAGTGCCCTTCTTGCCACATAAGTGGCACTTCCCCTTGGCTACTTTGTTTTTTTAATGCCCTTATTTGGTTTAGTCGCCTTGGTCTTTTGGACCTTATTCTTCTTTGGCCGCTTCTTACAAGCGCCAGAGAACTCCACGATCATAACCTGCCCCTTTTCTTTCTTAATGTTGAGCTCGGCATTCATCAGCATATTCGTGAGCTCAGATAGAGATACCTCTAGCTTGTTCATGTTGAAATTAAGAACAAACTGTGAATAGCTGGGAGGTAGTGACTGTAGAACCAATTAATACTCAGTTCATGATCCATCACAAAACCCAATCATGCCAACTTCTCAATCAGATTGATCATTTTTAGCACGTGAGCACCCACTGATGAATCCTCAGTCATTTTGTACTGAAATAACTTTCTAGAGGTCTGAAACCTCTCATATCGAGACTGTGCACCAAACAACTATTGTAGGTGCATCAAAATCTATTGAGCATTTATATGCTCATGCTGTTTCTGAAGATCAGGTGACATCGAGGCCAACATCAAACATGTGGCCATTTCTTCAGCATCTTTATACCGGTTGTATGCCACATGAACCTTAGTTGGAGCATCCGCTGGTGGGACCTTCGATGCAACCTCATCTAGGACAAAAAGAATTTTTTAAATCGAAGAACGATCCTTACATTCCTTAGCCAATCAGGGAAGTTGAGTCCAGACAATTTGTTGGATTCTAAACTATTCCTAAGGTTGATGTTTACACTCATGGTTTCTCTGATAACCTACATAAAATTAGAACGAGTCAATTACTATGAATACTAATCACCAACTTAATATGGTAATTCTAGATTTTTAATTAAGTTGGTTTCTCCCACTATTTTATCAAGGTTAATAGCCCTCTCTATTAATCTCGAGAAGTTGGCATTCAATTTTCTTAGTGGGCTAGGATCCTTATTTGAATTACCTTGACCTTGGCTTTGGCACAACAAATCTTGGTAAGCCAAATTTGGTAGATTATTATCAATCACATCTAATGTGATTTCTAGATCGTTTAGGAAATATTGCCTTATTAATCACATCCATATGTGATCACCCTAAAGTTTGCCTCTAGATTAGACTAACCCTGACTTTGGCCAATTATGCCAGCTAATCTAGTTAAGTCAACCCATTATTCCACAATCAACTCCTCATAAGTACACTCGACCTTGGCTTTGGCACGACAAATCTCATGACCTAATGATTTTGTATCATGTGAACAATGGAAGGCTAATGACTTAATATTCGTGGAGGGATTTAGCGCATATAGGTCCCATCTACATCTACAACATTTGTACTATGCTAGGTTACATATCCTATATGTAGATTTTAGATTAATCTTTAATTAACTTAAAAATATCATATGATCAAATCTTATGATTTGGGATTCCTAATCAAACTAGGATCCCTGACCACTATCTAATATAGGAACCTTAATCATGGGACCAAATTAATTGCTTCTATCCTGATTAACCTTATTGATCTAATCAATTAAGAGCTTTCCTTAACAATGGCCATATTAGCTGATCAATGGGATCCTATTTAGCATACCCTTCGATCCCATTGAATGAGTTTTCTCAGGCAGCAAACGGATCAATTAAAAACCATGATCATACTTTCTTAGACACCAATGTAGGTAAGCCTAATTGATTAGACCAATTTGGGATCATAGGATCAAGCAATGATGTAGTTAAGTCTAAGTTTCCTAAATCTTTATCATCTATTATATTTTATGATAAGTTAAGATAGTGATCATGTTTTTATGATAAGAATTTTAATTTAAATTTTAAAAATTTAAATTTTAAAAATTTAAATTTTAAAAATTTAAATTTAAATTTAAATTTTAAATTTTTTAATTACATGTTATGACATGTCGATTTCACATCCCATGTAACTTCTAATGTCTCTAACAAACCCTAATCATATTCTTGTCATGATAAGATTTTTGTATTCAAATTTAAAATTTTATATGATTATATTAATCACAATTTTATCAATATTTAATCATAATCTTATCATGATATAAATATCCAAATAATTTTTCAACGTTCATTATCATATGAAAACTATTTAGGATTTTAATCTTCATAAAAAGCATGATAAAAACTCATATTATCAATCAGATTGACTTAAGTATCCTATCGGATTAATGAATCTGTAGCCTAAGGTGGCTCTGATACCACTGTTGAGAATTATGTATTCAAGATATAAATCAAATTCATGAAAAATGTAGCAGAAGATATAATACAAAATTATCATATGTCTAGGATTCTTAGGAACATATTCATTAAATTAGAAATAAAATCTAAAACATTAGATTTATTCATACCTGAGTCCTTTATTGATGTAGAAAAGAATGAAGCTTAGAAATAAAATCTAAAACATTAGATTTATTCATACCTGAGTCCTTTATCGATGTAGAAAAGGATGAAGCTGGTAAATCCTTAGCCACTGGCCGTCCACGTGTTCGGCCTCTAACAGTGATCCACGCGGAGAAGAGTGGATGAAGACCTTCAAGGTATGAAGATGGCACTTGAGAGAGGGGTGCTAACGCCTCTTGAATCCCCTTATTGAAATATTCAAAACAAAAGATATCTCCATAGGTCTAAAAGATCTAATTTTTTTTCTCTTTTTCTTTTTCGGAGGAAGGAACCATATTTATAGAGTGAGGAAGAGAAAGAAACGTTCCAAGGGAGAAGAAGAGACTATAACGAGAGGAAGAGACTCCCCTTCTCATGGTAACGTCATGCTAACCTTAATCCAAGGGAGAGGAAGAGACTTCCCTTCTTGGTAACGTTATGATAACCTTAATCCAAGGAAGAGGAAGAGACTTCCCTTCTCATGGTAACGTTAATCCAAGTGTCACAATCTTAGCCTTTGAAATTAGGAGTTAGTTATCACATAGCTATATGCCCCAATCTGTATGTGTTCATCGTACCATAGAGATTCATCATGCCTTATCATGAATTCTTCTTCATATGGCTAAGATTTACCACCCATACCCGAATAATCGGAGCCATCCATCACATGGATCAAGCCATATCTGGGTATCCAAGTATTTATTCATCATATGCGCAAATAATTTCTTCCTAACATTTCTTTACTATGATGGATTGTATCCATTATTATTTTATCTTCTTTAAATTGGATCTTACCCAATTATTTAATTGGTCATCTTATCTGAATTAAATCTAATTTAATTTTTATTTTAATTCATTCAAAATTCTTCTTAATGTGTGTGACCCATTAGGCCCTTTAACATGTTGGCAATACTCATGTCCTAATCATTGACCCTAGGAATGATTGGACAACTCTTTGTCCAAGTCAACAATATGATTATAGATCATGAGAGGCCTTTAGCAAAGCATCATGATCATCCAACTGCTAAGGTTTTGTTGACGTGACCATCAACAATACCTGTCCATGAACGGTTACCGTATGATCATATCCCTTCATCACATATCCCAGATCAATCAGTGGTATAGAATGTGTCAACACTGTAATTGATCTTTGTTTACTTGATCTCAAGAAAATTGACTCATATGAATTAGAACTTCGAAACCATTTTGAATTCAAACTCAACCTTGCAAGGATTTAACAGTCAATTTAATCCATCAAGTGGTCGTGGGATATAACCCTTTCTATCAAGGGATCAAACACCACCTTTATGTATTTCATGTCATACCCAACCGACACCATAATTGCCACCCGTGGCCAGAGCGACGTTTGGATGTCGTCAAAGCATGATATTCTACACATGAGATGCAATGAACATCTTAAGTCAAAGGATCACTCACACCATCGTTATTAGAGATCAACTATCGATACTATATAGAATATCCATATGGGATCTTTGTATGGGTCATCCAATGCATCGTTACAATAACGAGCATCCACACACCTATCCAAGTATCTTCATACTTCAGCTTGTGAAATTAGCTGCTCACCTCAAGGGTGAGGATATGCAATGTATGCCAGTCTCACGATGTTCGATGGTGTCCAGTTCCATCTACACATCAACTAGGGAAATTTAAAGAATCGAACCATAACGTGCAATTTAAATATCATAATTTGTAATCTCTATTACAAATTCCATATGCATGATTCACATTCTTTTGGACTTTATCTCACCGATAAATATATCAAATAAAAAACATCTGGATAGATAAAGAAACTATTTTATTTTATTTGTATTCATAGAATGTATACAACATTCAATCCGATTGGATCTAGGGCATACACTAACAAGACCGACTCTAGCGTTAGCACAAAGACCGACTCTAGCATTGGCACCAAGACTGACCCCAGCATCGACATCAACTTTACCTCAGCGGCTTCGTTACAGCCTCAACGGTCTCATCTCAGCCCCAGCAGCCTTATATCTACCTTAGCGGTATTATTGCAGCCTCAACGGCTCTATCTCTTTGCTTCCACGGCCTCATTACAGCCTCAATGGTTTCAACCCTGCCCCAGCTTCCTTAGCAATATTATTGCAGCCTCAACGGCTCTATCTCTTTGCCTTCACGGCCTCATTATAACCTTAACGGTTTCATCTCACTCAACAGTATTATTATAGCCTCAGCGGCTCTATCAGCCTCAGTGGCCCTAACACAGGCTCAATGGCCTCATCTCAGCCTCAACGGCTTCATCTCAGCCTCAACGGCTTCAACTCTGCCCCAGCGGCTAATGGCCAACCGGATAAGGCCTTTGTTTAAATTATACACTTGCAACATATTGCTGGTCGCTTTCAGTCATCCAAGAAGAACTCCCCAAGTCAACTCACAGTTGGGAGAAGCCAACTCCTCAGCTCACAGTTGATGGGCACCCACCTCCAAACTTCATATCAAAAGTAGAAGACCCAAAGTCAACTTATAGTAGGGAGAGACCAACTCCCCAGCTCATAGTTGACAGGCGTCCACTTCCAAACTCTGCATCGGAAGAGGATTGCTGATTGCCTCCAGCCAGTCTAAGGTAATCAGTTTACCTTCAACATTGCCTAAAGCTTTTTGAGCAGGTGGGTGCACAGCTCCAGAGGACACGCAAATATCTACACAAGGCGGATGAAAGTCAAAGTCAAAACTAACAGGAAAACAAAAGTGCAAAGATGAAGAGCTCTGCATTTCTTTCGCTTGGCGGATGCAAGGCACACGGTCGCATAAGCTCAGGAGTGTGGGGGGCATCTGATGAGGCCAATGAGCCCTATAGGCAACGGTAATCTCACCAAGGTTGGACCAGTCGTTTCTGGAGTGGCCCTCAGCCTCAGCAAGACAGCCACTCGACCTCAACCAGTCGGCCCTCGGCCCTCGGCCTCGGCAAGTACCCATAGCCTGCGTCTTGGAGCAAGGATGAGGACAGCTCGATGGAGGTGCCCGAGGCCTCCTCCTCCTATGCATGAAGCCATGTATGTTTCCGGCTCCTTCCTAACCCCCTCAAATGACTTCGCAGCCTCGGCCTTCCATGGCATCAGCTCCGAACTCCACGTCATCGAGTCCGATCCCGGGAGCATCCCATATTCGGCTCCCGAGTCCAAACTCCGACCTCGAGTCCATCCCGACTCCCTTGGGCCACGTCACCATCCCCAAGGCTCCCCTCTCTGCATGAGGCCGAGTCCACTCTACAGCTGCTCCCAGACTCTTTGCTCTGGCTCTGCAGATGGACCAGATTCCACGTCTCCTAGCTATGGGTGGCTCAAGTCGTTCCCCGGCTGTCTCAGTCTTCGACCTCTACTCCAAGAACCAACTCCAGGCTCCGCCTCCTCCTCCTGGGTCTGTTCCAGCCTCCATCCCGGACCTGTGCTTCGTCCTGGTCTCACCCGGCCTCCGGACTCCACGGAGGCTTAAGTCCGACTCCCCCTTGGCCTCTGGTAGCCCTCGGCCGAGTCAGACTCCCCCTCGGCCCTCGACAGCCCTCGGCTCCACTCCAGACTCCACGGAGGCTCGAGTCTGACTCCCCCTCGGCCCCACTCCGAGACTCCACGAAGGCTCGAGTTCGACTACCCCTCGACCCCGGAAGCCCTCGATCGAGTCCGACTTCCCCTCCCAGCAGCCCTCGGCCAAGTCCAACTCTTCCTCGGATATGTCCTCGTTTGGACTCGACTGCCGACCTCCCAAGCCCCTTGCTTCCAAGCTCCCGTCTGCCTCGGTCATGCCATCTCCACGTCACCGACCCCAGATGACCGACAACTGCTGCCAGCTCCTAAACTTGGCTCCACTCCGAACTCCATGGAGGCCGAGTCCGACTCCCCCTCGGCCACGTCTCTAGTCTTGAGGCTCCCTCTCTGCATGAGGCCGAGTCTGACTCCCCCTCGGCCATGTCTCTAGCCCCGAGGTTTCCTTCTCTGCATGAAGCCATGCAAGCTCCCGGCCTCTGCTCCACGGGACATGCATCAACCCAAAGACATGGAGTCATGTGCATGGAGGTGGGGACCACTCCTCTCCTCCTCCATGCATCAAATGAAAGACACCTCCTTCGTTGCCCAAAGAGGGGGTAAACAGTGCCATGCAGGAACAATACCACATGGCCCTCTCACTCTCGGCCACAGCTTCATCCCCGCTCTCGCCACTTCCGGAGTGACGAGGCTTCTGACTCTAGCTACCAGTTCATACGAGACGAACACCTTGCAGGGCCCATATGCCTGGATCCATCATCTCACTACTATCTGCGTAGGACAACAGGAAGGTGGCATGAGGACACATCTGGCAAACGCCTTCTGCAAGCCTGCAATAGTCTGCAGCATCCGTCCAAATCAAGTGGCCACACCTCAAGACTGACATACTCCAAGCTTCAATAAAAAGGGTAAGAAGAACCCCCAATCAGATAACTCCAAAACAATGCACAATACTCTAAACGCTCATTCTTGCTAACAGAGAGCTCTTTCTAAGCCTCTCTCTCTTTCAAGTTTTCTCAAGCTCACGGCTGTTGCCCAGAACACTGACTTGAGCATCGAAGGATCCTCGCCGAAATCTCCGATCCTCTGGACTTGTTTGCAAGCTCTCAAGCGTAAGAAGCTCGCCGAAAGGTTTCAAGCTCGCTAGAGAGGGCGATCGAACGCTCAGATGCTCGAAAGAGGTAATTTGGCTGCAACACCATTGTTCTCTGTTTTATAAAAGCAGAGAACTATGAGATGAACATGATATGAAAGCTGTATGTCAAGTTTTGTTTCCTCGTCCGTGCCAAGTTAGAACAACCAGATTCTGAATTTTGACCTACAGAGGAAATCCCTGTTACGGATCACTTATATAATCCATGTCAATAATCTATTTTAGCTGGAGGTGGAGAGGCCTCTCCCATCAAAACTTAAAACACAAATATTACACCCTTACAAGCAATAGAAATGAGAAATACCAGCATGATTTACATGTACGTAGGTTTTATTAGTCACAAAACAAGATGTACAGTGTATATTTAAAATTTTCCTCTTCACTGATAGTGGACAAGGTGTAACGGTTACAGCAACATCCTTTACTTCTCTCTTTTGCACCATTCAAACCTCAAGGAAAAGCCAATCCCTGTACATGATTTTGCATCGTGGGGAACCTGTTTGTCTATCCAAGTTCATCTTTTGTTTGTGCAACTGGTGAAGCTTGCATCACTGTGGTGCTCTTGGGGCTGCATTCACCGCAAGGCAAATTAAAATATACATCAATGCCATCATTCCTTCTCAAAATAAAGCCATTGCAGTTTATTACACTTAAAAAAAAAATCCAAGTTCAGGAGGCTCCTGTGCAAGAGCTGGCAAGAGTCAGATGTATGCAAAGAGGTTGTTTCCATGTTTTAAACCCATGACATGCAGAGTAACCCACCTTCATTGCAGTTTATTCCATAAAAAATGTATAATTTATTACAATGAGCGATAAATAAACAAACTGTTCTGTGTCTACAGTGCCTTTGAGCTGGGTAATGTCATCTTTTAAAAATCTTCATTTCACTTAGGCCTAAACCAAAAAACTAGCTTATTTATAGACAGAATATATTCCAGATGGAAAGGGCCTTGGATCCAGGACAAACGCGCCTACCTCCTTGGTTGCACTATTAGATCCTTTTCAGGGTCGGTTTAATCAGATAAACCAACGGTGTATGAGAGATTTTGAATAAAGATAGATGCTAGAGGTCATTAAGAAATCCTTGCAGGTAAAAAGGAAAAAGAATGAAACCGACATCAGCATTACCTATATTAACAGCCTCTAAGCTTTTCATCAACCGGAGCCGCTTGCACGATGCCACAAACATTCTGCAAGTGAGAAACAGATGTCAGATTATGGGCAATTATGCTACATGGTTGAGAGAAAGGTGTCACTGAAGTCAAGTTACACACCATGGCTTAAGCTAGAACATAAGGAGATCCATCCGTTCCATTCCACAAATTTAAAACTAATGTCAGCTTCATTAAGTGGCAGGAGTGTCTTGAATTATAAAGTAGAGGTCCAAGGATGTGAGATGTGCATAGGAGAGCATTTCTTCATGATAAAGTGCCTGATATGCTAGCAGATTCCATGACATACCAGGTGTTCTTTTACTAATTCACAGAAAGCACCATCATTCTAGGAGAACAGTATTTGTTATCAAATTTCAACTATTTCGACATCTATTGTTATGCATGTAAAAGTCAAACTTAAATGTGGTTGAAAAAGATTGATTGATCCAGCTAAATAGAAGATGAATTTTGCTTTCTATGTTGCTTTACACATTTGACTATTGTTAGAAGCAAAAAGTCGAACATCTATCAAGTGTGGTAAATTTACTAACTTTTCACTAAGGATGCCCAAACTTCTGCATCCTTATGTAATCATTGGTATGTGTGGTAACAAGGTAGAATGGAGAAATAGGAGTAGATCACACAAAAGGTGACACCTGTCAAACTTTTGACATAATGCACATCACCATTAAAATAGATAAGGACTCCTGTAAGTGTATGTGATTGGACATTTGGAGGCTCCAATTCGAACTCAAATAATGAGGGTACCCACTTCACAGCACACAAACACACACACACACACACACACACACATGTATGTATGTATCTATCTTCATTTATACAAAAGAAACAGCTAGATTTTCAAAGTCTAAAAAAACCTGACTGTTTTTTCTTGGATGCTATCTGAGACAAGCACGAAAAGCATAACTTGAAGCTGTTCTCTGATTAAGTTGAGGAGAACAACCAAGTGGAAAGTAGGAGGGATCATGGAGGCCATTGATCCATAAGACTGCAATCCATGCATGCAGACCCTCCAATACACTAATTTAAGGGCAATTTCCCCCTAAAATTTGGGATATCAAATCAAAAACATCTCTGCAAGTGGAAAAACTGGGACTTGTCCTAGATTTCAGTACAATTGGCTTGATCCTTCAGTGGGGCATCTTCAAAGTAATTTGGATATAAATAACTATTGGTCGGGTGGAGCTCCCTCTTCTTCTTCTTCTTCTTCTTCTTCTTCTTCTTTTCCCATATCAAGACTATTTTGTTGGCAAAGAAATATCAAGGATCCAGTAATTACGTATGCATACGATTACTAGCACATATCCATCTTAAATATATTATAGTTTCTTGTTATTATGACTCCAAATTCCGAATTTAAGAATATATCTTATGAAAGATTCCAGACTAAATCAAACAAGATAACATTTTAAAGTCCAGTACTTACGTCAGCAGAAGAAAACGGCTAAGGATCTAGAACTCAAGAGGTCAATGAAAGAAGTGGAAAAGAAATAAGGTCAGACATTGTAGACGGGAAACTTACGTCCAAGGGACGTCTCCGACCAGCATCCAGTCGCCATCCTTGTCCTCATATGTGGGGACGTACTCCGTCCCATCCTCCGGATCCACCAGCCTCCCGTCGCCTGCCGGAAATGGGCAGAATACCCCTCAATCAGTGCATCCAAAGCCACCCGACCAGAACGAACATAGGATTACAGAGTGCGTGTGTGTGTGTGTGTGTGTGTGAGAGAGAGAGAGAGAGAGAGAGAGAGAGAGAGAGAGAGAGAGAGAGAGAGAGACGTACAGATGGTGAAGCAGGAGAACATCTCCTGGAGGGCAGTCAGCAGCTGGTGGTAGCCGGAGTAGGTCTCCAGGTCAACCTTGCGCAGGTAAGGCGCACCGTCCACCGCCACCTTCACATACGTGCAGCTTCTCAACGCGTTCTTCCGGTACGACCTCACCGGTGGCCAACCCACCACCCGTGCCCTATTATATTTTAAACATATTAACAAGCACTAATTAGCTCAGGAAAATTCATTAATTTATTTTGCAATTTAATTTCGATTATATTCAAAACCGATTTGACGAGAGAAGCATGTAATTAGTTGTTCGACGCTCAATTTGTTCCCCTTTCATTCATAGATGGCAAATTGGTCAACCGGGAAACGAGACAAAGATCGGGAAAACATCCCTACAGATAAATCCATCATGCTGTACTTACTTGGCAGCTGGGGGTCTGCCGGCGCCGGAAGCCGCGCAACCCGGGGACTCGTCGTCGAGATCCCCTCCTCCACGCGGCTCGATCCCGGAGCTCCCAAGCGACAGCTCCACAGTCTCTGAGAAGCCGCGCTTCCTCTCCTGCTGGTCGGATACGCCGGCCCTCGATCCTCCGGGAAGGCCGAGGGTCAGGGCCGTCTCGTCGTAGTCCAAGCCGGACACCTCCGACTCCGTCGAACTCCTCGCCGTCTCCAACGTCGTCGACATCTCCACGCTCCTTCTCCTTCTCACACACACGCACAGAGCTGGCTCTCTCTTTCCTTATAGCGCGGTACCAAACACCCCCATTGGAAGGAAGATCGAGAGCGTTGAGAACAGAAGAGCGACGGTGGAGATTCGTCGGTCCATCAAAGGGCAGGTTGGGGGTAAGAGAGGGGGAAGGAAGGTGCGAGCGACGAATCGACCTGCTGGGCCGCGAGGGGACACGAAAAGGGACCGGACTGTCGGCGACTTGCCCCCTCTTTTCTTTATTTATTTATTGTCGAGGAGGAGGGGAGGCATTGGATTAATTAGTCGATGGCGGCCGTCGGTCTCGTTGCTCCAGCCGTCGCGGTTTACTTGGGCGTGTAGCAGCCCATGGGATGCGACCAGGATTTCTGGTTCTTCACCGCAACTACTCAAATGCCCTCGGCCTGTCCCCTCCCCCTTTTTTTTTTTCTAATTTTATCAAGAAAAATCAAGGTTGTGACTTCTTTTCTCGTCCAAATACTAGTTGATTACTGTGATGGTTGCCACTTTATTGTTTATGGTCCAAAAAAAAAAAATAACTTTTCATTATTTTTTATTTTTTAAAAGTAAATGTATGCGTCAAACTTGATAATTATTACTGTCAAATCACTTTCGAGAATCATCGAGCAAGAAGAAGAATGATATGACCGCCTCCTATAGCCAAAAATCTGCAAGAAAAGTTTCGGACCGGTAGTTCCGACGGGAACCCTTCGACGCTCAAGTTAGCGATTTGGAGAACAGGAATTAAGATGAGATAGTAGAGGTCGAGTCCTTTCCCTCGTTGTGAGTCAGGGTCTTTATATACCTGTTCGGGGGTCTCTCTTACCCTTCGTAGATAACCGTCGAATCCTATCTTCCGTTAAGATCGGCTCCGTAAGCGGTAAGTGGGCGAATAACCACTAAGCATGCGCCGTAAATATCGGCAACTGCCCATAGTATATCGGTAACCGCCCGTGATCTTGGCAAAAAGCGGGTTAGCGGGCTACGTGGCAGTCTTTGGTGTTTCAAATCACTGGGTTTAATATTCGAAGTTGGTTCCACGACTGAAACTATGGGTCGAGAGCATGCGAGGCGAGACTCGAGGCTGAGGCCGAAGACATGCCGATGCCGAGGCAGGGCTCGAGGCCGAGGCCGAGACGGAGCTCGGGGCCGATGTTGAAACTGAAACGAAGTTCGCGACTAAGGCCGAGGCGAAGTCCGAGGCTGAAGCCGAGGCCGAGGTGAAACCGAGGCTGAAGCGGAGGCTGAGTTGAAGTCCGAGGCCGAAGCCAAGGCCGATGCTGGGATTGGCCACCAAATTATTACTTGGCTTCGAGAACCATGCAGACTATTACCCCACCGTCTGGGTGAGTGATCAGCCACATCAGATGCCCCTCCGCCCCTAAAATGGGTGAGCGTACAATTACCAGCAAAAGGGGCGCTATATCACTTGGTGGCTGATCCTCGTGCGCAAGCGGCTACGAAAAGGACACGTGTCTCCAAGGGTCGTCCTTTGATGAGGCATCGGGCGCTGCAATGCCACCGCCTCATCTGTTCTGGCCATTGAGATCAAGGGAGATTCTCCTCGGGTACAAAACTGCAAAAAGACGGGCACCATCATTGCGGTGAGGTCACCGTTGCCCCGTCATTGGTGGTGCCCTTCGCGTTTTGCGCATCGGGCGGTTGCCAAAACGATCCCCAGTGGCGAGCGAGCACATAGTCAAATTGTAGGCTAGCGAGATGATTTGAAATGGGGCTATAAAAGGGGTCATCCCTGACTTGAGCCATTTCCACTGCCTTTGCTTTCTTCCTCCTCCTGATCTTGCTCGAGTCTGTTCATCTCCCACCACTGTTACATCTTCCCGAGCTCTTCGTCTTCGATCTTAGGTTCCCAGATCCTTCAGGTCAGTCCATTCTAGCTCCCATGGCTTCTTCATCCCTTTCCTGCTCAATCTTCGATTCCGGGGGTTATTCCCCAATCCGTCATGACCTTCTTCTTCCCCACCGCCGAGCTGGTCTTCCTCCTCCATCAATAGGGTCCCACTGGAGCAGCGGCGAGCCGCCGAGCGGTCTCCCACCGGGAATCGCTCGGCCGCCGGACGGGCCCCCATCCGGCACCGCCCGATCATCGCCAGCTCATCGTCCACTGCCTAGAGTATGACCGCCCAAGAGATCATAAACCTTAGGGCTAAGTATAGTCTCCCTACCAATCTCCGCCTATACCGACCTCTTCCGAAGATAGGGTAACTTTGTCTTATCTCGGTAGGGTGGCCTTGTACGAAACTTATTTCAAAGCTGGCCTTTGTCTCCTATTCATCCTTTCATACTTAACCTTTTAGATAGATATTCCTTAGCCCTGGCATAATTGGTTCTGAATTCCATTTGGACCATCATTGGTTTCTTGGTGTTGTGCCATATCCATGGGGTAGAAGCTACGATATCTCTTTTCCGATGCTTTTATACCTTTAGAAAACAATCGGGGTGGTGGTCCTTTGCCTCTAGACCAACCAGAACCCTCAAGCTATACCTTCCCACATCCATTAAGGGGTGGAAAGATAGGTTTTTCTTTGCTCAAGTTGAAGGGGTGAGGACAGTGTAGGGGACCCCAAACACTGAGCCGAACAAGGATCCGACTATACTCCCAAGAGACCAAGTGGCGTTCGGGCAGCTGATAACTGCTGATGTCCCCCGATGCAACCTCCTGCTGGCCAAGGAGAACCTTTGGCTAGCCGGCCTTATTCCAAGTAGCGGTGAGCAATCACGATCTTTCCCCCATCACTTACCCTTCTTTTCCCCTTCTCTTTTTTTTTACCAAGTCCTTTGACTTATGTAGATATGACGCCATTGTTAGGAATTGTATCCTAAAGCCAATCATTTGATGATTGTGCTAATGTAAATTGTATATAAATTGATATATTAATAAAAGTTATTTGGCAGTTTATTCATTACAAGAATATCTTCTTAAAACTCATAATAGTAATGAAGCCCTTAGGATCTTCCTTCACGATAAAGAAGGATTTATCTTTGAAGGTCCTTAAAAGAGTTTGCGACCAAATGATATACTATGACAGGGCCATAGTACTACATTTATATGACGTTGTATCATATTTGTTGGTTGTCCTCTTAACCAAAGAGTGTAGAGACACTAGTATGACATACAGGTGAAAGTGTAGGAGTATATTTCACCGAACGTGACTCATTTCCGGATACTCTGCTGTCAAGAGTTAATCCGAGAAGATATGGGTATAAGTATCCTTTAGACCTGAAGATCACAACCGGTGACTTGCAAGCAACTCATTGTACTTAGGTGCCGGACCACCTGGATTTCTAATCCAGCTATGAAAGGTTACTGGGTGCAGTCAAGTACTTGTGGTAGTCAGTTGTGGGTCGAGATGAATTTGACCTATCCCGTTAAAAGGAGAAATGCTTGTGTTTCAATTTAGCAAGACCTTGGCCAAGGCACTTCATGTGAAAGTCACATGATCACTAAAATTGAAATCACTTTATGGATTCGCTGTTTAGAGTTGACAGGCTCTTAAACCATCCTTAGCATTTATGGTCAAGAGGATGAATTATACGGTAACTATTTCTTAGGGTTCTTGGAGTTTGCTTGGCAACTCTTCGACCTATCCGGATGTCGGGTTCCATTGCTAAATGGGCACATCGATTAGTATAGAAAGTTGTTTCTATGCTACCGGCTTAGGTTCGAACCTAGAGAGTCACACGCATAGAAGTTTCCTAGGATGATCTATTTACTGATCAACGATTGAGAATCGTATATGATTTAATTAATCAATTTGATTGATTGAATTATCTCAATTGGGTTAAATACAAGTGAATAAGATTTAATCTGGTTTAAGTCTATTAGAAGGACTAATCAATTTCAAATATTGATTTGAAATTAGACTTGATTTGGATTTAAATAGATTCAGGACTAGCCAAATTTGATTTGGACTAGGACCATGATCTATGTGGGTTCAGTCCAATAAATTTAGATCAGATTAAACCATCACCTGAACCCAAACCTCTCGCATAAGTATCTCACATGATGAGATAACTAATGTCTAAGAGATTAAATTCTTATTTAGAATTTAATGTATTAATTTAATCCTCTCAAACCATTTCCATCGAAACTCTAAATGTTAGAATTAAAGTGGAATTAATGTGCCTCTTTGAATCAACCAGGCGATGGAATTCTAAGTGTTAGAATTCACATCTCTTTAGTTCTCATCGACGTCGGAATTAATAAAATTCCACGTCTCTTTGGTTTTTACCGAACGTCGGAATTAACCAAGCACCGCGACTCTTTGGTTCGGCGTCTCTTTGCTTTTTGCCAAACGATGGAATTCTTAATGTCAGAATTCAATGGACAGGCTGAAATGAGACTATAAATAGAGCACATCCCTCACCAGATTACATAGAACAACAACACACGACATGTCGTGGATTGTAATTCTAAAAAGGTTAGAATAGAAAATCCTGGTGATTTTGGTGTTAGCAAAAGCTTGGTGGATCTTGGAGGAAGATTCAAGTGGGAGGATTCAAGATCAGCAAAGTCGTTTTTTCCACGAGCTAGCACTCTTGGAAATTCGATCATTCGGGGCTTCGCATGGACGATACTAGAGGCCGGACGATTGAACGGCTGCAGAGCACAAAAGGATTTACCAACTACCCTTAAGGTAAGTGATATGATCCCTAAACCTTAAGGCATGATTCAAGGCAATAAGTACAACTTCTTACGTTGAGGATCAAGATATGATCTTGATGATTATTTATATGCATATTTTAGATCAAGCGATCCTATATATAAGGCAAAGATATGATCTTGATGCATATTAAATAGATTAATATGTAATCTTTTAGCTTTGGCATTGATAATAGTTATCAAATTTTAAAAATATGCTTGCCTCAGAGTTTATTTCTCCCTAAAAATGGTATCAGAGCCATGGTTTTGATATTGATCTAATTTATTGCATGTAAATTAATGTTCTTATTAATTGTGTAATTATGGCTAAACTGATCACAAGGCCATATGGTCACAGATGGATTAAAAATCCAAATTACCCATTCAATGAGGTATTCTGTGACATATTGCCATGCAATTGTTTTATCATCGATGCTTAGTCTAAAGAAAATTTAAATTGAGCTTTGGCATCAAAACATAGATTACACTCACTCTCAAAAATGTTTTATATTGATGTTGTATAAAAGCATGATATTTGCATGTTTAGTATAAAAACATAGATATGAGATATGATGGCTTGTAGTCTATGTTATGCAACATACAAATATTTATGAGAGTTTTATTTGAATGTCAAATATTAATTCATAATCTTTTTAGATATGATCTAAATATAGGAATTATGAGTAGTAACATAATGCAAGTGATGCTTGATTGAAATATATGACATGTAAACATGAAATATATTTAATCTTTTGGGTTAGCTAAATCGAGTCCATAAAGGGTTAGACCCTAAGGTTTAAATCAACTGGACTAAAAGAGTATTTGATCAAATCTAAATTAATTAGATTAGGTTAAGAATGCTCTAAATCAAACAATAGTTGTAGTGATCATGTCCTTCTCTTTGATTAAACCAAATGAAAGTAGATTAGGCTCCGTGGTTGAGCATGAATCTCTTAGATGGTCAAATCAAAATTGGTTAACCATATGATGTCAAGGTGAGTTGGCAAGTTGCTTTAGGATCAACGATCAAATGGTTTTTAATTGGGAGCTACTCGTATTGATGCGTCTTTAACAAGTTAATGGTATATCCCTCCCATCGATCTCACTCACTTGGTCAATATGGTGAACCATTTATGATTCAGATCATTTACCTGATTCTGGTTGACCCATGCCTATAAGGAAATCAGTCTGACTGATTTAGGTGCCACTTAACCTGACTTAATCTTGTTTCATTCTACCGATTTCATAGATTCAGTGGGAGAACTTGATTAGTCAATTTATCTTCAGATTATTAAATCCTCTAAAATTATTAGGTCCTTAAAATGAAATAGTTATATGATAACTAGATCATAGCCTCCCATTAAGGTGGGTGATAATGAATCCGATGTCTTGATAATCATTGGAGGCACTCCATGCCTGGTGCTTGTCAACCATTGGAATTATCATTCATTATATGATAAGTCGGCGTAACTATTAAATAGACGGTCAGGTGAGCCGAGCTTCACTCGGGCTTGGTTGTCTATTGATAGGTTACACTGATTATATCATTTAATGGTTGGACCTAACCAGAACTTTCAGTGGAGGCACTCCATGCCTGCTGAAGAGGAACATGGGACAAAACTGAACACTAAGAATTATTTTGGGAAACAATTGGTTTTGAACCTACTCTTAGATGCATATGGGTTGGCCAAGCTTCACTTGGGCCTGTATGTAGTCTATGTAGATCTTAGTGCCCACTAAAGAATTAAGAATAATTCTTCGAATTGGGGTGTAGAGGCTGCCAATTTGAACAAAATAGTGAGAGAATCTTTAGACTAAAGTTCAAGTCTTTAGACTGAATCAATTTATATACTAATAAACTTTAGTTTTTCTTATGCAGAAAATGACCACTAATTTATCATTAAGGTCCCTATTGGATAGTGACAAGTTGAATGGTTCAAATTTCAATAGCTGATTTAGAAAACTTAAGATCGTCCTTGAGCATGAGAGGATTCTATATATTCTGAATAATCCTGCACCAAAGATACCTGATGTAAACACCCAAAGTTCTAACAAAGACACTTATCAGAAGTGGCTCAATGATAGAACTAGCGTACGTTGCATCATGCTAGCAGCAATGAACGATGAATTCGTTCGCCGATTCGAGAATGCTCAGCCAGAAGAAATCATTCAAGCGTTGAATAAATCTTTCGGCACACCCGACGACGTTGAAAGGCACAAGACTAGTTGTGCTATTTTTAATGCTCGAATGAGGGATGGATATCCTATCACTGATCATGTATTGTATATGATTGAGAAGATAGAACTCCTTAGCAAGCTCGGCTTTCCCCTACATGAGCAGTTGGGAAAAGATGCGATCATGAATTCTTTGCCTCCATCTTTCCGACCTTTCCTTACTTATTTTTGAATGACAAAGCCTGCAGTCAACTACCACGGTTTGTTGGGGTTGTTACAGAACTTTGAGAAGGATAACCAGCTCTCTAAGGGTTTGTTAATGTGGTTGAAGGATCTAAGGTAGGGCATCAACCCTTTGGGAAAGGGAAGAAGAAAAAGAATAAGAAAAAGGTGCAACATGCTAGGACATCTATAAGTGGTCAGATGCAGAAGAAGAAAGTTGATAAAAGTCAAGCTGAATGCTTTCATTACAAGATGCAAGGGCACTGGAAGAGGAACTGTCCTCTTTACATTGCCACACTTGATCCAAACAGGCCAAAGAAGAAAAAGGGGCAAGATGTTGCTCAATAAGGTATTTATATGATAACACCTTGTAATTTTTCTGTATATGATAATCAGACCTGGGTATTGGATACCGGGAGTCCTTTTAACATTTGCAATTCATTGCAGAGACTACAGGTCACTAGAAGATTTGAGGACAATGAAAGATTCCTTAATGTCGGCGATGAAAGATTAGTTCTAGTACTGGCATTAGGAGTTCTTGAAATAGTTTTCAATAGAAATGTCATTATACTAAATGATTATCATTTTTGCCCAACGTTCTTGTTGAACGTAATTTCTGTAGGCCTTTGGCCAAAAGTAATTATGAAATTTTAATAAAGCATATTACTTTGAATATCATTATGAATAGAGTCACTGTAATGACTGGGCATTTATCTAATGGCATTTATATATTATCACAGCCTGTGAATGTAGTGTACAACTCAAGTAAGCGCTCTAAACAACTGATGTCACAGATATTTATCTTTGGCACCATCGACTGGGTCTTATCAATAAGAACAGATTAAACAGGTTAACTCACGAGGGCATCCTTCAAATTAATGATTGTGAATGATTAACTACCTGTGAATCCTGTCTTCTTAGTAAAATGACCAAGTCATCTTTTACTGAAAAGGTGAAAGAGCCAAAGAGCTATTGAGTCTAGTACATACTGATGTATGTGGACCAATGAGCACTTGTGCCAAAGGTGGATATTACTACTTCATTACTTTTACAAATGACCTTTCTAGGTTCGGTTATGTCTATCTTATGAGACATAAATCTGAGTCATTTGAAATGTTCAAACTATATCATAAAGAAGTAAAAAAACAAACAGGAAAATGTATTAAGACCCTTCGATCAGATGGAGGAGGCGAATACCTTTCCAATGACTTTGTGACATATTTAAGAGAGAATGGGATTCTCTCCCAATGGACTCCTCCTGGAACACCGCAGCATAATGGTGTGTTGGAAAGAAGGAATCGAACTCTGTTAGACATGGTTCGGTCCATGATGGGTTTTGCAAGCTTACCAATATCATTTTGGGGATACGCATTAGAATCAGCTTGTCATATTCTTAATAAGGTTCCAAGTAAGTCTGTTTCTAAAACTCCACATGAGATGTGGTATGGACATAAACTGATTATCACCTATCTGAGAGTCTGGGGATGTCCGACTTATGTGAAACGTGCAAAATCAGACAAACTTGAACCCAAATCTGACAAATATTTTTTTATCGGCTATCCGAAAGAAACCAAAGGATATTACTTCTACAATACTAAAGAACAAAAGTTGTTCATTAGTAATAGAGCCATTTTTTTCTTGAAAAGGAGTTCCTTAGTGAAGGAACAAATAGCTCTAATATTGAACTTGAGGAAGTTCATCAAGTAGAAGGAACAACACAAACCAGTGAACCCTTAGAATCTGAGTTGATTAGATCAAACTCAAAACCCATTTTAGATGCACCATTAAGACGATCTGGTAGAGTACCACATCAACCGGACAGATACTTAGGTTTCTTGGTCCAGAATGAAGATCCTGTTGAACTCGATGAGAACAACGAGGATCCGATCACCTATATGGATGCTATGCAAAGGACTGACTCTAATAAATGGCTTAAGGCCATGAAATTCGAACTTGATTCCATGGAGGACAATAATGTATGGACATTAGTTGATCCACCTGAAGGGATAAAACCCATAGGGTGTAAGTAGGTTTTCAAGAGGAAAAGAGGCGCAGATGGAAAGGTTGAGACCTATAAAGCACGTCTGATTTCTAAGGGGTATCGTCAATGTTATGGTATTGACTATGACGAAACATTTTCTCCTATGGCAATGCTGAAATCCATTCGGATTATGCTAGCTATAGCAGCACACTTCTATTATGAGATTTGGTAGATAGATGTTAAAACCGCTTTTCTAAATGGTGATTTAGAAGAACAGGTGTATATGATACAGCCTGAAGGTTTTATATCTGAAGACGAGTCTAAAGTGTGTAGGCTACAAAAGTCTATTTATGGACTTAAGCAAGCATCTAGGAGTTGGAACATACGATTTGATAAAGTGATCAAATCTTATGGCTTTATTAAGAATAAAGAAGAACCTTGCATTTATAAATGGGCTAACGATTCCGTTATTGTATTTCTTGTATTATATGTGGATGATATTCTCTTAATCGGGAATGATATCCCTGCATTACAAGGAATAAAGACATGGTTATCATCATAATTCTCCATGAAAGATCTGGGAGAAGCATCATACATCCTAGGATGAAGATCTATAAAGATAGATCTAAAAGGATGCTTGGTTTATCCCAATCTACGTATATTGATACCGTGCTAAAGAGGTTTAGCATGGAGAATTTCAAGAAAGGCTATCTTCCGATAGGCCATGGAATTCATCTTTCTAAGAAGGATGTCCGACAACTCCTAATGAAAGAGAACGTATGAGTCGAATTTCATATGCTTCGGCAGTGGGATCGATTATGTACACCATGACATGTACAAGACCAGATGTGGCATACTCACTAGGAGTAGTAAGTAGATACCAATCTGATCCAGGAGAAAAACACTGGCAAGTTGTTAAGACAATCCTTAAGTATTTGAGAAATACTAAGGACCAGTGGTTAGTCTATGGAGAGTCTGATTTGAAACTTATTGGATATATGATTCCAGTTTTCAATCAGGTCATGATGATAGCAAAAGTGTATCGGGTTTCATGTTTATCCTAAATGGTGGAGTTGTTTGCTGGAAAAGTTCCAAGCAACATACAGTGGCAGATTCGGTGTGCAAGGTAGAGTACATCGCTGCATCAAATGCTGCGAAAGAAGCTGTGTGGCTGCAAAAGTTTATCTTCGAGCTTAGAGTGGCACCTTCCATAGATGGACCAGTCATGTTGTACAGTGACAGCACTGGTGCCATAGCTCAAGCAAAGGAACCACGAGCACATCAGCGCACCAAGCACATACTGCGCCAGTTTCATCTTATACGAGAGATTGTAGACCAAGGTGACATAAATCTTCAAAGATTGATGGAAAGAAAAACCTAGGTGACCCATTTACTAAAGCACTCAGCATTAGGGAGTTTGATGACTATAAATTGAAGATGGGTATTAGATACTGTAATGAGTGGCTTTAGGCTAAGTGGGAGTTTGTTGGGAATTGTATCCTAAAGCCAATCATTTGATGATTATGCTAATGTAAATTGTATATAAATTGATATATTAATAAAAGTTATTTGGCAGTTTATTCATTACAAGAACATCTTCTTAAAACTCCTAATAGTAATGAAGCCCTCAGGATCTTCCTTCACAATAAAGGAGGATTTATCTTTGAAGGTCCTTAAAAGAGTTCGCGACCAAATGATATACTATGATAGGGCCATAGTACTATCAATTATAGGACGTTGTATATTATATTTGTTGGTTGTCCTCTTAACCAAGGAGTGTAGAGACACTAGTATGATATACAGGTGAAAGTGCAGGAGTACATTTCACCGAACGTGACTCATTTCGGATACTCTGTTGTCAAGAGTTAATCCGAGAAGATATGGGTATAAGTATCCTTTAGACCTGAAGATCACAATCGGTGACTTGCAACCAACTCATTGTACTTAGGTACCGGACCACCTGGATTTCTAATTCAGCTACGAAAGGTTACTGGGTGCAGTCAAGTACTTGTAGTAGTCAATTGTGGGTCGAGATGGAATTTGACCTACCCCGTTAAAAGGAGAAATGCTTATGTTTCAATTTAGCAAGACCTTGGCCAAGGCACTTCATGTGAAAGTCACATGATCACTAAAATTGAAATCACTTTATGGATTCGCTGTTTAGAGTTGGCAGGCTCTTAAGCCATCCTTAGCATTTGTGGTCAAGAGGATGAATTATATGGTAACTGTTTCTTAGGGTTCTTGGAGTTTGCTCGGCAACTCTTCGACCTATCCGGACGTCGGGTTCCATTGCTAGATGGGCACATCGATTAGTATAGAAAGTTATTTCTATGCTACCGGCTTAGGTTCGAACCTAGAGAGTCACACGCATAGAAGTTTCCTAGGATGATCTATTTGCTAATCAATGATTGAGAATCATATATGATTTAATTAATCAATTTGATTGATTGAATTATCTCAATTGGGTTAAGTACAAGTGAATAAGATTCAATTTGGTTTAAGTCTATTAGAAGGACTAATTAATTTCAAACATTGATTTGAAATTAGACTTGATTTAGATTTAAATAGATTTAGGACTAGCCAAATTTGATTTGGGCTAGGACCATGATCTATGTGGGTTCAGTCCAATAAATTCAGATCAGATTAAACCATCACCTGAACCCAAACCTCTTGCATAAGTATCTCACATGATGAGATAACTAATGTCTGAGAGATTAAATTATCATTTAGAATTTAATGTATTAATTTAATCCTCTCCAAACCATTTCCATCGGAACTCTAAATGTTAGAATTAAAGTGGAATTAATGTGCCTTTTTGAATCAACCAGGCAATGGAATTCTAAGTGTTAGAATTCACATCTCTTTAGTTCTCACCGACGTCGAATTAACAAAACGCCACGTCTCCTTGGTTTTCACCGAACGTCGGAATTAATCAAGCGTCGTGGCTCTTTGGTTCGGCGTCTCTTTGCTTTTTGCCAAACGACAGAATTCTTAATGTCAGAATTCAATGGGCAGGCTGAAATGAGACTATAAATAGAGCATATCCCTCACCAGATTACATAGAACAACAACACACGACATATCGTGGATTGTAATTCTAAAAAGGTTAGAATAAAAAATCATGGTGATTCTGGTGTTAGCAAAAGCTTGGTGGATCTTGGAGGAAGATTCAAGTGGGAGGATTCAAGATCAGCAAAGTCGTTTTTCCGTGAGCTAGCACTCTCAGAAATCCGATCATTCGGGGCTTCGCGTGGACGATACTAGAGGCCGAATGATTGAACGGCTGCAGAGCACAAAAGGATTTACCAACTATCCTTAAGGTAAGTGATATGATCCCTAAACCTTAAGGTATGATTCAAGGCAAGAAGTATAACTTCTTACGTTGAGGATCAAGATATGATCTTGATGATTATTTATATGCATATTTTAGATCAAGCGATCCTATATAAAGGCAAAGATATGATCTTGATGCATATTAGATAGATTAATATGTAATCTTTTAGCTTCCGTATTGATAATAGTTATCAAATTTTAAAAATATGCATGCCTCAGAGTTTATTTCTCCCTACAGCCATCACTCCAAGCAGTGAGGAAGGCCAACGCTAAGGAAAGAAGAGCCCGGGTGGATGGAGCCCCGCCGAGAAGAGGGCCAAAATTAAAGTCAGCAAGAGAGCCGAGGCCGAAGGGGCCTCGGGAAGAAATGAAGAGGCCGACGAAAGGAGACGGCCTCGATCACCTTCACCAGCACTGCCCCGATCCCCCATCGACCTCACCAACATGCCTCCGAAGGAGCAATGGATCGGAGTCCCGCCGTCACCGCCTACCACTCCCGAGGTGGAGCCAATCACCCTGGCCACAGGGCCGACTCCAAAGGCCATTCCACCCACCGAAGAGGCCACCACCGAAGAGACTCCGTAGGCGGTGGTGCCAACAGAAGAGGCACCGCCAGCCTCTGACTCGATGCCAGCAGCTCCAGCATCTGCCGGTTTCGCGAAGGAAGTAGAAGCTGACACGCCTTCCTTCCGGTCAATCCTCGAGCACCATGGCCATTAGGCTGAGCGGACGATGGCTCAGGTCTGTATACCTGAGCTTCAAAGGGTCCTCTAAAACCAAGGGACTTCTGTTTTCTTCCGCGAAGTGTCTGTGGCTCACCTCTGGGTAAGTGTTCTTCCCTACTGTCAATAATCTTTAAGAATTTTTCTTTACTTAACCCGAATAATTTGCTTGTACAGGCGATGAATTCCTTAGCTGCTCAGAGGCATCCTATCCCAGGCCGAGGCCACCCTCGACCAGTCATAGGAAGATGCCAACCAAGCCCAGGCCAAAGCAGAGAAGGCCGAGGCAGCTCTGGAGATAGCCCAAGCTGAATTGGCCCGGGCACAAAGTGCCGAAGCCGAGGCCGAAGCCACCCGATCCGAGAGTTTAGCTAGGGCGGAATGGGTAGAAGGGGTGCTTGAGGAAGCTCAACGCCGAGTGGCCCACGAGCTCGACAATGCTTGGGTGACGGAGTCGAAGGTATTCGTGTTGAAGAATTGACTACACTCCACCATCATTGAAGTAAAAGCGGCCAAGGAGTGGGCAAAAAATGCTAAAGAGATCGCCCGCCGATCCACACCGAAATAGCCGAGCTGAAGGCGGCCGTGACCACGGCCGAGAAGAAGGCTGCCGAGGCCATAGAGAATTTTAGGAAGTCCGATGTTTACGATGAGGAGCTGGCCGAGACCACTACCTTCACATACAATGGGGGCTTCCAGGACTGCAAAGACAAGGTACGAAGACTCTACGGTCTTGAGGGGATCGATGATCTGGAACCAGACGAAGAACCTTCCCCAAACAATGATCCAGCGCGGTCAAACCCTGAGCACTTTTATTTTTTCCTTGTAATGAGGCTCGACAGAGTCGACAATTTTATAATGCTTTTACAATTAATGAAAAACACTTGAAATCTTTGAAATTTGTTGTTGATAATTTGATCATTCTAGAATTGGGGCCAGGGCCGAAATCGTAGATCCAATCTAGGAGCCGAAGCCGTAGCTAGGGTTAGATGAGGCAGAAGCCAAGATAGGAACCCAGGCCGTAGCTAGGACATGGCCGTAGCTGAATGTTGATACTCGACATTGGTATCGAGGCCGAAGTCAAGATGCGGAAGAGGTCGAAACCGGAGCCTTGAGGCTAAGTTGAGACCGAAACAAGTCAAATATCGATCCAACCTTATGCTTGTGTACCGACACGAAACCGGGCTGGAGTGCCGACGTTTAATCGAGCTTGAGCGCCGATGCTAAGTCGGGCTTAGTACTGATGCCGAGTCGAACGTAAATGCCGACGTTGAGTTGGGGTTGAGTGCCGATGCGGAGTCGGACTTGAGTGCCGACGTTGAGTCGGACTTTGTATTGACGCAGAGTCGGGCTTGGGTACCGACGTGAGTCGGGCTTGAGTGCCAATGCTGAGTCGGGCTTGAGTGCCGATGTTGAGTTGGGGTTGAGTGCCGACGCGGAGTCGGGCTTGAATGCCAATGCAGACTCGGGCTTGAGTGCCGATCCGGAGTCGGGCTTGAATGTCGATGCGGAGTCGGGGTTGAGTGCCGATGTTGAGTCAGGCTTGGGTGCCGACACAGAGTCGGGCTTGAGTGCAGACTCGGAGTCGGCTTGAGTGCCAACGTTGACTCGGGGTTGGGTGCCGACGCTGAGTCGGGCTTGGGTGCCGACTCTGAGTCGGGCTTGAGTGCCGACGTTGAGTCGGGGTTGAGTGCCGATGCGGAGTCGGGCTTGAGTGCCCACGTTGAGTCGGGGTTGAGTGCCGATGTGGAGTCTGGCTTGAGTGCCGATGCTGAGTCAGGCTTGGATGCCGACGCAGGGTCGGGCCTGGGCTAAAGAAGCAAGATTGCTTGAAGAGACTTTTGTTAGTGAAAAATAAATATTTTAGTAAACATGCTCAAGCTTACGATATCAATATACTTTATTGATAATACCGACGGAGGTTGTCCGCGTTCCAAGTGCAAGGAAGAGGCTTCCCATCCAGTTCTTCGATTCGGTATGCTCCGCGATGAAGTGCATCGGTGACTCGGTAAGGTCCTTCCAATTGAGAGACAACTTTCCCCCCTCCATGGGTTTGGAGACTTTGGCTCGCCTAGGACCAAGTCTCCAAGGAGGAATGTTCTGGGGCGAACTCGGGCATTGTAATACCTTGCGATCCTTTGTCGGTAGGAAGCCATTTTGAGTCGTGCTCGATCACGGAGTTCCTCAACGAGGTCAAGGCTGGCTCTCAACTGGCTGGAATTGTCCCCTCATCATACAATTGTGTCCAGGGACTAGGGATGCCTATTTCCACCGGAATGACTGCCTCCGACCCGAACACAAGGCTGAAAGGAGTTTCTTCATGGGGGTTCGGGCGTCGTGTGATAGCCCACAGCACGTTCGGGAGCTCTTCTATCCATCTTCCTTTGAAATCATCTAGACGTGTCCTAAGCCCTTGAAGGATGGTCCGATTTGTCACTTCTGCCGCTCCGTTTATTTGCAGATGACCGACAAAGTGAACCTCTGGCATATGCCTAGTTCGGCACAAAACTCTCTAAAAGGAGCGTTGTTGAACTGTCGACCATTGTCGGTAACTAGGGTATGGGGTAGTCCGAACCAACAGATAACAAACCTCCAAAAGATGTTTCTCACCTTGGCTTCGGTGATTTTGGCAAGTGCTTCAGCCTCTACCCACTTAGTGAGGCAACGAGTAGAAACTTCTGCTGACCAGAGGTTGGAGGGAATGGTCCCAAAATGTCCATCCCCCACTGGGCGAAGGGCCATGGAGCCGACAGGGGGCTCAGCCGAGAGGTTGGCAGCCACAGAACGTTGGCGTGTCACTGGCAACTATCGCACTTTCGGACTAGCTCGGTTGCATCTTCCCACATGGTAGGTCAGTAGTAGCCTTGGCATAGGGCCTTATGTGACAATGCTCTGCCCCCCAAGTGGTTTCCGCAAATACCTTCATGGATCTCACGGAGGATGTAGTTGGCATATGGGACCAACGCATTTGAGGAGAGGATGAGAGTAAGGATCTTCGGTACAGTTGTCTGTCGAAGCATCAGGAACTTGGGTACTCGCCACTTGAATAGCTTGGCTTCAGGGGTCGGTTGGGAGGGTGCCAGTGGTGAAGTATCGGATATAAACATCCATTCAGAAGGCTCTTGGTGGACTGGCATGGATTCTTCTACCGCGTCGATGCTTGGGGCTTCCAGATGCTCCATGTAGGTTCTCCCCAAAGTCCCATCAGCCGAGGTGCCTAGCCAAGACAAAGCATCAGCTCTATCGTTCTCCTCTTGAGGAATGTAATTGACACTGAAGTGGGCCAAGGGAGAGGCTTGTGACTGCACCATACTCAAGTAACGGGACATAGTAGGATCTCGAGCCTCGTACTCCCCTTGATTTGACCAGAGATGAGTGGGAAGTCGGTGAAAACTCTAAGGCATTTCACCCCGAGCTCCCATGCCAGTCTCATCCCTGATAGTAAGGCTTCATACTCAGCCTGATTGTTCATGGCTGGAAAGAGAAAACGGAGGGCGTACTCAGTCATAACTCTGTCTGGACTTACTAAGATGAGGCCTACCCCGCTTCCTTGAGAATTTGACACCCATCCACATGAAGGATCTAGTCCTCCCCTCTTCCCTCGATTGCAGTGTCTGAAGGGTTTGCATGGGGCTTCTTTGGCTGCTCTTCTGTTCAGGTGCACTCGACCAAAAAATCTGCTAGGATCTGAGACTTCATAGCCGACCTGGGTCAAAAAGATAGGTCGAATTCTCCCTGCTTGAGTGCTCACTTCACCAGTCAGCCAAAGGTATCAGAACGAGAAAGGATTGCCTTGAGTGGTTGATCCGTGACCACCACAATCGGGTGAGCTTGGAAAATAAGGCCTGAAGCGCTGGGCAGAGATGATCAAGGCAAATATAATCTTCTTGACTTTGGAATATCTAGTCTCTACATCATGAAGCACCTTACTGGTGTAGTACACTGGCTTTTGTGTTCCGTTGGCATCCATGCAAATAAGCACGGAGTTGACAGCCTCAAGGGAGGCCACAAGGTATAGGAGGAGCACCTCCCCACCACTTGGCTTGGATAACAATAGCGGGGTGGATAAGAACTCTTTTAACCCCTCGAAGGCCTTCTGGCACTCCTTCATCCATTCGAAGCTATTGACTTTACGCAGTGCCTTAAAGAAAGGCAGACACCTCTCCGCGGACTTGGACAAGAAATGGCTCAAAGCTGCCATCCTTCTAGTCAAGCGTTGCACCTCCTTCTTGTTAACCAGGGAACCTCATATCCAGGATGGCTCGGATCTTATCTGGGTTCACCTCGATCCCATGCTGCATTACCATGAAGCCCAAGAATTTGCCCGTTGTGACCCCAAAGGCGCACTTGCGGGGGTTTAGCCTCATCTGGTATCAGCGAAGATTGTCAAAGGTCTCCGCAAGGTCGGCAACATGGTTAGTGGTATGGGCACTCTTGGTTAACATGTCATCCATGTATACTTCCATGTTGCACCCGATATGGTCTTCAAAGACCTTATTCATCAGCCTCTGATAGGTAGCTCCCATGTTTTCAATCCGAATGGCATCACCTTGTAGCAGTATATCCCCTTCTCGGTCACAAACAGGTAGGTTCCTCATCTGCCGGGTTCATTTTGATCTAGTTGTACTCGAAGAAGGTGTCCATGAAGCTAAGGGTCTCGTGACTGACATGGCGTCCACCAGCTAGTCAATACGAGGCAATGAAAAGCTATCCTTGGGGCAGGCCTTGTTGAGATTAGTAAAGTCCACGCACATCCTCCAGCTCCCACTAGCCTTGCGGACCATCATGACGTTGACCAGCCAGTCCCCCGCATTCTTCAATCCAAACGACATCACCTTGTAGCAATATATCCCCTTCTCGGACACAAATGAGGTGGTTTCCTCATCCGCCGGATCCATCTTGATCTGGTTGTATCCCAAGAAGGTATCCATGAAGCTGAGGGTCTCATGACAGGACGTGGTATCCACCAGCTGGTCAATTAAAGGCAATGGAAAGTTATCCTTGGGATAGGCCTTGTTAAGATCAGTGAAGTCGACGCACATCCTCCAGCTCCCACTAGCCTTGTGGATCATCACGACGTTGGCCAGCCAGTCGGGATAATGGACCTTTCAAATGTGGCCTGCAGCCACCAGCTTGCGAATCTCCTCGTCAATGGCCTTTTGTCGGTCTGGGTCAAAGCTTCTCTTCTTCTGTTGGACGGGCCAGCACCCCGGTTTGATGTTGAGTTGATGGGTAATTACCTCCTCGGAGATACCCGGCATGTCAGACGATGACCATGCAAAGATATCGAAGTTGGCTCGCAGGAAAGAAAGAAGCTGATCGTGCCCTGCTCCGAAAGTAGGGCTCCAACCTGGATGGTCCTCGTCGGGTCTCCCCCAATGGGAAAGTCAGCAGGTGCTCGGCCGGTTCCCCTCTCCTCTCCAAGTCTCGGGGGTCGAGCGGCTCGGGTGCTATTGCCAACACCACCCCCTGTGGGCTGGGGGCCAAGTGGTAGCAGAGCGGTAGTGGGCTCTGCTCCCCCCTTATCTTTCCAACTCCCTCGTCGGTAGGGAACTTTATGAGTAGTCTTTTGGTGGAGATAACGATATCTAGAAGGTTCAAACTGGGTCTCCCAAGGATGGTGTTGTAGGCCAGTTGGACTCGAACTACTAGAAAGTTCATGAGAACCATGCTCTGACATGGTGAAGTCCTGGCTGTGATAGGGAGAGTGATCTCCCCCTCGACCTTTACAGAATCTCCAGTAAAACCCATCAAGGGCGTGGTGACGGGTCGAAGGGAACTATGAGACATTCATCCGAACAAAGGCATTGTAACTCAAAACATCAACAGAGCTCCCACTGTCAACTAAAATTTTTTATAGGGTGCTTCGCGATCATCATAGACATGACGATGCTATCATCATGTTTGTTAACTACCCCTTCTAGATCTCTTTTTGAGAAAGGAATTACAGAATCTACCCTCTCCTCATGCTGCCTTTTAGAAGTGTTACCTTCCCCCCAGGAGATCATGGCCACCGTCTTCTCCATTGGGGCATTGTCCACGCTGATCTGAGGTGCAGAAGGTGCTGATGGGCCCGGGGCAGTAGGGTTCCCTCTCCAGACGAACTTGCCTAGGTGGCCCTGCTGAACGAGTTTCTCAATAGCCTTCTTCAGCAGGCGACAGTCTTCTATGTCGTGGCCATATTCTCTGTGGTATCGCCAGTATAGTTCTTTGCTGCGGGGAACCCCGGGCCTCATGGGGGGTGGACGCCGGAGGTAGGCTCATCCTCAATCTCTAACAGAATGTGGGATATTAGGGTGATAAGTGGGGTGAAGTGCTCTTTGGGAACTAGAGTCTGGGGTCGGTTATCTGGATGACGAGAGGGCTCAGATTTCCTTGACCGTGCCCCAGCAAGTTCTGGAGGTATTGGCTTCTTGCCGGACCCCTTATCGACATCCCTCCTGAAGAAGTTTGCTTCGTCGGCACGGATATACTTTTGTGCTCGGCTCAGCAATTCAGCGTAAGAGCTGGAAGGCTTTTTGTCTAAGGAATAGGCGAACCTGGAAGGACGGAGTCCCCTCTTCAGGGCCAGAGTGGCCACGGAGTCTTTAAGATTGTAGACCTCGAGTGCCACCTCCTTGAACCGAGCCACGAAGTCCTTTAAGGTTTTGCCGTTCTTTTGCTGAACAACAAACAGGCTATCGACCACCCAAGGAATCTTTCAGCATGCATCAAAGTGGGCCAAGAAAGATCTCTCGAGCTGCCTGAAGGAGTTGATACTATGTGGTGGCAAACGGGAATACCATGCACGGGCGGCCTTCCGAAGTATAGCTGAGAAGGCAACGCAAAGGAGAGAATCTATTGCCCCCTGGACTTGCATGAGGACCTTATAGCTTTCCAGGTGATCCAGGGGGTCTGCAGTGCCATCATACGGGTCCAGCTGGGGTAGATAGAATCGGGGTGGGACCGGCTCCTCCATAATACGATGACACAACAGGGGGCGGTGGTCGTAATCCACCCTGTGAGGGTTGGTAATTATGTGGCTGAGCTCCTCCAGCCGCTGATGGTATTCGTTCAACCGTCGCTCGGCCCAACGAGCAATCTTTTTGTTGGAATCTTTCTTTGAAGATTCAGAAGACGAATAGGGAGAAGGTCTCCGGTGCAAGAAATGTACCTGCTTAGGTTCCTTCCACTACGCCGCTTGGGAAAGCGGTCAGAGTGATGAGAAGGAGACCGTTGCCGCTTGAAAGTCTCTCGACAACGAGATCTCGGGGACGTACAGTGGAAAGCCTCCGGAGGGGTCCTACCACGATGAGACTGGCTGGTTCCATGATCCTCCGTATAGGGCGGAGAGAGTTGAGGCGGCAATGGCGTGGTGGCGGAGCACTATTCCTGTAGCCCCCGAACCACCGCCATTAGGTCTTGAACTTGTTGGGTCAAAACATCGAGCCGATCAGCCTAGATAGAGTGTGGCTGTATGGGGGGCGAAACAGGGAGGTTGACCTTCGGCTGCTTAGCCTGCGGGAGGCGTCCCCCAGCCTGGTTGGTGGAGGCCTCCTACGCACATGTAACCACCATCTTCTTCCTTGCAGAGGTTGTGGGGTCGCATATGCGTTGAAATGAATGTCCGTGCTGCTGCCCTCCTTCCTGGCGCACCAATCTGTTGCTGCCAAATCACTTTCGAGGAGCGTCGAGCAAGAGAGGTGCTTTGTGGGTCTTTAGAATAATAATACGAACGCCTCTTGTAGTCAGAAACCTGCAAGAAAAGTTCCGGACCGGTGGTTCCAGCGGGAACCCTTCGACGCTCAACTTAGCGATTTGGAGAACAGGAATTAAGATGAGATAGTAGAGGTTGAGTCCTCTCCCTCATTGTGAGTCAGGGTCTTTATATACTTGTTTGGGGGTCCCTCTTACCCTTCATAGATAACCATCGAATCCTATCTTCCGTTAAGATCGGCTCCGTAAGCGGTAGATGGGCGTACAGCCGCTAAGCGTGCGCCATAAATATCGGCAACTACCCATAGTATATCGGTAACCGCCTGTGATCTTGGCAAAAAGCGAGTTAGCGGGCTACATGGCAGTCTTTGGTGTTTCAAATCACTGGGTTCAATATTCGAAGTTGGTTCCATGACTAAAACTATGGGCCGAGAGCATGTGAGGCGAGACTCGAGGCCAAGGCCGAAGACATGCTGAGGCCGAGGCAAGGCTTGAGGCCGAGGATGAGGCAGGACTCGAGGTCGAGGCCGAGGCCAAGACGGAGCTCAGGGCCGATGCTGAAGCTGAAACGAAGTTCGTGACTAAGGCCGAGGTGAAGTCCGAGGCCAAAATCGAGGCCGAGTTGAAGTCCGAGGCCGAAGCCGAGATCGATGCCGGGACTGGCTGCCAAATTATTACTTGGCTCTGAGAACCGTGCAGACTATTACCTCATCTCCTGGGTGAGTGATCAGCCACATCAACAACAATTTCTCAAGATTCAAAAAAAAATGCACAAATCTTATGAATATATTCATATTATGTACAATCATCGGTCCAATGATAGCGACAGTCAATGTATTATGAATATATTCATAATTAGATTTATATCGACTAAGCATAAATTAGATGAAAATAATTATATCTTATAATTAGTGTCATGAATAATATAAACCAATTAATCAGATATATTTCTACTTAAAATGCTCTATGCTTTTTCTTTCTCCAATACTCACAATATTACATGAATCTTATATCGATACAAACTTAACGATTTGGGCATCAAATTCAATTGATTAAAACTATTCTTTTGCATAATGTTGAATAAAAGTTATAGCGTGCTTATATAAAGAAGAAATTTAAAATAGCATTGTATTAATTGATTCAAATAAAGCCCTTAAACTGGATTAATTATGCTATTGATAACATTTAGATAAGGACAGACATCATGGAAACATTGGAAAAAAAAAAAAAGTAGCAATATGGTTTTCGTGGGATTGCTAAAAGCTATTCAACATGCAATTTGTTGATTTATGAAGATATAATGCTAATTTTTTACTGATTTCTAACAAATTTTCTATAATAACAGCAGGTAAAAAAATATATATTGAATACATCATAAAATTCTTGCAATATCATGAAAACTTCGTATACTTAACAAGTCATCAATAAATCTTTTTTTTTTCCTTCATTCAACTTTCCAAAACCCCTTTATTATATTTTAAAGATAAAAAAATAAAAACAATTTTTTTTAAAAAAAAATTGTATATTTAATTTCTTTGAAACCCGTTGAACGAGTAAAATGCTTTTTACATGCCAACCATATGGATGCTAGCTATATAACATAATAGATAGGGTACAAGTAAATATAGAGAATTAAAAAAAAAAGATACATAAAAATAATATGATTTAATTATTGGCATACACCTATGAAGGAAAATAGAAAATTTTATTATCAAAAATAAAGTATTGAATATAATAATAGACTCTAAAAAAATTTTAATTCTGAATACTTATAATCTTGTGATAATTTTTTAAAATATAATTTTATGCAAGTTGGTAGTATGGAAATGAATCTTACACTACTTTGGTTGACTCTATAAAATTTTTGCTCTAATTTATTTTTTTAAAAATTCTGCAGTCGAATTCAGAAGTTCAAAGCATACCTAACATAATAAAATACTAATTATTAGCAAGAATAATTATTCAAAATTATTTGAAAGCAGCAAGAGCAATAGTATATATATATATATATATATATATATATATATATATATATATATTCTTTTAGGTAAGATTTAATTTTCACAATGAAAAGAATCTGAACTGCCCTCCCTCTGGGGGTATTCTGGTCATGAGAACTCATTGACACGAGGAAAAATCAGCAGACGGCTGCCGTCCAGGGAAAGTTGGTGGGCTCGCGCCGCAAGAAGGAAAGCTTCGCCGAAAGCAGCGGCGGAGAGCGAAATCTCACTGAAAGCGGGTGCGTTGGAGCCATGCTGAAGATTGGCGCCGATTCGGATAAGCTGTCGGGAAAAATGAGCGAAGGTGACGTTTATTATGAGAAGTGCACTGCTCCAAGCCTTCAGCTTTCCAATATCAACGACAGCATGCATTCTGGCAATGATTTCAACGGCCACGAAGCGTGCCATGGATCGGGATCAGAGAAACTCTTCCATCCCTGGCCCTGTATGAAGCCTTTCTTACTTTATTTTCTTTTTCTCTTCTTTTCTTATTCTTCCCCTTTGTATGAGAAGTTGGGGCTCTTCATTGGCCAGTGACCATGAATTTTGATGGGGAAACATTTTGTTTACATCTTAGACAAACGCCTTGAGCACCTCCTTTACGTATGGTCTTGATCTTGTTCTTGCGATTAATGCTTTCAGGTTCAGGCCAAGTCTGGTCTATACCAATGCTAACCAGATAAGGTTTGTGATATGGCTGATCAAGCTGCGTTAGGATTAACAAACAAAGCAGCTAACGGAACCCCCATCTCGGCCTTCGAGGCTCCCTCGGCCTCGACTTTGGACCCGGAGTCCCCTCGGCCTTGGACCCAAAGTCCCCACGGCCTCAGACCTAGAGTCCCCTTGACCTCGGACTTCATCCCTTCTGCCTTTAGGTGCAGGTCCCCTCGGACCTCGGATCCCCTTGGCCTCCAACCTCAGGTGTTCTCTACCTCGAGCCGCCTGACACCACAACGTGGTCCACCAATCGTCCGCAACTGCCACGTAGCCCACTAACCATCTGCAATTGCGCATGGCCACTGCCCGTAACGGCGTATGCCTGACACGACTAGGCCCACTTACCACCTGCGGTACCGCGCCTAACAGGTGATTTATGGTGCAAGATACCTCTGACATGCCTAGTATCGGTTGCGACCTATCCATGTCAGTCTGGCCACCTGTCCGCTATCGAACAACAACACATTGGGATTAGCCACATTCTAAAAGAGAAAAAGGGGATCTTCGAACAGGTATAAAAACCCATACTCACAACGAGGAAGGAATCTGAACTCAAGTTCTCTAGTTATTTTCTATTAGCTCTTTTTCCTCACTATTCCCGAGTCGCTTACTTGAACATCTGGGGGCCTCACCGGTGCAACTGGTCTCCGAGGACTTCCTTGTAGGAGCACTTTGAGGAGGAGGATCTCCGTTTCCCGGTGTTGGAGGAACGTGACTTAGCGGCAACAGATTGGCGCACCAGAAAGGGAAGGATAAAGAAGAAAGCTCCGAACCAGTCAGCTATAGATTCTCCTCCCCTGAGCATTCAAGAAGATGGTAGTGACACGCGCGCAGGAGGTTTCCACCAGCCATGCCGGAGGGCATCACCAGGGAGTTGATCCGCAGGAGGCTGTGTTAGTAATAGTGCCCTAGGCCTATTGTATGGACATGGTATTTTGAATATTATGAACATTTACTATTATCATAATTTACATATTTATTATATAATAATGTCCTTGAATAATATTATGAATTATTCTAAATGTCTGTGGGAATAACAATAAATTAAGATTAGTATGAAATTTGATTGATATTCATGAGATGAATATGTGTATGAGATACAAATCAAATTTATATGTATTGTTGAGAACAAATATTGGACAAGACCCGCCTTGAGATTAATACATGGATCAAAGTCATAAGTTAATCTCTAGTAGTTGTGTCATTAATTCCTTAGACCTGAGATTGCCATAGTTCTCAACATGAGGAATATTATGTTTTGACATAATCAAACGTTGTCTTTAACCGGATGATTATAAAGATTATGATTGAACATAATAAGAATCATGTAGTGAGATGTGAGTGATTAAGATGGAATTTGTCCCTCTTATTATAAGAGAGATATCTCTGGGCCCCTCGATGATTGAGACTGAGAAATGCATGGCCATGCTCAAATGAATTGATGGAGATCAATATCATTTGTTTAGTCAGTCTAATTGGTTTCGAGAAATTAAAGATAGAGAGATATAAGGTTGACTTTATCCATGCCTTATATTCTATCAAGATATCATGTGACAAAAGGATTATGTTAATAGCTACTTTAAGGTTGTCTCGGAACATGAGCTTTTCATTTAACTTGGGTAGTCATAATGTCTTGCTAGAGGCCGCTTATGACTTGTAGGTTCAAAATGTGATTTAGGCCTACTGCCAACGTTAATTGAACCTATAGGGTCGCACACTAAGAACGGACAATAATGGTTACGATTTGTTACTCTCTATATAATTTAAAATGATGAGATTATTTTAAATTACAAATAATAATTAGTTGTCATTTAGATTCGAGTTTAATTTTGAGAAAATTTAAATTCGTAATTTAAATTGTGACAAGTAATTAAATTGTTACATTTTCTTATTGGATAAGGAAATAATCCATAAAGTTTTTTTTGGTTAAAAATATATTCCTTATTTTGTAAGGAAAGGATTTAAATTGTTATTATTTAAAAGGAGTTTTAAATAAATATCAATTAAAATCTTAGTTAACCAAAATTCCTAGCAGGCTTGTATATATGTTCGATATATACGTTTTAGAGTCTGTGGGGCATTTGAAAGGTAACATCGATTGGGGCATTTGAAAGGTCACGTCGATTGGGGCATTTAAAAGTCACATCGATTGGGGCTTTTAAAGCGTCATATCTTTTGCCTTAAAGATGGAAAAACAGAGAGTTGAAAACATGGGTTCATTTTTGTGAAAAATGGAATGGTTGAACTAGCATTCAAAACCATTTTGGTGTCCGTTCGTGTGTGGATACTTGTAGAGGGTGATCGTCTTTCTGAAAGGCAGCACCTTTGAAGATCCGAGAAAACCCAACACAAGAACAGAAGGATTACATACTGATTAAAAAGGTAATAACAAAAGGTAATATTTTTTTTTTATCCTTCTTTCGGTTTTTATGAAACGCATGTGATTCTTGGTGGGTTATAAATTTATTTTGTTTCCGCTGCAATTTTATTCCAATTAGATTGGGATTTTTCATTCCGTAACCCAACAGTGGTATCAGAGCCTCTTGCGTTTTCATAAAAATGAAACTGCCATGTTTGATTGTATGTATGAGATGTATATGATCTTGGCATGGTTTGCGTTCTTGTATATATATATATGATATTAGTGTTTGCACGAACGACATAGATAATAGGTTTTCTAAGGTGTTAATTGATGAATCTGTTTCCTGTAAGGATTCGTTAATATGATTAAAAATCCGAATGGGATATTGCAATTAAAGTGTTTAATATCTTGATATATGATTTCGGTGATGTCTTAATTAGATTAATACATGAACTGAATTCACATATCAATAAGGATTTATCAATTGCTGTTTATGGTGGTGCGGATGTGAGCCTTAAATTTATTGATGAGATCAATAAAATCAAATTTTAGGATGAAACTTTATTGTATCTCCAAATTTTAGGAACCGCAGTACTACCTAATCAGAGCGCCTTGTAAATTTAATTGGTTTTAAAAACATGCCTATTTTCTTTAATGCAATATGTATATGCTATATGATAACATGATATATTTTGCATGGTGTGTTGCTTTGCTTTGTATGGTGCATGGTATGGCCTTGTGACCAATATGATTGGCAGGTTTTTATTATTCTTTTACAAGGGTTGTAATTATCATATATATGGCCTGCGTGCTATTTTGTTTCATTATAATTTTTCTTTTACTTTTAGTAGTATTTGTTTATTTATTGTAATAAAGCAAGAAGACAAAGCAAACCATTTAAAATCCTGCAATCCAACCATGGTGATAGAGGAGCTAGGTGTCTATGCACATGATGATGGTCAAGTAGACATTATGGTGTTGCTCATTATTACCTAGGATTGACCATTGATCTTCATATTGGCTTATGAAGATCAATCTTGATAAGGTCATACTATGACATGTTTATTATATACATGTATGAGATGCTATGTATGATGTTTCATAAGTATGTGATGCTATGTATGATATCAATGAGTATGTGATACTAAATGCATGATGAGATCTGTTAATCTATCTAGATCCCTCACATAAAATCTTAAGTTGACATGCCATCCATATTTGAACACTTGTCAAGGCTTTTATCACCTTAATGTGGGTTCTACCAAAGTAGAAGTACATTGGGTTACATTAGTGAGGCAAGATGGGTAATGGTGCTACCCATATGTTTAAAAATGGTTTAACTTAATTAGGTTATCAAAACGGTTTTGGGCCTAATGGCATGAGATGGGATTTAAACATGCCGAGACATATGATGTCATAATCCCATAAATTTCTAAGAGTTGCATGAGTTGCAATTGGTAAGAGTTACCTACCTAAAAAACTTAATTTTAAGCGTCATGCCAAAGCTGACTTAAAGTTGAGTATAAATATGGATCTTAGCTCACTAAATTAATATGATTTTATCATTGAGGGTTGTTAATTTAGTGGGAGTTTTTCATAATCAAAATACTTAACGAACTTTGCATTTATTGTAGATGGCCAACAATGATAACAATTCTACTATGTCACTGCGATCAATCCTTGCGAAGGACAAACTTACTGGGACTAATTTCCTTGACTGGTTTCGAAATTTGAGAATTGTTCTCAAACAAGAAAGGAAGCTTTATGTCCTGGATCAACCTCACCCTGAAGAACCAGCCGATAATGCTTCTAGAGCTGAAAAGAATGCTTATGAGAAGCATCATAATGACTCTATTGATGTTGCATGCTTGATGCTAGCTACCATGAGTTCTGAACTTCAGAAAGATTTGGAAAACATGGAAACTTATGATATGATTGTCAATCTAAAGGAAATGTTCCAGCAACAAGCAAGGCAAGAAAGGTATGATACTACCAAGGCATTGCACTCTTGTAAAATGGCTGAGGGTGCTTCAGTTAGCGCTCATGTGTTGAAAATGAAAGGCTATATTGAGCACCTTGATAGGCTTGGATTTCCAATGAGCCAAGAGTTGGCAACAGATTTGATCCTAAATTCACTTCCTGATAGTTATGATCAGTTTATCATGAACTATAACATGAATGAAATGGACAAATCAATTTCTGAGCTGCATACGATGCTTAAAACTGCTGAACAGAATATTAAGTCCAAGCCTGGCCATATTCTGATGGTTCAAAAGGGAAAGGGCCTTATGAAGAAAAGAAAAGGAAAGGGTAAGGGAAGGGCTGGAAAGTCCAATGCTCAACCCAAGCCCAATCCTAAACCCAAGGCTAAAGCCCCAAAGGAGGGTGTCTGTTTCTTTTGCAATGAACCTGGTCATTGGAAGAGAAACTGCAAGCTGTATTTGGAGGATCTAAAGAAGAAGAAGAAGACTGGTGAGACCGGTTCTTCAGGTATTTATGTTATAGAGATTAATTTCTCTCCTTCTAGTTCCTGGGTATTAGATACTGGATGTGGATCTCACATTTGCACAAATGTGCAGGGGCTCAAAAGGAGTAGACAACTGAAGAAGGGCGAAGTTGATCTTCGAGTAGGCAATGGAGCAAAAGTTGCTGCTTTAGCTGTAGGAAGTTATGAACTTTCTTTGCCCAGTGGGCTTTTGTTAGTTTTGAACAATTGCTATTATGTTCCTACAATGTGTAGGAATATTATTTCAGTTTCTTGTTTGGATAATGATGGTTTTTCTTTTATTATTGAGAATAATAATTGCTCCATTTATCATAAAGACATGTTCTATGCAAATGCCGAATTACTAGATGGTCTTTATGTTTTGAATCTTCAAAAATCCAACAATTCTTCTGTCTATAACATAACTACTAAGAAAGTTAAGTCCAATGACTTAAATTCAACCTATCTTTGGCATTGTCGCCTTGGCCATATAAATGAGAAACGCATATCAAAACTCCATCAAGATGGACTTTTGAACTCATTTGATTTTGAATCATATGATACATGTGAATCTTGTCTATTGGGTAAGATGACAAAGGATCCCTTTACTGGACACAGTGAAAGGGCCAATGAATTATTGGGCCTAATACATACAGATGTATGTGGACCATTAAGTTCAGAAGCCATAGGAGGTTACAAGTACTTCATTACATTTACTGATGACTTCAGTAGATATGGTTATGTCTACTTGATGAGACACAAATCTGAATCATTTGAAATGTTTAAATCTTTTCAATATGAAGTACAAAACCAACTTGGCAAGACAATCAAGGCACTTCGATCTGATCGAGGTGGAGAATATTTGAGCCAAGATTTTTATGACCATCTTAGAAGTTGTGGAATCATTCCACAGCTAACTCCTCCTGGAACACCGCAATGGAATGGTGTGTCTGAAAGAAGGAATCGAACCTTATTAGATATGGTTCGATCTATGATGAGTCCAACAGATCTTCACTTACCTTTTGGGGTTATGCACTTGCCACAGCTGCGTTCACACTAAATCGAGTTCCAACCAAAGCGGTTGAAAAGACGCCATATGAGATGTGGAATGGTAAAAAGCCCAGTTTGTCTTTTCTTAAGATTTGGGGTTGTGAAGCTTATGTAAAACGTCAAGTTTCAAATAAGCTGGAACCCAAGTCTGATAAATGTTTTTTTGTGGGATATCCTAAAGAGACTAAAGGATACTACTTTTACAATCCCATTGAGAACAAAGTGTTTGTTGCTCGGAATGGTGTCTTTCTAGAAAGGGAATTTATTTCTAAAGGAACCAGTGGGAGCAAGGTACAAATCGAAGAGATTCGAGAACCACAAGATAACATTGAACCGCCTGTGGATGCTCAAAGTCAACAAACCACTGTTGACACACCACCTGTAGCACAAAAGTTACGTAGATCTGATAGGATACGTCATGAGCCCGAGAGATATGGATTTCTTGTGACTGATAATCATGATGTATTGTTAGTGGATCAAAATGAACCTACTACCTATCAAGAGGCTATGTTAGATCCAGACTCTGAGAAATGGTTAGAGGCCATGAAGTCTGAAATCCAATCCATGTATGATAATCAGGTATGGACCTTGATTGAGCCACCTGAAGGTACAAAGACTATTGGGTGCAAATGGGTTTTCAAAAAGAAAACTGACATGGATGGTAAAGTGCATACTTACAAAGCAAGGCTAGTTGCAAAAGGTTTCAAACAAACTCATGGTATAGACTATGATGAAACTTTTTCACCTGTAGCCATGCTTAAGTCTATTAGAATTCTTATTGCCATTGCTGCATATTATGACTATGAGATTTGGCAAATGGATGTTAAAACAGCGTTTCTTAATGGAAACTTACTTGAGGATGTGTACATGACACAACCTGAGGGTTTTGTACAACCTGAGAATTCTAGTAAAGTATGCAAGCTTCAAAGATCCATTTATGGTTTGAAGCAGGCTTCTCGGAGTTGGAATCTTCGTTTTGATGAATCAGTCAAAGAGTTTGGATTTATCAAAAATGAAGATGAACCTTGTGTTTACAAGAAAGTTAGTGGGAGCGCCATTGTATTTCTGGTCCTATATGTTGATGA
>UESW01004575.1:352975-372846 GCA_900491605.1 Calamus simplicifolius | reverse complement strand
ATTCTCTTTTCTTTGTTGATTTTAATTTTGAATTTAATCCCTCTTTTTTCAGAACACAGGAGGTCAAGTGAAGCTAGTGAGGCAGACTCTAACCGGTGAAAGTTTTTACTCTTTTTTCTTTTAAACTAATCTTCATTTTTTTTAATTTATTTGTCCGTGCATTGCCTAGCAAGTTATTTGTCCGTGCATTGCCTAGCAAGTTATTCATACTTTCACAGAAATACTTAGCGACATGGATAAGAGTTGGATTGATTTGCCAAATAGGACGTCTACGGAATATATAGAGGGGATTAAGCAGTTCATTGCCTTCACCAATGGATTTGATAGTGAGCACATCAGTTGTCCCTATAGAAAATGTGCGAACCGTATTACTACACACGAGATATTATACGAGAGCATTTGATTCTAAATGGGTTTTTGAAGAATTACAAGAATTGGACTAGACATGGGGAAGATTATGTTCCTTATTGCAGAGAGGAAAGAGTTAAGATGGAGGTCGATGTTACGACAGTTGATCCGATGATCGTGATGCTAAATAATATTGCATGCGGGTTAGCACCCGAAGATAGTTGTTGTGAGACTGATAGGGTGGGTGGGAGTAATCCTCGCTCGGGTGCAGATGAAGAAGCATTAAGGTATTTTGACATTCTGGATGATGAGCAGATAGAAGTGTATCCTGGATGTACGAATTTTAGTAAATTATCTTTTATTGTCGAGTTGTTACACTTGAAGGCCTTGAATCAGTGGACGGACACGTCCTTCGACATGCTGCTCCAGCTATTGCACAAAGTGCTCCCATTCGGTGCAAAGCTAGTTGAGTCCTACTACCATGCTCGCAAGTTAACTGAAAACTTAGGCTTCACATATGAGACTTTCGATGCATGCCCAAACAATTGTATGTTGTTTAGAAATGAGAATGCCGACCTCGATACATGTATTGTGTGTAAAACTTCAAGGTGGAAGGACGATGGGGTTGGTCAAAATCGTCAGAGTAATTCGCGAAGTGTTTCGAATCGTGGGAAGCTTGTCGCTGTAAAGCAAGTGCGATATTTTCCACTCAAGCCAAGGCTAAAGAGGCTTTTTATGTCATCTAAAATTTCTAAATTGATGCGATGGCATGCAGAGCATGGTAGGGAGGATGAAAAGTTAACCCACCCAGTGGACTCCCCGGCATGGAAGGATTTCGACAAGAAACACCCCAACTTTGCCTTGGATAGTCGTAGTGTGCGGCTTGGGTTGGCTGCAGATGGTTTTAGCCCCTTCAGGTCCATGACCGGGGCAACTCATAGTACATGGCCAGTGGTGTTGGTTCCATACAATCTTCCTCCTTGGTTATGTATGAAGCAACCTTTTCTGATCCTATCCACTCTTATTGACGGACCAAGGGGCCCTGGGGATAAAATTGACGTGTATATGCAGCCTTTAATTGACGAGTTGAATGAATTATGGGCCGAAGGTGTGATGACTTTTGATTCTGAAGGAAATGAAATGTTCAAACTTCGCGCTGCATTATTATGGACAATCAATGACTTCCCGGCATATGCGAATTTGTCAGGTTGGAGCACGAAGGGGAATTTGCCTATCCTTGTTGCAATCAGAGTAAAAAGTCAACCTGGCTAAAACATGGCAAAAAGTGGGCTTACACAGGTCACAGACGTTTTTTACCTCCATTGCATAGGTTCAGAAGGGATAAAGTGTCATTCGATGGCACTCAAGAATATGGTCCAACACCACAAATAATGACTGGGGTTGATTTGTTATCACAACTTGAACAAGAGCAAATACGCACAGTATATGATTTCCAAGATCTGTTAGCCCCTCCATTGCCTGCTATTCCTGGTGCGAACAGAAGGCGCAGTCATAACTGGAAGAAGAAAAGTATTTTTTACGAGTTACCATACTGGAAAGATAATTTACTGAGGCACAACTTGGATGTTATGCACATTGAGAAAAATGTGTGTGATAATATATTATGGACCCTTCTCGGTGTTAAGGGAAAGTCCAAAGATAGTGCTAATACATATCGTGATTTGCAGGAAATGGGCTTGCGGAAACCACTACACTTACAGTTGACAGAGTCTAACAAGGCATACATGCCTCCTACACAGTACACGATGAGTAAAGATGAGAAGGAGGCATTTCTTTCCATTTTGAAAGGGGTCAAGGTGCCTGACGGCTATTGTTCTAATATTTTTAAGCGTGTGAATATGAAAGAAAGGACTTTACAAGGTTTGAAGAGTCATGACAATCACATTCTCATTCAACAATTAATTCCTATTGCAATCCGAAATTGTTTACCTAAGAATGTTGTTGAGCCCTTGATTGAGGTGAGTAACTTCTTCAGACAACTGTGTTGAAGAGTCCATCGCACAAATAATTTGAAAAGTCTCCAGGATAGGATTGCGCTAACACTGTGTCATCTAGAGAAACTCTTTCCACCTTCATTCTTCGATGTAATGGTTCACTTGACCATACATTTAACAGGTGAAGCATTGCTTGGTGGCCCTGTCCAATTTTGGTTGATGTATCCTATTGAGAGGTACCTGAATACGTTAAAAAGGTATGTGCATAACAGAGCTCGTCCAGAGGCATCAATAGCCAAGGGTTATTTAATGGAAGAGTGTACTAATTTTTGTGCTGCATATCTTAATGATGTTGAAACCAAACTTGATAGGCCCTTGCGGATTAATGATGGTCCTATTGGGGAGGGAACAACATTTGATCTAGATAACATCGACTGGATTCAAGCTCATCGATACGTGTTGTTTAACACTCCATCAGTTGTGGCGTTGATTTAGTAAGTGAATGCTCATTCATATATTTAACTTGTTCGTGTTATGTCTAACTCAATCAAGCTTGTCATTAACACATGTTGTTTTGCATTATAGGACATACATTGATGAGCTCAAACGGGACATGCCTCGTGCGACAGATAATCAAATTCGGTAGTCCCATTTTCAATCATTTCACGATTGGTTCAAGAATTATGTATGTATAGATAAGGTTGTATGTGTACATATGGTTGTATGTGCTTCAATTTGTTCTTATCATATTAGTTTTACGTAGCTTTATTCAATGATTACTTTAATTTTGTAGGTGTACAATTTACGACGAGCGAGTGAAGGTACTTTGACTGATGAAATGAACCAACTTGCTGATGGTCCGTTTATAATGACACGACGTTACACAACTTGTGATGTCAATGGGTTTCGATTTCACGTCAAAGAAGTAGATGAGAAACGAGCAACACAAAATAGTGGTCTAGGGTGTCCTTCTGTCGATGCAGGTTATTATTATGGCCAGTTGAAAGATATCATTGAAGTTATATACAGTCACGGATTAAAATTTTTGTTATTCAAGTGTGACTGGGTCGATCCAATCCGTGGGACTAAAGTTGACAAGTATCAATTTACGTTGGTAAATTTCAACAATTTGTTATATCGAGATGAGCGAGTAAGTAATGAACTCTACATATTGGCCAGGCAAGCTGAGCAAGTTTACTATGTTATGGATCCCATGGATCCTAACTGGCAATTGCAGTTAAAATGTCAAGGAGGGGGGTGTATCAAATTGAAGATAATGAGCCAGATATTGATGCATTTGCTCAGCAAGTTCTTGACCAAAATGTAATATTTCAACGTGATGAGGATGTCAACTGGGTTAGAGAGACTGTTGAAGGAGATACTATCGACTTGCATGACCAGTGAACTGTTCTCCTTTTTTTCTTCTCAATTTTGCTTAAGAATATGTTTGACTTTTGTTTATGAATGGTTTTAGTTATTACTTGCAATTTATTTATCTTATGATACGTTAAAAAGATATGTCCGGACGTAAGAGGAGAGAGCGTCCACACATGATGGACGAGTTTTTACATCATAGCTAGGCTCGTTCGCCGACGAGGGACCCTAGTCGACGAATGCCTACGGACCATGATCCACAGACACCTACACCGACACGATTTAGATCTCCCCAGTCCATGCCAATATGGCCTTCTCCATCTACAGTTGGTGCATCGACCTCCACACATACTGGTATAATTTCATTTTTATGTTTAACAATTATATAAAATAATTTTAGTTTATTTAACTAATAAGTTTATTGTTTATAGCTTCTACTACGATGAGTTCATCTTCCAGTAGGGGTAGGGGCCCAGCTAGAGGGATTCCTTCATGGAATGCTGGTACCCGTTATGATGTGCAATTTGATGACACATTTCATCCAGTTGGAGAAGGGGCTCGCCTGTTTATCAGCCAGTTGGGGCATATGGTTCGAGACCCACATAGAGTTCCCCTGACTATGCTTGATTGGTCTGATTTTCCTCAGGATACGATAGATCGACTCTGGGGGAGGTTAAGGTAAGCCGCTGAGTTCTATCTTAGCTTCAACGTTATTATACGATGTGTCAATTTAGTACACCTTGACTACTAAAATTTCTTGTCCTACGCAGGATAATTTGAGGTCATGTCCTGATGATTTTCGTCTAGTTTGCTTGGCAAAGTGTCGAAAGTTATGGAAAGACCACAAGAACAAGGTAAAGAAAGAGCATTAGGAGAAGAATGTGGACGACCCAGACCTTCTTCAGCGAGTCCCAAGGGGCATTCTCCCCGCACAGTGGCCTGAGTTGGTCCGGTACTGGTCGAGTGAGAAGGCAAGGGTGAGTAGTTCAACCTATTTTTGTTAAATTCATATGAAACATTCGGTGTAAACTTATAAACACGACCCAAAATGAATGCAGGAAGAGGCAGAGTGAAATTCTCAAAATCGCTCGAGGCAGAGTTATCTGCCGCAGTCATTAGTTCACTTGCCATACAAAGCGAGCATAACTGGTCCCGTGCAATATCGCTGGATGTATCCTTTCGAGAGGTAAATATATACATCATTAAGATATGTTGACATTTCAAATATTATTTCATTGCAAAAAAATTAGTTAATTTTTTGTTTCAACATTTACATATAGGTATCTTAAGAAGTTAAAAAATAATGTGCGTAATAAGTCAAGGGTTGAAGGTTCTATATGCAATGCATACTTGGTCGAAGAAGTTTCAGCTTTTGCCTCACATTACTTTGAGGGTCATGTCCACACGAGGAGCCGAAATCTTGGTCATAACGATGACGTATGTGTGGACGAAGGAGAACCTAATGATGGTAGAATATCAAATTTTAAAGGTATCGGCCGTTCATTTGGTGGGCAGAAGTCAAGAAATCTTAGCGATATGGAGTATAATGCAGCACATTATTACATCCTAATGAACTGTAGAGAAGTTGATCCATATATTGAGTAAGTGTATACTTCAATGCTAAATTAGAAATTTTAATTTAAATTATAATATACCATAATATTTAATTGCTAACATCAGTTTTCATCCTTTTCATCCCGTAAGGATGTTTTGTGATAGACAACGACAGATGAATCCCGACATCAGTCAAGTTGCAATTGGGCAGAAATTAGAAACGGAGTTAGTAGAGGTGAATAGCTTATTAATTTATAGGTCAACGGTCCATGGTCCACAACCGATAATATTTTCATTAAATGTCTATCGCAATGGCCATTGAAGACCGTAACAACCTCTACTGGCTATTTTGTAAATGGGTACAAATTTCATATTGAACGATTAGCAGCTTCAAGAGGCACGCAGAACTAGGGCGTGTGTGTTAAAGGAGAAAGTGTTAGAGCAAATATGCAGGATTATTATGAAAGTTAGTAGAGGTGGTTGAAGTTGAATATCCCGGTTGGCCTATGAAACGAACCGTATTGTTTTGTTGTGATTGGTTCGATCCGACAGTTCCTGTGGGCAAAAGGGTTCATAACGACTACAATTTGGTTGAAGTGAACCATCGACGAAGATTGTAGAAATATGACCCATTCATCCTTGCATCCCAAGCTCAGCAAGTCTTTTACTGCGGATATCCAAGTTTGCGCAATGACAAGCGAGATTGGTGGGCTGTTTCTAAAATCGTCCCACGTTCAACAATCGTATTAGAGGAGAGTTCATCAAGTCAATCAGCCGAGTGCCCAGCATTTCAAGAGGATGAGATGGAAATGCAAGCAATTGAGGATGACACAAGGGCTCTTGAAACATCACTTAGAGATCCAAATGGTGATGTCCAAGAAATTGCGGATGCAAATGTTTGGTTTCCTTCCGATGATAATGAAACTGAATCGCAGTCCGATACAGCATCGGATGTTGAACCAATATTTCACGAAACAAATGACACCGATTAAACATAGAGGTTTTTTAAAATTTAACTTTTTTTTATAAGTGTTAAATTTTTACATAGTCAATCATTAATCGTAATTTAATTGTATGAATCTTTAGTATTTCAGTATGACGAGCAGAGGTAGATCTACCGACGACAGACGGAGTGAGCAGGGACGTAGCCCTGCTGCATCAGATCATATGAGCATCGAAGATGGAGAGTTCGGATCTCCAGTAGTCGCACAGCCTTCGATCTCTCCAGGAGTATTCCATCCAGCCGATCGGCACATACCTCTGAGAGTTCTTCCACTATCGGCCGCACCGTACTTCGACTTGATGCTTAGGAGCTGTAAGTATATACTAATTAAAAATATATGTTTATGTTTTTAAGTCAATTACTTATAAACATGCATTTTTTTAACAGATTTATTGAGCAGCATCATGTATCCAGCCACATCAGTGCCGTATTTCAGAGGCGTGCAGATCCCAGTGGCTACGATTGGCGCCACGTATCTCCAGCCATGAGGGAGTTTTATTTTTCTGAGTTTCAGGTAAACTTATTAAATATAATTTATCACTGATATAAAATTTCTTAATCTTAATAAATTCATAAACTAACTATTTATTTTAATGCAGAAAAAGTATACGTGAGATTCTGCCAGCCATGATGCCATTAGGGCAACATGGGAGGCTCTGACGGGACGCCGATACTCCGACATGCTTCATTGTTGGAGGTCATCGGGTCAGCATCCTGCGCACGTGCCATAGGGTATTTGGCACGAGTGGCAGCAGGCCTGGCAGTCCGATGGCTGGCGCAGGAGGTCCGCATCAGCCAGCACGAACCGCTGATCTGAGAAGGGCGGTCTTCGCATGGGTCTCTCCTGCCATACTTTGGGCTCCATTTCGATTCAAGAGCACAGACGACGTATGGTAAGAAAACATAAATATTTTAATTACTATTTTAGTTATTTATAAATATTTGTATTAATATTATTTTTTTAATGTTATAGTCTGGGCAGGAGGGCGGAGATCCTGGTGAGTTTCGTCTATTCAGGGCGACACACACCAGGAGGGACGGTTCCTGGGTCGACACGCGATCACGGGAGGTTGCGGTAAGAAATTAGATTTATGTAGTATCTGTTTAATTTCTAAAATTTTATTTTGAGAAATTTATTAACTCATTTATTGTTGATTTCATAATTTAAAGACATGAGTCGAGGAGCTTCACTCCCAGGCATCGCAGGTTGACTCTACTGATGGGGAGACGCCCGTCGAACTCTCAGCAGAGGAGAGTCGGCGTGTATTTTTGGAGGCTATTGGTGCCCAGCCACGAGACTGCAGGGTCTATGGTCTGGGTACTAGAGCTTCTACATATTTTCCCCATCAGGCCTCCAGCTCACGACTTTCTGGTGATCTTCCTCCTGAGCGTTTACACGACCTTCGGAGATCTATTGCAGAGGAGGTTCGGAAGGAGGTCGAGCAGGATTTCGAGGATCATATGCGAGGCCGGGATCAGGAGATTGTAGACATGCGAGATGAGATGCATTATTTGCGGGATATGGTTAGCCGCTTGTCGCAGAGTCTCCAGCCTCCACAGCCTCCACGTGATCGCTCAGATTCTTGATGTATTTTTTTTTCTTTTTTTATGTTGTACATGAAAACTTTAAAATTTTAAATATGAATTATTTTTGGAAATTGAATAATTATTGTTTGGATCAATATGAGTGAAGAATGTTTCGATCAATATTTAAATGTAACGAAATTGTATTAACCGTTTTAATTTTTAAATTTTTATTTTTTTAAAAAAAATATTTATTTAGCGACGCATTAGCGACTGCAATTACATCGCTAATATTTTTAAAATATTATTATTAAATATTGCGACGCAATGACCTGGCGTTGCAATAATATAAAAAAAAATTTAATAGCGACGCATTAGCGACTCAAATTGAGTCGCTATTATATCTAAAATATTTTTAATAAATATTACGACGCAATGACCTTGCATCGCAATATTTTATCAAATTTTTTATTTGCGATGCTTTAGCGACACAACTGGCATCGCTATTATATCAAAAAAAATATTATTAAATATTGCGACGCAACTAAATGCGTCGCAATATTGCGACGTAATTTAGTGCATCGCAATATTTAATAATAATTTTAAATATTATAATTTAATTTTTAATTTAGCGACGCAATTGGATGCGTCGCAATATTGCGACGCAATGTTGCGTCGCAGAGAGTCGCAATATTGCAACGCAATTGCGACAAATGGATATTGCGATGGACATCTGAGCGATGCCGTCATTGCATCGCTATTGCGTCGCAATAGCATGTTTAGCGATGCAATTGCGATGCATTTGGGCGTCACAATATTTTATTTCTCTTGTAGTGTACTAGTGAATTATGGTATGCCGAGACTGACCATATACTAAGAGAATGCCTTTGTGTCAGTGTCGAGTCCAAAGACCTCACAAAGTTGGTGAGAGAGCTACTAGTACGAATCATTATAGAGACTAAACAAATTAGAAAAGCTTGTAGAGAAAATTAGGACCACTTCTGGAGAGATTATGAATGCTGAGGAGGATTAGGAAGGTCTATAGGAAGATTAGGAGGACTTAGAAGAGCTTAGAAGAACTTAAGATTTGGTGTGAAATTAATAAGAGAAGTTGGAAAGTAGTTATAGGAGTTGAAGAACTTTCAGATGTCCTAAATAAACTTAAAAGTTAACTATTTATGGATGTTTGGAATAGTTTTTTTTTCTTCAGCAGTGGATTAGAATATTCTAAAAAAATAGCTAATTTTACCCATTAAAGAACAAAACCAGGGCTGTGCTGTTTGGCATGGCTCATGTCATGATAAAATCTCTTACTTTTAAATCATTCAAGCATGATAAAATTAAGGTCTCTTGCATATAATAATAAGGCAGTTTGTCTAACCAATGATATGTTCACAAACTCAAGCAGCTAAAGTTAACTATGATGAGAAGTGCTTCCTTCGGTGAATCAATGACAGGCTACAAAAGGTGAGATCAGCTTTGATAGCCAATAATATATTTAATTATGGAGTAAAATAAACCAAACTGCTCATCAGAAAACTACAGGTCCCTAGTCTCTTATCTTACCATCCTAGAAGTCTAGGAATGAAATCGTCGCATGGTTTCGTTGTCTAAACGAGCAATGGAATTATATGAAGCAATGCGTTGATTGATCCCACATGAATCTGCATGATCAAAGAAACAGCCACTACAACAAATTGTCGCTATCCCAACGCTAAAAATGTCATTTCCTGACGCTTAAAAGCGTCGGAAAGTATCATCCTGACGCTTTTATAAGCGTCGAGATAGTGGGAGTGGAGACGAAAAATCCCGACGCTTTTGAAAAGCGTCGGGCGTGTTGGATCGTGCCGACGCTTTAAAGCGTCGGCTAAATTTTTTTGTTTTAAAAAAATAATAAACTCATAATTTCCTCCATTTCTTTCGCTTCGTTGCGAGGAGCTTCAACACTATGCGCGCGACCAAGGGACGTACCTCTGCTATTTTACAGACCATGGACATCGACGACGAATTGAAGAAACCATGGAAGGCCAGAAAGGGGGTCGGTTTGGTGTCATACCTCTGCTATCTTGAGGTGGTTTTGGGCAAGCCTAGATCTAAACATGAACTTGTTACCTAAGAGTTGCAATGAGAAAGAAATCAACGAATTTAAGCTATGATATGGTTCTGATCAAGATTCTACTGTGTTGACCCAATTGATGATTTTGATGATTAACAAAACTATTTGAGTATAACTATTGGAGGCTCTAATGATTTTGATTTAGTGTTTCAGATTATAAGTCTATTAAATGATCAAAATCAGGAGTTACATCGTGTTCTGGATCAAATCTAATGTCTAGATAAGATTGCAGATATTAGAGTCGACTCCGAGAATCACAGAGCCGACTCTGGAACTGGCACGGAAGTTAGAGTCGACTCCGAGACTGTTAGAGTCGACTCCGAGACTGTTAGAGTCGACTCTCACAGAAGAAGCAGAACGTTGATTTTTCTGGCCCCAACCTAGAGTCGACTCCGGATAAGTTAGAGTCGACTCCAGAAAAGTTTCTTGTCGACCCCAGAAAAGTCAGAGATGACTCCGGAAATATCGTTTTAAAGTGTTTCGAGTTAGAGCTGACTCCATAAAAGTTAGAGTCGACTCCAACTCATCTGGAACAAAAAATCAAATTGCCAGATCAGCTCTAACGGTAATATTTCTATTTTATCTTATTTCTAACGGATATATTTTACTACAAGGTACACTCCAACGGATAGTTTTCTTCCAAAAATGGTTTGAAAGAAATCTATAAAAAGGGAAGACTATTGTTCAAAAAAAAAAGAGGGGGAAAAAGAGAACGAAAAAGAGAGAAAATCAGAAATAGAGAAATCCCATTTCAAATATTCGAAAAAGAGAGAGCCTGAATCTCAAGAGGAAAACCTTCTAGCTCAAATCCACTCCACTCCAAAAAGCTCAAGAGGAATCCAAGGCATTCAAATCAAAGTTTTTTGTGGATTCCCCAACTTGGAGAAAGAATTTCAGCTTCTTGCTTTTTAACCCTTCTCAACTGCTTCAACTATGAAGAATCGGAGCTGAGGCTTGATTCAACCTAGCAAGAAGAAGAAGAAAAGAAGAAAAGAAGAAAAGCTCAAAAGCCAACCATCTACAAATCAGGCTTTTCTAAACTTGTTATATTATTTGATTATCTGCTCATTAAGGAGCTTTGTATTTGAAAAACATATTTTATTTGTTTGTATCTAGTTTAATTTGGGGGATTGAACTAGTGGAGGTAGTCTTACCTCGGTTCAAGCTTGGCTAAGCTTGTGTTAGGGTTTTTGTGCTGGTGTGCCCTTGAAAACCAGCTGGGTTCGTTGTGCGCCCGGGAAAACAATAAGTTTGAGTTGTGAGCTTGTAAAATAACTCTGCTGTAATCTAGGGTGATTATAGTGTGGACCCAAGTGAATCTTGGGAGTGGACGTAGGTGTTGGATACACCGAACCACTATAAAATCTTTGTGTTTGCCGTGCTCTATTGTCTCTTTCTCTATCTCTGTTTTATTCACTGCAATTTATATTTACTTTGCATTTGCCTTCATTCATCTCAAGCTAAATAATTTAAAGGCTAATTTTTAAAGAACCCAATTCACCCCCCCCCCCCCCTCTTGGGTTGTCATCTGGGCCAACAATTGGTATCAGAGCTAGTGCTCATTAGATTTTGATCACACGATCAAGAGCTAAAGTTCCAAATGGCAACACAAGTTGGATCATTTGCTGAAGGTCATTCTACGAATAGACCTCCACTTTTTAATGGCTCAAATTATTCTTATTGGAAAGCTAGAATGAGGATATTCATTCAAGCTTCTGATTATGAGCTTTGGGGTGTTATAATTAATGGACCTAGTACACCCACACATGTTATAGATGGTACTATTGTTCCTAAGCCCGAAAGGGACTGGAATGATAATGATAGGAAGATGGCACAGCTTAACGCTAAAGCCATGAATGTATTATATTCTCATTAGACGCTAATGAATTTAATAGAATCTCCACTTGTAATTCCGCAAAGGAGATTTGGGATAGATTAGAGGTTACCCATGAGGGTACCAACCAAGTAAAAGAATCTAAAATTAATATTCTTGTTCACAAATATGAATTGTTTAGCATGGAACAATCTGAAACCATTGCATGCATGTACACTAGATTCACTGATATTGTAAATGGTTTGAAAAGTCTTGGTAAGACATATACTAACTCTGAACTTGTTCGGAAAATTCTTAGGTCATTACCAAGATCATGGGAAGCAAAAATGACTGCAATCCAAGAAGCTAAGGACCTCAACACTTTACCCTTAGAGGAGCTTCTAGGATCCCTTATGACCCATGAGCTGACTATGAGGCAGCATGTTGAGGAGGACACAAAGAAGAAGAAAATGATTGCCCTCAAAGCTGCAAAAGAAGAAGAGAGCAGCAGCGATGATGATGATGATGATGATGAGACTGCTCTCTTAGCAAAGAAATTTAAGAGATTTATGAGGAGAAAGAAACCCTTCCACAAGAAAAAATTTGGAGCTAAGTGGGAAGGAGAAAAGGATAAAAATAAGGACAAGGACAAAGAAAAAGAGAAAGACCCCTTGACTTGCTATGAATGTAATAAACCGGGGCATTTAGGAATGAATGTCCAAAATTGAAGAAAGCCTACAAAAAGAAAAAGAAGGCTTATATGGCGACATGGAGTGACAGCGAGGAATCTTCTTCGAAGAAGAAGAACAAAAGGAAGTCGCAAACGTATGCTTTATGGCGGACGACAACGATGAGGTAAGTTCCGACAACCCTTGCGATGAATTTGCTTTTGATGAACTTTTTGATGCTTTTAATGAACTTGTTGGGGATTTCAAAGTTTTGAAAAAGAAATACAAAATTTTGAAAAATGAAAACTTAACTTTCATTCAAGAAAAGGAAAATCTTAATAATGAAGTTAAGAAACTTAAATCTGAAAATGAAATTTTAATAAAAGAAAAAGAATCAATCTCTAATGAAAATGATAAACTAAGGAAAGAGGTTGAAAAACATAAGAACATAGTTGATAAGTTTACATTAAGCTCAACTAAATTAGACATGTTATTAAATAGTCAAAAAGCAGTTTTTGACAAAGCCGGATTAGGATATAACACTTTAAGAAACAAAAATCACTTAAAAATATTTTTGTGCGTGCTGGCCAAAGTAATTTTACATGCTTTAAATGTAATCAAAAAGGACATAAATCTTATGAATGTAAAATTCTAAAACCTAATAAAAACTTAAATATTAAAGGAAAGAAAATATGGGTTCCGAAAGGAACAATATTTGTTGCTACTAACCATGAAGGACCCAAGAAAGCTTGGGTACCTAAACATAAAGTCTGATTTCATTGCAGGAATGTCTTGTGGCCAAGAGATCAAAGAGAAAGTGGTATCTTGATAGTGGCTGCTCAAGACATATGACGGGTGACAAAGAAGAATTCATCACCCTTGAAGAAAAGAAAGGAGGAGTTGTTACATTTGGCGACAATGGCAAAGGCCAAATCTTGGGGTTTGGTAACATTCAAATAACTCCCTCCACATATATTGAGAATGTACTTTATGTTGATGGTTTAAAGCATAACTTAATTAGTATAAGTCAATTATGTGACAAAGGTTTTAAAGTATCTTTTGAATCTTCTTTATGCACTGTAGCTAATCCCATTGATAATAGCATTGTTTTTATTGGAAATAGAAATGGCAATGTATACATGATTGACTTAGACAAATTGTCTACTAATAATCATTGCTTAGTTGCTAATAATGCTAATATGAATGAGATTGGTTGGTTGTGGCATCGAAGATTAGTCACGCAAGCACACACCTGATTTCAAAACTAATTAGAATGGATTTAGTAAAAGGTCTACCTAAATTAGATTTTGAAAATAACAAAATATGTGATGCATGTCAGTTTGGAAAACAAACAAGAAGTTCTTTTAAATCTAAAAATATTGTTTCAACTTCTAGGCCATTAGAGCTACTTCACATGGACCTTTTTGGACCAACTAGAACCACAAGTCTAGGAGGAAAGAAATATGGTCTTGTGATAGTAGATGATTACTCTAGATTCACTTGGGTAATGTTTTTAGCTCACAAAGATGAGACTTTCTCGATATTCATGAAATTCTTCAAGAAAGTAACAAATGAGAAAAACACTACCATAGTGTCTCTAAGAAGTGATCATGGAACTGAATTTGAAAATCACTTATTTGAAAGTTTTTGCAATGAAAATGGTATTAATCATAATTTTTCTGCACCTAGGACCCCACAACAAAATGGAGTAGTTGAAAGGAAAAATAGGACTCTAGAAGACATGGCCCGTACCATGCTATGTGAAAGTAAACTCCCGAAATACTTTTGGGCGGAAGCTATTAACACAGCATGTTACATCCTAAATAGAGCCTTAATAAGACCTATTTTAAAGAAAACACCTTATGAATTATGGCATGATAGAAAACCCAACATTAAATATTTTCATGCATTTGGTTGTAAATGTTTTGTTCATAATAATGGTAAAAATAACTTAGGCAAATTTGATGCTAAATCTGATGAAGGAATATTCTTAGGATATTCACAACTAGTAAAGCATATAGAGTTCAATAAAGAAAACTTTAATTGTTGAAGAATCTATTCATGTAGTTTTTGATGAATCTTTAGCATCAAGTTCCAAAAATTGATGATGAGAAGATACAAACATTTCGAAAACAATCTTGAAAAATTAATATTGATGTATCTTCAGATCATGAACAAGAAGCTAAAGATAATGATTCACCTAAGGATGATGATACTAATACTAATCATAATGATGTAGATCTACCTAGGGATTGGAGATATGCTTATAGTCATCCCAAGGAATTGATTATAGGTGATCCATCTCAAGGAATAAGAACTAGATCATCTATGAGAAATATTAGTAATCATCTTGCATTTGTTTCACAAATTGAACCTAAAACTATTGAAGAAGCTGAAAAAGATAATAATTGGATGTTAGCAATGCAAGAAGAATTAAATCAATTCACTAGAAATAATGTATGGACATTAGTGGAAAGACCTAAAATCATTCTGTTATAGGATCAAAATGGATATTTAGAAATAAACTAGATGAAAATGGCATAGTAATTAGAAACAAAGCTAGATTAGTTGCAAAAGGATATAATCAAGAAGAAGGTATTGATTTTGATGAAACCTTTGCACCTGTAGCTAGATTAGAAGCCATTAGGCTATTACTTGCATTTGCATGTCACATGAATTTTAACTTATTTCAAATGGATGTAAAAAGTGCATTTTTAAATGGATTATAAATGAAGAAGTATATGTAGAACAACCACCAGGTTTTGAAGATCATGAATTTTCAAATCACGTTTTTAAATTGCACAAAGCATTATATGGTTTGAAACAAGCACCTAGAGCTTGGTATGATAGATTAAGTAAATTTTTAATTGAAAATGATTTTATAAGAGGAAATGTTGATAAAACATTGTTTTTGAAAAGAAAAGATAAAGATTTATTAGTAGTTCAAATTTATGTTGATGACATTGTTTTGGTGCTACTAACAATCTTCTATGTCAAGAGTTTGCTAAGTTAATGCAGGGAGAATTTGAAATGAGCATGATGGGAGAACTCAATTTCTTCCTTGGACTCCAAATCAAACAAAGCAAAGAGGGAATCTTTATCAACCAAACAAAGTACACAAGAGAAATTCTAAAGAAGTTTGGTATGGAATCAATTAAACCCCTCGGAACACCAATGAGTCCTTCATGCAAGCTGGACAAAGATGAAGAAGGTAAGAAGGTTGATCAAAAATATTATCGAGGTATAATCGGATCCCTACTTTACTTAACTGCAAGTAGACCAGACATAATGTTTGCTGTTTGCTTATGTGCTAGATTTCAGTCTGAACCTAAAGAATCACATTTAATTGCTGTTAAAAGAATACTAAGATACTTAAGTGGAACAAAAAATGTAGGTTTATGGTATTCTAGAGACTCAACATTAAATCTGATTGCTTATTCTGATTCTGATTATGCTGGATGTAAGTTAGATAGAAAAAGCACAAGTGGTGCATGCCAATTCTTAGGAAGTAACTTAATCTCATGGTTTAGCAAAAAGCAAAATTCAGTTGCATTATCAACTACTGAAGCTGAATATGTTGCAGCTGGAAGTTGCTGTGCTCAAATCCTATGGATTAAGCGACAACTTGAAGACTATGGTATCACACTTGATAAACACCTATAAGATGTGATAACACAAGTGCAATAATCTAACTAAAAATCCAATTCAACATTCAAGAACAAACATATAGAAATTAGATATCATTTTATAAGAGAACATGTTGCCAATAATGAAATTTGTCTTGATTATGTTAATACTGAAGAACAATTAGCAGATATATTTACAAAACCCTTAAGTGAAGAGAGATTTTGTTATCTTAGAGGAGAATTAGGAGTTTGTGATCCTTTGGAATAGTTTTCTGAAACTCTTAAGGACATCTATCTAGATTTCATCAATTTCTTGAAAAATCTCGATATTCAATAAGGAAATCTATCTAGATCTTGATTCATTGTTTCCCCAATTGCTAAGGAACATTTATCTAGAATTTGATGATTAATTTGAATAGTTTCAGATCCTTGAAACTTGATTTTTTATCTCTGAAACTGTTAGAGTCGACTCTAACAGTTTGTGGAGTCGACACCTTAGTTTTTGATGTTCTGTCTAAGCAATTAGAGCCGACTCTGGCTTTGTAGAGCCGACTCTAATTCGAGCGCTGACAGACTTTCTGGTTCGGAGCCGACACCCAGTTTTCGGGAGTCGACTCTAGGTCGAACTAGGTCAAAAATAAAAAGGCGGAGTCGACCCCAAATCATTCCATCCGTCTCCCAAAACCTCTCCAAGGAGTTCCAAAGCCTTTCCAACTTCCCCAATCTTCTCAAAGCCTTTGATTACACATTCCAATCTTCTCAATGGCACCTAAGAGGCGCGGTTTCATCGGTGGAGCGTCCGTTCCCACGAGGCGACGCACGATTCGGAGGCAACCCTCGCCATCCTCCTCTTCGGCCACTCAAGAAGATTCCCCTCCTTCACCCTCTTCACCCAAAGTGATCAACTAGCCGGTAAGACTATTACAACTGGAAGAAGGTCAACTTTGATTTCTTTGAGTCGGAAGGCTTCACAATAGGAAGATGTTTGAAAGAAATGGGGTGGGAAAAGATTTGTTCATTAGATATCCCCACTTATCCAGCCTTAGTGAGAGAGTTTTACAATGGTTTAAGTAGAGGAGAAGGCGGTTTAATCAGTATGTAAGAGGAACAAGAGTTGACAATAACCACTGAAATACTTGGAAATTTGTTGGAAATGCCCACAATCGGTATTATGGAATATCAACATGATGATAGAAGTGGAGCATTGACAAGAATGTTAGGGAGGGATGTAACCGAGTTTGAGGAAATCTTGCAAATCAATTAAATCTGGAACTCAGGTTACTACACAACATTGTGGAAGAATTTTTTCCAAAATTGGTAGATTTGAGTACGTCTCGGAGCGAGACATTCTTTTGATGGATTGTATAATTACTGGAAGGCCAGTCAACCTAGCTGGCATGATGATTGGATATATGGCAGAGGCTGCTACAAAGAAAAGATCTACACTGCCATATGGTATGGTTCTGACATTAATCTTTAGAAGCCAAGGTGTGCTATTATGGAGAATGAACCCCTAAGGAAATTAAGGCACACTGACTATTATAGTATTTCTACTATTCATCGGATGGGCTTCAAGAAGTTAAATGGTATATGGATGAAAGGAGGACGAGAAGAAAGAGCTGAAAGAGATAGAGCTGAAGAGGCCAGAGTAGAAGATATCCCTGGACCATCCACTGCGGGACCATCAGTCCCTGATCCATTTATTGCGGGACCATCTACAGCTGGACCTTCAGAGGCCGGACCGAGCACAGTTCCCTCTCCTCCACATCAGTCTATAGCTGCTTCTGGGAGATTCTCTGATGAACAGATTGGTCAGTTGAGAGCTTGCTTGCTGAATATGATAGTCAGAGATCTCATGAGATTAATCAATTAAAAGAAGACTTTAATCAGCTAAAAGAAGAACTTAACTCGAGACTGACATGATCTCCTTTTCCATAAGCAATTCTGTTGAATCCTTTGGTGCTGAACTTCACAAAATCTTTGAAAGGATGGAAGGCATTGCTGATGGCTCGGGATCTTATGTTCATGCAACTGGTCAACTGAAGAAGGACATTGACCTTGCAGTCTCACAGATTGAAGCTTGCCTTGAAAATTTTAAGAAATCTCAAAAGATGATGTAATGGAAATCATAGGTCACTTGAAGAAAATTGTATTCAAACATATCTGACTTTGATTTTGATTTGATAGTTTGTATTTAGGAATTTTTGAGTATCTAATGTATTTCATTTTGGAATGTACATGAATCAACTTATGTAATGTTTCTTACTTATGAAATGCAATTTCACATTGACTGCTTGAATCCCTATGTCTTATTAACAATTTTTCTCTTAACTTTCTTTAAAACTCTCCTTATTGCTGATAACAAAAAAGGGGAGAGATGGTTGAATATGCAAAGAAAGAAAGATTGAATATGATTGTTGAATATGCAAAGAAAGAAAGACTTGAAAATTTTAATGAAAGATGGCTGTATATGCATAAAGAAAGAAAGAAAGGGGGAGAAATGATTGTTTATGCAAAAAGATAACTTGAAATTTAATCAGTTAAAATTCGATTTTATATATAGGGGGAGCTATTCAATGCAGGGGGAGCTTAACAAAAAGCTCAATTGCAATTTTCTGCACATTTAGATTAAATATTCATAATTGATGGCTTATATTGAACTCATGCACAATTTTAAAAGTTTACTTTGAATATTGGCATCAAATCCTTCATTAAAAATGTTTTAAGTTTTAAAATGACTATAATCTTTAGTTCGAATGAATTTTTGAATGCATATACTCAAAGTTTTTGTTATCATCAAAAAGGGGGAGATTGTTGACCCAATTGATGATTTTGATGATTAACAAAACTATTTGAGTATAACTATTGGAGGCTCTAATGATTTTGATTAAGTGTTTCAGATTATAAGTCTATTGAATGATCAAAATCAGGAGTTACATCGTGTTCTGGATCGAATCTAATGTCTAGGTAAGATTGCAGACATTAGAGTCGACTCCGAGAATCACAGAGCCGACTCTGGAACTGGCACGGAAGTTAGAGTCGACTCCGAGACTGTTAGAGCCGACTCTCACAGAAGAAGTAGAACGTGATTTTTCTGGCCCCGACCTAGAGTCGACTCCGGGTCTGTTAGAGTCGACTCCAGAAAAGTTTCTTGTCGACCCCAGAAAAGTCAGAGACGACTCCGAAAATAACATTTTAAAGTGTTTCGAGTTAGAGCCGACTCCAGAAAAGTTAGAGTCGACTCCAACCCACCTGGAACGAAAAATCAAATTGCCAGATCAGCTCTAACGGTAATATTTCTATTTTACCTTATTTCTAACGGATATATTTTGTTACAAGGTACACTCCAACGGATAGTTTTCTTCCAAAAATGGTTTGAAAGAAATCTATAAAAAGGGAAGACTATCATTCAAAAAAAAAAGACGGAAAAAGAGAAAAAAAGAGAGAAAATCGGAAATAGAGAAATCCCAATTCAAAAATCCAAAAAAGAGAGAGCCTGAATCTCAAGAGGAAAACCTTCTAGCTCAAATCCACTCCACTCCAAAAAGCTCAAGAGGAATCCAAGGCATTCAAATCAAAGTTTTTGTGGATTTCCCAACTTGGAGAAAGAGGATCAGCTTCTTGCTTTTCAACCCTTCTCAACTGCTTCAACTGTGAAGAATCAGAGCTGAGGCTTGATTCAACCTAGCAAGGAGAAGAAGAAAAGAAGAAAAGAAGAAAAGCTCAAAAGCCAACCAACTACAAATCAGGCTTTTCTAAACCTTGTTATTTATTTGATTATCTGCTCATTGAGGAGCTTTGTATTTGAAAAACATATTTCATTTGTTTGTATCTAGTTCAATCTGGGGGATTGAACTAGTGGAGGTAGTCTTACCTCGGTTCAAGCTTGG
>UESW01004575.1:305885-350092 GCA_900491605.1 Calamus simplicifolius | reverse complement strand
TCATAAAACTGTCGAATCTTTTATACCACTGTCTTGGAGACTGCTTCAAACCATACAACGATTTCTTCAATCGACATACATGATCTTCCTTGCCTTCTACATAATAGCCCTCAGGCTGGGCCATATAAATAGTCTCCTCAAGCTCACCATGAAAAAAGGCTGTCTTCACATCAAGTTGCTCAAGCTCTAAGTCAAATTAAGCAACTATAGCCAGCAACACACGAATAGAAGTGTGTTTCACAACAGGAGAGAACACTTCATCATAATCAATTCCCTCCCTCTGATTGTAACCTTTAGCTACAAGTCTTGCCTTGTATCTACAATTTCAACGCCTGGAATACCTTCCTTTTTCTTAAAGACCCATTTACACCCAATGGCTCTTTTTTCTTTAGGCAATGGCACCAAGTCCTAAGTCTGGTTCTTGTGAAGTGATTCCAGTTCTTCAGCCATAGCAACAGTCCATTTTTCTGATTCCGAACAAGTAACAGCTTCAGTATAAGTAGATGGTTCCTGAATACCCATATCTTCTGCTGTCGTAAGAGCATAAGCCACCAAATCAGAAAATCCATATTTTTGAGGGGCTCGAATCTCCCTCCTTTCTCTGCCAGTAGCAATAGAGTATGGCTGCTCCACCTCATCTAAAGCTTCCTCATCTGAACTAGAATCAATAGTAACAATTTGCTCGCTCAAACCATTTTGAGAGCCTTTTTTTTGAAGCTCGACCTGAACCTCCACCTCATTTGTATCACTCTCATGGTTTCCTACAGACTCATCAACAACATTCCTTTGATCTAGCATAAACTTTTCATTAAAAGTAACATCCCTACTAATAATGAATTTAGGTGAATTAGGTTCTATGCACCACAGACGATAACCCTTCACACTATCAGCATAACCAACAAAGATACACTTCTTTACTCTAGGTTCAAGTTTACCATCCTTAACATGATAGTAAGCTGGGCATCCAAAAACCTTTAGATTTGAATAATCACAAGGCTTACCTGACCACATCTCAAAAGGAGTCTTGCATTCAATTGCTGTTGAAGGAGAACGATTAACCAGATAGCAAGACGTGTTAACTGCTTCAGCCCAAAAGGCCTTTTCCATGCCAGCATTAGAGAGCATGCATCTTGCCCTCTCCAATAGAGTTCTGTTCATCCTTTCTGCCACTCCATTTTGCTGTGGAGTGTACCTGACTGAATGGTGTCTAACGATACCTGCATCTGCACAGAATTCATTAAAATCACCACCATAGAACTTGAGACCGTTATCGGTCCTCAGACGTTTGATCTTCTTCCCTGTCTGATTCTCAACAAGGGCTTTCCACTTCTTGAAGGTTTCAAACACTTCACTTTTTCTTTTCAGAAAATAAACCCAAACTTTTCTGGAATAATCGTCAATAAATGTCACAAAGTAAAGAGCACCACCCTTAGATGGAACCTGTGCCGGTCCCCATAAATCAGAATGTATGTAGTCGAGTGTACCCTTCATTGAATGTGTGCCTGTACTAAAACTGACCTTGCACTGCTTGCCAAGAACACAGTGCTCACAGTAATCTAGTGAGGTTGTCCTCTCACCACATAGTAAACCATGTTTACTCAAAACTGTCATGCCACGCTCACTCATATGGCCCAAACGCATATGCCACAATTTTGTTCTATCATCAGCAGAAACAAATTTGCTGTGCCAATCGAAGAACCCATAACTGTGCTACCCTGTAGATGATACAAGTGATTCACCTTATTTCCTCTCATCACAACTAGATTGCCTTTGGTGACTTTTAGAGCTCCACCTCCACCTGAGTACATACACCCAATGGAATCCAAACAGCTCAAAGAAATAAGGTTTCTCTTTAAGTCTGGTATGTGCCTAACTTCAGTCAAGGTTCTCACAACTCTGTCATGGCACTTAATCTGAACAGTACCAATTCCCACAATTTTGCATACTGTATCATTTCCCATAAAAACTGATTCACCATTCAATGGCTCGTATGTGGTGAACCATTCCCTATTTGGGCACATGTGATATGATGCTCCTGTATCCATTATCCAAACATCGTTTGAAAAACTAACAACAGAGCATGTCGTAAGAACTCTATCTGACACACTAGACTCATCTTTCTCAGCAACATTCGCCGCATCTTGACGTTGACTATGTTGCTTATCCTTTCTCTTGAGCACAGGACAATCTGACTTGTAATGTCCTTTCTTGTGACAATAGTAGCACTCAACGTTCGTCGTATCTCCAGGTGGCCTAGATTTTGAACGACCAACAGATTTCTTTCTAAAAGCTTTATCCTTCTTCTTTGCCCTAGCTCTCACGAATAAACCATCTGCTCTGTCTCCACTAGTATTTCCATTCAATTTTGTTCTCAATTCTGCAGAATTCAAGGATGCTTTAACATCCTCTAGAGTTATGGATTCACGTCCATAAAGCATCGAGTTCACAAAATTTTCGTATGAGGCAGGCAATGAACATAACACGATCAAAGCTTGATCTTCATCCTCGAGTTTAATATCTAGATTTTTCATATCCATAACAATCTTATTAAACTCATTCAAGTGTTCCTTAATAGGCGTACCTTCTCACATCTTTAGGGTATAAAGACGCTGCTTCAAATAAAGTCTCGATGTTAAAGATTTCTTCATGTAGAGACTTTCCAGTTTCTTCCAAAGACCGGCCGCTGTTTCCTCATCTGCGACTTCTCGCAAAACATTGTCTTCTAGAGACAACTGGATCGCACTATGCGCCTTCTCATCCATCTCTTCAATCTCAGCCGTGGTCATGTCATCTGTATAATTATTATCCAGTGCCCTAACAGAACCCTCTCGCTTCAATAAAGCCTTCATCTTTATTCTCCATAATCCGAAGTTGTTCTGTCCATCAAATGGTGCAATCTGAAACTTCAAAGATGACATCCCGAAAATTCCTAAGAAAGAAACGATCTTTCTGTTTGGATTGAAGAAGAAGAAGAGATCCTGGGAACAGCTTCACGGACGGAACAACCGCTTCCTCTTCACGGCAGATACGCCTAGCGCGTCGGATTGGGAGACAGGAGAAGAGTCGCGATTGCTGTCACAAAGAAAATTCCCCTCACCGAAAGAGATCAAAATGCCTTGATATCACGAGATTCTCCTATCACGATAACGCTCTCTCGCTCGAACAGCCAGCACAGCAACAGGACACGTTGTTGGCGACGCGCTCGAGCCTCAAGGCTCCGTCCCTCATGATGCGCCCACCAAAAAAATTTTTTTTTTTTTTTGGGCCGAAGCAACTTCTATGCGGTGATAAGCATCAGCCTCGCCGCCTCCTACCACAGCCAGACGAGGCGTTGGAGCCGTCGGAAGAAACAGAGGAGAGGCCATGCTTGTCTTCGATAGATCCTCTGCGGCGTCCTTCACCTTTGAGCAAAAGCGTTCGGATGAGCCGAGAAACCGACGATGTCCGGCTTAATCGGGAGGAACGACTGCCACACGACCTTCACCGATTGCCTGCAAAGCCCTCGGATCCTTCCAAAATCTCGCTCGAAAACTTAGATCTCCCTCCTGGTTTCCTCCAGCGGCGCCTCGCCCCCAGCGGCAGGGCTCTTCGATACCCTGATCGGAGGGAGAGAAACGGGGCCTCGATCTCGTCTGACCACGAGTTGGGATCCCTCGACGACGAAGAGAACCTCGAATCCTCATACAGACCTCCTATCGGATTGAGTTTTCCTGGATCGGAGTCCGAGAGGAGAAAGAGGGAGCGGGGAATGGGATCGGATCTTCTTCGGCCGCTGTCTGCTTCTCTTCTTCGTCGTCTTTGTCGATCGCTTTCTCACGGGCTCTGGGGGTGGAGGAGTTCCGAGCGATGAAGACGAGAGTACTGGCTGGCCAACAACGGCGCTATCGTGGCCGATCGAAGCCGCTAGTGGAGAAGAGATGACGCCTTTTTCGATCAGAGCCGCCGAAAACAGAGAAGAGAAGTAAGGGACGACTTCTTCTATCAAAACCGATCGAAGCCTTCGTCGCCCCTCCAAGTCGTCGCACCACCCAGATGAAGAAGAAGCAGCCAGACGAAAACCAAAAAAAAAAAAAGGATTAGGGTTTTTGGTTTATCCCTTTTTTTTTCAACAAAATTGTTTTCGAACCAAAGCTCTGATACCAGTTTGTTGCGGAAATCAGATTCAAACAATAAATCAAACAATAAACAAACAAAGGAATTTATGTGGTTCGATCATGGTGATCTACATCCACGGGCAAGGCAAACAAAATTCCATTATCAAAGAAGAGGAGGTCTCCAAACCCTTACAGAAGTTTTCACACGTATATCTATATATATACGCCCCAAAAAATACTTCCATAAAATAAACCCTAGCGGACCGGTTTGTCCGGGCCCAACAAGAATATCGGGTCGGGTCAAAAACCAGGCCCAATATATAAAATTCAAGACATATTTAACACCCTTGAAAACCAGCTGGGTTCGTTGTGCGCCCAGGAAAACAACAAGTTTGAGTTGTGAGCTTGTAAAACAACTCTGCTGTAATCTAGGGTGATTATAGTGTGGACCCAAGTGAATCTTGGGAGTGGACGTAGGTGTTGGATACACCGAACCACTATAAAATCTTTTGTGTTTACCGTGCTCTATTGTCTCTTTCTCTATCTCTGTTTTATTCACTGCAATTTATATTTACTTTGCATTTGCCTTCATTCATCTCAAGCTAAATAATTTAAAAGGCTAATTTTTAAAGAACCCAATTCACCGCCCCCCCCCTCTTGGGTTGTCATCTGGGCCAACATACTGTCATATGAACCAAAGACCAAAAATATACAGCAAGAAGAATTCTTTATAGCATCTTGAAAAGAAAGAAACACATGAGGATGGATACATGGAACGATCTATAGAAGGGGGACTCACAGCCAGGCTTTTTCCTTCTCGATGGCTTCCTTGTTGCCCATCTGCAGAGAAACAAATCCAAAAATCAGTGGCGAAGCGAAGCGTAACGGAACTGGCAGAAGCCAGAGAAGAAAGTGCAAGAAAGAACATGGTGGAAATTAAGGAAACTCCGCAAGAATGTCTGAGATCCAGGATTGGAAGGGAGATATCCCTTGTAGCGTCCAGGAACAATAATCCTCTCTAGCGAATGAATTTCCACAGCTGCAACGGTGGCAGAACGGAGTGCCAATCGCCTCAGTATCTTCGCAGAGCGAGTATACCTTCACCCTAGCTCTCTAATCCTCAAATAAAGAATAAGACGGCAGGAGGAGTCCTCTTCCCTCCGCCGGCGACCTCTCTCAAGTCTCTCTCTAGTCCGGGCCGCCTTTGGACTTGGCGGATGACGGATTCGGGGTCCGGATGGATGTAGGAGTGGTGGAGTTGGGATGGATTGGGACAGCGGCAGTGGCGGCGAGAAATTAGAAGCTCGGAGAGACAGAGAGAGGGGAGAAGGTTTTGGGGCGGCTAGGGTTTATTTGCGGAGAAAAAGAGAAAGGCTTATGGAATATATATACGGAGCTTCCCGACGCTTAAAAGCGTCGTTAATCAACTTAAGCTGTCGACGCTCCTCAAAAGCGTCGCTAGCTTTCGCTATTTCCCGACGCTTTCCCCTTGCGTCGGGAAAAAAGTGTTGTTAAACTAATTATTTGTTGTAGTGAGCAAAATTGTTTCGTACGTGCAACAGCAGAGAAAATTATTTACTCTGAAGATGATGTTACCTTGAAATGAAGCATTACATTTAGAAGAGTAAAAGAGTCATATCCAAGTCATAGTTGTCAGACCTGGTCTAACAACTATGACCTGGTCAAGGGCTTGGGTCATAGGGTCACTGGTTCAACTGTTGGGTCATCGGTTGAACCATCAGGTCAATTATTTTAATATAAAATATATTTATATTAATAAAAATTAATTTTTAATAAAAAAATTAAGATTAATATGACAATAAATTTTAACATCTAATGCCATAACAAAACTTTAAATTATAATCATACAAACACGTTAAGCTAATAATTCAAAAGTGATATGTATAACAATCTTTTAAAATTCAAATATAAAAAATCAAAATACACTTGAAATATACTAGCATCTATACTAAAGAATTAAAATAAGAGTCGTCAAAAAGTACAAAATTTGGATCAAAACTCAAAACCTATTTGAGTCTCTTAAGTATGCATCGTAGACTCTTGAGTCGAAAAGGGCAAAGGCCAAAGAATTTGAAATGGCACTGACAAATCCGTGATCTCATTCGGTTTAGATTGGGTTGATTTCATGAACCAATCAGATTGATTGGATTATTTTGGATGTCTTACACATCTAGTTTTATGTTAGAACTGGATCAACTTAACCTTTGGATCTGATTCAATCGGTTTAATCTGCCGGCTTGATTCGATTCTGATAACTATGATTCAAGTTTTATATTACACATTCAGTTTTATGTTAGAATCAGATCGATTGATCGTTGAATATTAGTTCAATCGATTCAATCAGCCTATTCGGCTCGACTCTGACAAACTATGATTCAAGTGGGAATGTAATCATTGAGTCCCCCACTTGCCTCAACTGCACGGGCTTGGCTAACAGCATCTCTCAACCGGGTGGAATCCTGACCGTGCATCTTCGCCGACCCAAGGGGTAAGTATCACCAAAAGCAAAAGAAAAGAAAGAGGGCTCGTGCAAAGGAGAAGGGCCCGGCTAGTCTTGATCTCACTTTCTTCATGCTGCTTGAAATTATGAGCAAGTAGATGTGAGGATGGTATTTAAGATTTTTTATTTTTATTCTGCTTTTTCTTTCTTTTTATCTCCTTTTAGTCGTTCTTTCTCGAATTTTTTTTCATTCTTCTCGGTTGAATGATAATGATGTTGCCACCAAAATTCTGAAACATAAAAGAATGAAATATTAATTAACATGGCAGAAATTTAAAATTAAAATTTGAATTTCAAATTCAATGTTTATCCTCTGTGCAGCAAATAAACTTGATTTTGTATTTCTTATACTCTCTGATCTCCTCAATTAAATAATATATCCAATTTCTCTATATAACGTCCAATTCTTCCGTTGATGGGGTGCTAGTATGTTTCTTATCCAATGTAAATGAATAGCAACCTTTTTTTCTGATTAACATGAAAATGTTTCCCATAGTCTTCTCTAACAATTAAGAAATCAAAATTCTAGCAGAATAACACTAAAATAATGGAAACTAAACCTACAGCCTAATTTTGTAATGAACTAAATAACGTTTCTTCTATTGAAAAAAAGAAATGAATTTACTCTAACATCTTATTTTTTATATTTTTATGCATGTTCTTTTAAACGGTATCTTTAAATTTTATTACTATGTGATGTGTCTCCAGTCTAATTAGCCGTGCTTATCAAAGAAAAATAGGAGTGAAAGAAGATTTTTTTAAAAAAAATAAAAAGAAAAAAAATTGATAACAAAAATAAACCTTTCAAAGGGCCAGTAGGATCCATTCACTTTCATGCTGTGTGGCAGCTTGTTGGTCTCTATATTTACAGCAAGTCATTGCTCAACACGTGTCATGGATAGAAACCTAATGTACCCTAGGCCTCTCCTTGTGCAAAAGCGATGCTAATTTTTTAGTCCCAAAGGGAGGAAAGGCATGAAAATGCTAACTCTACTTGCAGGCATGAAAGCGCCATTGCCATTCGGCTCTTCTTGTGGAAGCTTTATTGGGATTGTCTTTCTATATCTATGCTCTGCTTGCTTGCTGGCCGTGATCTTCCTACTTTGCCTCTCTGCCTAATCTGTGGGCTTGAGGATGTGTCGGTTGATCATGTCATCTTTACTTGCTTTCGTGCGAGATGGATATGGCAGCAGATGTAGTTTACCCCGTAGTTGATTGAGGCAGGGTCCATCCGGCTTTCTTTCTTGCACGCCATTCGATTAGCTATTCAGAGCAGATCGGGCTCCCAGAGTGTTGTTTCAGCTTATTTGGCTTATCATCTCTGGCTTACTAGGAACCAGATGGTTTTCACTGAGGAGGCTGTTTCACCCCATGCGATCATCAGAACGGCTGTTTTTCTTGCCAAGGAGTACGGTCGTTCTATTTCTGTTGTTCACTCTGTCCGACCCGATCTTTGGGATTCTCCTTCGGTAGCACATCGTTCTACGATCTATGTATCTTGGGTCGCTAATGTTGCAGCTCGCCATTCTGGTCCATAAAAATGGCATGTGGATAATTGATGCCCTTTTATTTTACAGTAAATTATGTATTTTGATCTTTCGAATTTGATTCATGCCAGACTAGTACGATAGTTCGCTTATAATAATAAAAAAAAAAGATGGTGTTATTTATTTTAAGTCCCCCACAGAGGAAAGGCATCAGAAATAAATGCCGATACGCTTTAAAGCGCCATGTGTCCATTTTCCAACTGAAAGGAAAGATCCTTGGTGGATCCGGGCACGCTTGGTTGTCTCCTCGGTTGGATTTGGCTCCTCGAGTTGGGGAGCCTTCTCTGCCGCGATTGCAGCTGCGAGCACTACTTTTTTTTTTTTTTTCTTTCTTTATTTTTACTTTGCTGGCCGCACCGCCGCAAAGCAGTAACAGTCCACTCAACTTGGCTTTAAAAATTTATTTGGCCAACCCTCAATGAACGGCTGGAGAACTTGGACCCATCGAATGTCCACCCCGACGTAGACGGCAGTCATCGGCTAACGAAGTTGGTCGATTTGGATGACCAAAGGCGTTCCGTGGCCGGAGATCATGACCTTTCTATAAAGTGATCATGTTCACCTTTCTATAAAGATGGGTTTTGCTACGATATTTTTCCACTTTTTTAATAAAAAGTAGCAACAAATACCTATAAAAGATGGGTTCCGCTTACCAACTTGAAACATTAATTCTACAGGAGTTAGAAGAGGAGAGGGGAGAGAGCATACAATATAAGAAAACAACAACTTCAAGCTCCCAACAACTAATCCATTACATACAACAAACTCATAAGCATCACTCCTAGACTAAACACGTACGTGAAATAGATAAAGCTCCTTAAACTTACACAATCCAAACAAAAGAACAAAACATATATACAAAGGATACATACACCATACAACAAACTCGTAGACATTGCTTACACAATCCAAACCAAGGAACGAAAGATACGTACAAAGAAGCATACACCATGCATACAGAGCTGGGAGCTAATATAACCTGATGATGCCTATTCTACTTGTTATTTTCCCCATCTCCGCCATTGATACCATGGCCTATACTAGGGCTGTGCCCAGGTATCCTTGGTTGTGATGCCTATTCTACTTGTTATTTTCCCCATCTCCGCCATTGATACCATGGCCTATACTAGGGCTGTGCCCAGGTATCCTTGGTTGTGGTTCGTTTGTCGGCCCCCTGGGTACACTCTCGTTGTCGTGGCCTTCAATCTCATGTGAGACCATACTTGTCTTTCTTTCGATATTGTTGTCATCTTGAGGTAGGCATTCTTCACAGTCTAAAGTTTGAAACTTCTCTGCCTTCAAATGCCTTCCCTCTGATAGAAGAGATTTAATAACAAGAATTAGCAAAATAACAAAGATGCAAGAACAGAAACGCTTCTTTCCAGCCATGTGAGAGAGAGAGAGACAGAGAGAGAGAGAGCAAATCGATAGAAGTCTTGGATGAGAAGGCTAGATTGGCATCTTCATTCCCATCTCTGGGCTATTTATCGTTGCAAAAAGAGTCCTTGAGTTACTATTCCCACTACCATAACAGGAATAATAAAATGGAAATGAAAGTTAAAAGAGTGGACGGTATGATCTTGCAAGTCTTTTGCCGTTCATTCTTTGAAAGGCTTTTCAAATGGAAGCTTAGCTAACCAGTAGACCAATATTAGATGCCCCGTTCATTCCAAAAAAAAGTCTTATTGCACCGCATATGATACAGCACGCATACAGTGGTTAGCACACGATACATGCGCATGCATGTGCCAAAAGCAAACAAAACATTTTGCCTTTAACATGCACGTGCAATGATGAATCAATCATCACGCGCAGTACAGCAAAACTTTTCCTCCATTCTATTTCCACTTTAGGTCACATGCCATAAGGATGTAAATTAAGACTTTGTTGTGCTTCCAAGCAGTAGTTAGCAGTAACGTGGCTAGAGATGCCTCTTTAGTCATGCAAAACTGTGAAAGTAAAGCAAAGAATGGACCCTGGTTGATTCGAGGAAACCATGCTCTAGCATTGATGCTCATGTAGAGTGGTGCATTGGGAACTCCCGTATTACTAACTTATCAAGCATTTCTTTTACTTCGTCACTCTCTGATACTAAGATAGTGTTTGACTCCTCAAAAGCTATCCCTGGATAAATGTACAGGATAGCATTTATCTAGGAGATAGCTAAGGGAATAAGCACCTTTTAAAATTATAAGTCTGCCATCAAGGGATAACTTTAGTTGTTCCTGAGTTTTCTAGGGAATAAGTTCAAGGGATAACCCATTCCCTTATAGTTAAACTTTTTCAGATATATCCCTTCTAGTAATATATTTTGGAGATAAGGGGGGATATTCAAGGGATATCTCTCCTTATCCCCTATTTCAAACGCTCCCTAAAGAAAAGTGAAGCATAAAATATCCATAATTGCTGATTAAAGAAACAACCTCAACAACAAACTCTTTAGACTGCAGATACTAGATGACCGTTGGTAACAATTGAATGACATACTTAATGTGTAACTGTTATATTCTACTACTAAATAAGCAGTTATTCATGGATCACCCTCTTTTTTAGTAAGGTAGATGGGTCCATGGGAAATACAATATCTATAAGGGAATCCATAAATTGGAGTTGTCTATATGGATTGTAGAATTAAAATTGCAATAGGACTGCCAGCTTGTTGAAATACACCGATTTTATGTGATGATTAATTAGGACTGCATTAATGCATCAATCACCTTAAGATCCTCTCATTGTGTATTGATTTGAACTCCAATTATTTGATTTAATAGAAGGCAATGCATTGCAATGCTCCACTGAAATGTAATGATTCTTAAGCTTATTCGCACCATTCTTTTCTGATTGTAATCAAAGCTGTCTGATTAGACCTCGAAGGACCTAAGAAAGATTAGGTCTTTTATTTTTAACGTCGTCATCGTATTAAAAAATGATGATGACACTTTTAAGCGTCAATATCAGAAATCAAGCACTCGACGCTTAAAAGCAACGTTAAAACTTATTTTCTTCTGACACTTTACGAAAGCATTGGTCTGATTTGAAAACTCCCGACGCTATAGCATCAGAAAAAAAAAAAAAAAAAGCGTTGCTATCCTTTTTTTTTTTTTTTTTTTGTAGTTATTCTAATCCTCCCATGATTCCATTTCTAAGGCAACCGTGTAACCTTTCGTTGCCTTTGGCAATTGACACGACTTTAATATATGCTCAAAAATATATAAGTTATCAGAATTATGATTCTTAAGACTACAGTATGACAGTTGGTGACAATTGGATAGCATATTTAATGTAATATATCAGTATATAACTACTATATCTTATGCCTAAATAAACAATTATTCAAGGAACACTCTTTTTTGGTAAGGGGGGAAACAGTATTAACGAGGGAATTCATGAATTGGAGTTGTCTTGCAATACCTCAAATTTATTTGCTGATTCAATTTATCAAATCATATTTATATGATTTCAAAAATTTGAGTTCAAGTTAATTGATAGATAAATTTAAGTTATAAACCTTTCAAACTTTTCTTTTTTATGTTAGAAATATTTTTTGATCTTACAAAAAATTCCTTTCTAAAATTGCTAGAATATGTTATAGAAATTTAAATATACAAATAAAGTAAAACAAAAAGATTAGATGGATCAAACCAGGACCGAGGCGTGTTAGACACTACCCTAAGGATCAGATTTTGCCCCTTCGTGCAGGTTATTGGCGATCTGTCCCCAAGGTACAACGATTCGGCTCGACCCGATCCTCCTACTACGAGCACGATCGTATGGAGATGCAAACCCAACGATTACCTTCAGATGCCCAAAAGATCAATAAAATATATAAAAATAAAATGAGATAAAACAAATCATATATGCTACTCCAAATTATTCTAAATTGATTCCTAGCCTCAATCTGAATCCCTCAGCCTATTTATAGGCTCGGCCCATAAAAGCTCCAACGGCTCGGCCCATAATGGCCTTAAAGGCCTAATGGCCGTTAGTCCCAAATTACATCAAAAACGGCTTACAAATTAAATTGTTTCGACCGTTTCTGAAACGTTGGTCTTCCAACGTTCACACAATGTCCATTGAGGCAATGGACGTCCACGCAATGGAAAGAACGTCCGCGAGCATTTTGCTCACGGGCGTTCCCCTTTTTTATTTTTTATTTTTTAACTTTTTCCAACAATCTCCCACAAAAGTTTAAATAAAAAAATAAAATAAAATAAATATAACAAAATTTTTAGGGCATCTTATACTGTGTAATAGGTGAGGTGTCCTATGGACTTGAACCTCACTTAGTGTTGATTGTATACATCTGAAGGAACCATAGTGGATTAGACCTTGAACTATGTCCTTTGACTCAGACTTCTACTAATCACACACAGTATGGATCAATTGGGTTTAAGCGGTTAGCGCATATTAAAGGCCTTGCGCTTAGTACCTTGATTTTTCATGAGAATTCTTTAAGGTTAGCCCAAACCTTTAGTCACGTCCTAATATGACGATTCTCATATAGGTGAATCCTCCAAGGGTATTTATGACAATACCCTACAGATAACCTACCTCGGATCCATTAAGAGTATGACTCAACCTTACATAAATTTACTTTGTCACTTTATAAGAGTACTCATCATAGGGATGGGATGAAAATTTTTTTAAAAATTTGTGCTCTAACACGATCACTCAATCAGCTTCATTTCTACCACATTGAACCTCATTCATGGGATCTCCAATCACAGAGGTTGGGTATCCACTGTTGGCGACCAAATAATGGGCTTAAGCCACATTCTCCTCGATGAATCTAGGACTTCATTCCTAGATAACTCCTTGGTTAATTAGTCTGCCAAAATCTTCTCGAAAAATTCCAAAGAGATAATATTATTTTTGGACTAGACCTCAAATAAGAGAATCAGGCAAAGATATATTAGAATTGAATATCCAAATATAAGGTAAACAATAAGTTGGATATTCCAACAGTCATGAGATTATTTAGTAAATTATAAAAACTTTTATTAAATCTCATGGCAATATATATCAAGAGACTCAAAATAGAGCATTTAAATGACATACCTTGTCACCGCATCCAAGTTCATCCATTCTTTGCCATTTAGTAACTTAAAAGATTCACAATAGTAGGTAAGCAATAAGTATTTGCCCAATGCTATCACTTTTGTCTAGCAACGAACAACACAACAAGGAGATATTAAAATGCTTTACCACTATACCAGAAAACACTTAATCTGGAACAGAAAAACTTTTGCATTTATGTAAGAATGCAATATATATGCTAGTAGCTGCACTTGAAAGTTAAATAATAAGATGATATAAAAATATATCTATATACAAGCACGCATATATTATGTGCACAAGTGCAAGCATGTGTATTTTTCAACAAGGCTTTGTTTTCATGCTGAATGGTTAACCACCTGATTGATGACTTCACCCCTTGTCCATCTATCCAGTGAACAAAGTAATTCACTTTCTGATTAGCACTTCAGCTTTATATTTGTTAGCTTTGTTAGTTACTACACCAACTTGAGGAGAGAATAAGTATACATATTACATATGTACTTGGGCACTAAGATGTGACAAGCCCCACCTGATTTGCATACGTCTGTGTACCTATATGCATACATGTATAAATGCGTATGTATTTATATACATATAATTAAACATGTGAATGTTCGGTGAATAGAAAGAAGCCTCTGACATGTTGAATAAACCATATGCACACACACTAAGATTCAAGCTTCAACTTCTAACAAGTCAGAAGACAAATGAAGCTCAATAGTGTCTAACATTTAGAATAAGACAATAATGTCATATGTTATTATTTTTGTTATGTCTTATTTATCAGTTTAGTATATTTTATGCTCACCATATATCGCCCGAGGCATATCAAAATGTATTAAATCTGATACTACAAATGAAGCAGATAAACCAAATAATGATTGTTTGTACTAAAACAATTGCATAGCAAATTGCAGAGATAGTTGGACAGTCGCTTTTATTATAGGCTAAGTACATGACCATGATTCCCAATCTATTTAATAACCAAGATTTGTTACACCAATTTCTGTCCATGTATGTGTATGAGCACTTAACCATCTGATGGTGAAGATAAACTGAGTATTCTTTTTACCATATATTTAACAAAAATTAGTAAGGAAGAAGAAAAATGGTGTGTATCAACTAACTCTTTTAAAGCAACATAGCACAACAATCCCTTCCAATGGTAAAAAGATCAACTTATGAAATATAAGTTAAAGCATTGCAGCAATGTTAATATTTTGCCCAAGGAAAATAATAAGTATTCAAACCATAATCTTTTCCCCTTAAATCTTGGGCCCAATGGATGATCATAATTTAGCATAGCAACATTTGCATCATTAATGCACATGCATTTAAGAGTGGCATAAAAAATTTATATGTTGAGCAAACTCATGCAAAAGCAGAATGAGTAAATGGAATGAAAATCTAGCAATCTCTAGAGGAGAAGGAAAAATCTGATCCTTAGCTGTTGGAAAATATTTTTTGTTCTTACAAAAATCCCTTTCTAAAATTGCTAGAAATATGTTATAAAAATTTAAATATACAAATAAAGTAGAACAAAAAGATTAGATGGATCAAACTAGGACCGAGGCGTGTTAGATACTGCCCTAAGGATCAGATTTTCGCCCCTTTGTGCAGGTTGTTGGCGATTTGTCCTCAAGGTACAACGACTCGGCTCGACCCAATCCTCCTACTACGAGCACGATCGTGTGGAGGTGCAAACCCAACGATTACCTTCAGATGCCCAAAAGATCAATAAAATATATAAAAACAAAATGAGATAAAACAAATCATATATGCTACTCCAAATTATTCTAAATTGATTCCTAGCCTCAATCTGAATCCCTCAGCCTATTTATAGGCTCGGCCCATAAAAGCTCCAATGGTTCGGCCCATAATGGCCTTAAAGGCGCCGTTAGCCCCAAATTACATCAAAAATGGTTTACAAATTAAATTATTTGGGCCGTTTCTGAAACGTTGGTCTTCGACGTTCACACAAATGTCCGTTGAGGCAATGGACGGAAAGAACGTCCGCGAGCGTTTCGCTCGCGGGCGTTCCCTTTTTTTTATTTTTTATTTTTTAACTTTTTTCAATATTTTATTCAATATGAAATTATTTTATGATATCTTTTTTTATTATAATCTTTTATAGAGATGTTTTTTTATCATAGCGAGATTCCTTTTATCATTATTTTATACATAATTCATTTCTTTTTGTTCATCAGTTTTTATATATTTGAATCGATTATGATGTCAACACATTTAGATTTTTATCATGTACTATTTTGAACTCCAAGTTTTTGTTTTAATAAAAAAGTAATGCATTGTATTGCTCCACCGAAATGCAATGATTCTTAAGCTTATTGGCATCGTTCTTTACTCTGATTGAATCAAAGCTGTCCGGTTAGAACTCAAAGGCCGTGAGAAGGACCGAGTATTTTTTTTATTATTTATTTTCTTCCATCCAGCTGAGCTGGAGTACGAGTCCCATGACCTCCAAGGCACTATCACATGCACCAACTAATATGGATTCCTGGTCCAATGCGCTTTCCACTAGGCGGCTTAAAGTAGTTTGCATTGGATGGTTGCCATGAGAGGCCAAGTGTAATTTGGATGGACAACCTGGTCCCCACCCAACAAATCTTAGATCAACAAAGTCCTTGTGTTTTTTATATTGGAATGTTCCCAACCCATGACATCAGTTGAGCTCTTGAGATATGGCCCAAAAAAAATATGCAAAGCTTATATTTTTGATAATTTTTAATTTAACAATAACATAATTTTATTAAATTCTAATGTTTTTCAAATATAATATTATTATCAATAAAGTCAAGTCAAATATTTAGAAAATACTAGTATCAAAATTTTAATATATCTAATTTTCTTTCTTTTCACTCTAGTTGCAGTCCTAAGTATTTTGTGGCTATATAAAAATACATGAATTAAAAAAGTGGCAACTCCGTAAGAATCCCTACTCATGTACCTAGAAACATAAATAACACTTATGCATCCAAGTAGTAATAATCAATAATTAAATCAAAACAAGCATACATTTCAATTATCAACATAATTAATATCATAATTCAAAGACAAATATTTCTAAAAGCAATTTATTCAAAATTAACTCATCCAAAATCATATCTATCAATTTTTTAAAGGGTTTGCAAAAGCATTAATGCAATAGCATAGTATGAAGGCTTTCTTTCTAAATCTTCACCATATCTTTAATATTTTCATAAATCAATTTTAAGAATAACTTATCAATCCATCATTTTCTAAGTGGACAAAACTACTAGCTCATTTAATCAATGTTCGACTAATTATAATCACATTTTATCTCGTGATTGGTAATAAAAAATAATCTAAAGTTATGTTTTTAACCCATAATAAGTATTTTATGCTTTAACTCATGATGGCAACCATTGTCACAATCATGCACATCATTATAGCTTTAGTTCATAGCAAACATTCTATACCATGCAATAGATATTTCAAGAAAAAATATGGCTAGTTGAATACCTTTTATATCTTTAATATAAATTTTTTATTTATAAATTTTAAATTAATTTTTAATATGCCATGCAATGCATTATTAATACAAATTCTTTTCCTCATTATACTTATAACTTTGATGTGTTAATATCATGTTGCATGCATAACCAACTTATTGTTATCAAATCAGAAGTAATGTAATGCATACATACCTGAAGCATTTACACAAATCAAAATCAATGCCATAAAATATACAACTTTATATATGATCAACATACTATTGAATTATATAATATAATATGATCAAATTATATATCATCAAGAAAATACATATAATAAATATAACCATGTTCAAATTCATAAAGGGCATATAAGGAGATCCTCATTGTATTCATAGCAAATTTAGGCTCACTTTCTTTAGACTTGGATTGCTCTACATGCACTAATAACATTGATTTTACATTAAAATAATAAATTTTATTAATTTAAAGTTGAGATCATGTTCAATGTTTAAGGCCATGATCCTGGTGTCAAGGGCTCCAATCCAGGGTTCAGGGCTTAGGTCAACTAGATTAGCATGCATGGATGTGGCCTTTAGTGGTTAGAGAGCCAACTCATAGAGACGTGTTCATGTCATTGGACTGGCAACATAGCGACAACATGCAAGGAGGTCCCTCAAGGTTGGATACCAGAAGCTCACAATTAGTTCATGGAAACGGCTTTGTATATCACCTTCGGTGCAGGAAGGTGCACCATTAAAGTTGTGTATGGGCTCTAGAACTAAAACTGATGGGACTACGAGTCTGCTGAAATGCACCAAATAATTTTTTGTGGTTATTAATTACCAGGCCTACGTTAAGGCATCCATCACCTTTATGTAGTCGTTGCATGTCATTTTGAGCTCAGATTAGTTGTTTATCCAAACGCAATGCTTTGTATTTGTTCCATACCGATATGCAATGATTCTTAAATTTACTCCCCTCGTTCGTCTCTTTTCCGATTGCTACCAAAACTTTTCCCCTTGGATCGACTTTTACAACCTTAAGGGTCTTAAAATGGTCAAGTATATATATATATATATATATATATATATATATATATATATATATATATATATATATATATTCTTCAAACTAGATGGGGTGGAGCCTGGAGTGCAAGTTGCAGTGCAAGTTGCCTTACCTCTTAAGACACTATCGCATGCACCTAGACATGTGGGATTCCAAGTCAAATGTCGGCTTAAAGTAGTTTTTATTGGACGGTTGCCATGAGAGACAGATTATAGTTTTGGTGGACAAATTTGCTTTCCACTCAAAATCTCTTGGATCAGCAAAGCCCTAGAGTTTTTAATATTGGAACCCTGGAATTAATGGTTATGGTGATTACAGCTGGATGATAAAACCTACTTTCTAACGAAAATATCTTTAGCCGCTGAAAGAAAAAGATTCCCCCATTTAAATCATATTATGAATTTAATGAATCCTTGGGCTAGAGAAGGGACACTCAATATCGTCAAGAAAACAATACAAGCAGTACTAATACTTTTGGAGTCAATGCTAGTTAGTCTACTGCAGTCTCTTTTTAACGTATAACAATTTGTTCTGCAAAAGATTTCAGGTAGATTTCTGTAAAGAATGGGAAGGTAGCGCGCGTTTGCCGTGACCTAAGCCCAGCACATGAGCTGGTTTGAGATATGGGCATATACTTCTCGGAGCAAACCCGAAAACATATGTATGTTTTGCTGAAATATTTAATTTCAAAACAATAGCATTAGCAATAACTTTCAGTGGCGATTTCTTAGCTGAAATCGCCACTTCCAGTGGCGATTTAAGTTTGGTTGAAATCTTCAACTTGGAGTGGCAATTTCAGCTAAGAAATCGCCATTCCAAGTGGTGATTTCAACCTAAGTGAAATCCCGACTTGAAGTGGTGATTTCTTAGTTGAAATCGCCACTTCAAGTGGCGATTTTCTCAGCAAACCCCTACCCGATCCCGATCGGCCTTTAAAACCCTACGCTGCCTTTAAAACTCAGTTTTCTCCTCCCTCCCTTCACCATTTCCTTCCCAGAAAATCTCCATTGCCCATCTCTGCCCCCTCATCGGACCATCCTCCACGATCCATCGTATGTACTCTGCCCTCAGTTCCTTCAAGGTAGAGATTCACATTCTCTTATTTCTTAAACTAATTTTTATATGCATACTATCATGTAAGTGATCTTTATAGGTTTTTTTGACAAAAGAGAAAGCATGAGATGTGTGTTTTTTGATCTATGTATAGAGATGAAAATATGGGAGCATAAATAAACATGATGTATCGTATGGACAAGGATATTGGTGTTTTATTTTAGCTATGACATCATCATGAGAAATTAAATATTTTTTTATATGATATCATCTTAATATGTGCCATATGGATCTTGGAAAGTAATATGTGCTAAATGCTACTAAAATATATACATTTTTTTTAGATGATCAAAGATAAATTTTGATCATCTCTTATTCAAATGGAAATTGTACGAGTTCTGCTTTATTGTGATGGATTAATTGAAAATGGCCAAGAAGGGATACATTATAATCTACCTCCACGTAAATGTTTGAAATTGAGCATGGGAACACGCTTTGTTGAGTTGGTTGATCAGGTACATACAGTTCTAAAAATTTCAGTACATAGATATATCATCAGATTGATGTGGAGATCTTCAACATTGCATCAAAAATACGTGCTTCATCCAATTGAGGACGACGATGATGTGGAGCACATGTTGACATTTCCCTCGAAGTTTTTAGAATATCGGTATATTGAACTCTATGTTTTCAAGGATGATGTTCCAGAGCCATATAGTGTTGGTCATATAGCGAATGTTCAGGACAATTCTCCTATAGCCCAGCAGCAGGAGCAGGTTAGGACTCCAGTGGATTTCCAATGATTGAAGGATTTATGCCAGCAATGCAGAGTGATGATGTGGTAAACAATCAGTTTAACATTGATAATCGAGGAATGGAGTCAGACGAGAGTGCAGATGATGACTATTGGCCTGAACATGATGACTCAGATGAAGAGTCAAATGAAGATGAAGGGTCATATGGAGACGATATAGTTCATGACACTGGCTTTAGTTCCATTCCTGCATACATTCATCCAGAACCTATTCCAACTCAGGTACATGATCATTAAGCCTTTGCATATGAACAAGTACCGGAATTTTATAATGAGTTAAATTTGCATGATGGTGGATGTGTCAGTACTTCGAGAGAGTTACCTTTCAAATCTCAATTTTGGGATCCATCAATGACTGAGTTTGCTAAAGGGTTATTGTTTAATACTAAAGATGAACTAAAGAGAGCATATGAAATGTATCACATCAAGAAGCATCGCACATATAATATGGTGGAGTCGAAGAAATTATTCTAGTATGTGAAATGTGCCTCTTCAAGTACTGCCCAACATTGTCAATGGAGATTACGTGCTACAAAGTTGAAGAAGCATGGATTTTTTGAGATCACAAGGTATGAAGGGCTGCACTCTTGTTTATTCAGTAATTTAACTTGGGATAACAAACATATTAGTTTCGAGTTATTATCTATGTTGTTCGACACATTATGGAGAAAGATCCAAGTGTGAATATTGAAGCTATTGTAGCAAGCGTTGCAGAACAATTTCACTATACAATGTCATATTCAAAAGTATGGCATGAAAAACAGAAGGTATTGATTGATATATTTGGTGAATGAGAACTGTCATATGCAAAGCTTCCTAGATACATGCTTGCACTACAGAATGCAAACCCTGGAACAGTTGTATGTTGGGATTTCTACATTAAAGCAAGTTCCTCTGAATGGGTCCTGAATTATGTATTATGGGCATTTCAACCATCTATTGAGGGGTTTCGGTATTGTCGCCCGATAATTTCTATTGATGGAATACATCTTTATGGAAAGTACCGGGGGAAGATGCTCATTGTGACAGGTACTGATGCTAATAATAGGATATTTCTACTAGACTATGCAATTGTAGATGAAGAGTGTACAGCTAGTTGGAGATGGTTTTTGCTAAGGCTTAGGAGGTATGTTGTGAAAGAAAGAAATGGAATTTGTCTTATTTCTGACCGACATCCAGGTATACTAAGTGCCATAGTTGATAGTGAAATTGGATGGGCTCCACCAAGAGCTTATCATCGATATTGTTCGAGACATATATACAGTAATTTTAACTCGAGATTCTCAAATGTTCAGTTGAAAAGAGCAGTATGGAAAGCAGGGAGCGAACATCAGCTTCGAAAGTTTAACTTTTTGATGGAAAGGATTAAAACAGTTAATGCAGAAGCTTGGACTTGGCTATCGGAGTTAGAGCCGAAGAAGTGGACATTGGTACATGATGGGAGCTTTCGTTACGGTACATTGATAACCAATCTCTCGGAGGTTTTCAATTGCATGTTGAGGGAGCTAGAAATATGCCAATTATTGCATGTGTTCAGATGATATTTCATCGTCTCGTTAAATATTTCAATACGAGACGCGCAGAGGCCTTAAGGTATGTAGAGGAGAACCCTAACAACCTCTTCACTCCTCATATTTCGATTAAGGTTGCTGAAGGACATGCCAAAGCTAATGAGCATAGAGTAACTACATACAACATACAAAGAGGCACTTACGAAGTTGTGACAAGGAGATTCAGTGAAGCTCTCAGGGGTGGAGGCAATGTTTAGAATGTATCTCTCAGTGACCATATTTGTTCATGTGGTAAGTGAACCATATATAAATATCCATGTACACATGTGTTAGCAATGTGCCAGGAGATTGGCATGGACTCAACGGCTCTTGTTGATGAACTATATAGTATTCGCTCCTACATTACTGCCTGGGATGGGGAGTTCAACCCGGTACCACATGAAGACTACTGGTTGCAAACGGCATTCACATGCACACCTGATCGTGATCGTATTAGGCCGAAGAAAAGAGGAAAGCCAAAGTCAACTTGAATCCATAACGAGATGGATGAGGTTCAGCCAAGACACCAATGTTCTATTTGTAGGCAAACAGGTCATTCTAGATGCCGTTATCCTAATAACTGGTGGACCTTCAGGATCGTAAATTTATGTACTCTTAAGTAAAATGGCCATTGTTGTGCCTATGGTGTACTTGTCTCAGGAACAAGTTTATATATTGATGCATTTATGATGTACTTGTGCCTATAATCGTTAATTTATGGATGCATTTACTTTTTGTCATGATTGGCATTTGATGACATTTCGATTGAGTTTCAGTTGAGTTTCGGTCAAGTTTTGATTGAGTTTCCGTCTTGAAGTTTCGATTGAGTTTTGGTCAAGTTTTGATTGTGTTTTGGTCAAGTTTCGATTGAGTTTCGGTCGAGTTTCGATTGAGTTTTGGCATTTGATGTCATTTAATTTTGTGATTGGCACTCAAGCAAATGCAAAAAAATTTTGGACTGAAACTCATTTCTACGGAGGGCCTACTGGCCTTATTTCGGATTGAATTTAAGTCCCCGTAGGTGACTCTCGGCCTGGGAAGTCTGAGAAAATCGTCACTTGAAGTGGCAATTTCTGGGCAGAAATAGCCACTTCAAGTGGCGATTTCAACAATAAAATCCCACTTCAAGTGGCGATTCCCTCCGCCTTCACCAAACCCTAGATAAATAACCCCTGCTTACCTACGGGGACTAAATTCAGGCCGGAGAAATAACCCCTTGCTTACCTACGGGGACTAAATTCAGGCCAAAGAAATTACCCCAAGCTGAAATGAGGTTCTGTCCGAAATTTTTTGGGAATTTGCCTGAGTGCCAATTGCAAAATAGAAAGACATCAAATGCCAAAACTCAACCGAAACTCAATCGAAACTTAACCAAAACTCGAAACTCGACCGAAACTCGAAACTCGACCGAAACTCAACCGAAACTTAATCGAAACTCATCCGAAACTTAATCGAAACTCAACCAAAACTCAATCAAAACTTGACCGAAACTTGAAACTCGACCAAAACTCAACCGAATCTCAATCGAAACTTGACCGAAACTCAACCGAAACTCGATCAAAACTCAACCAAAACTCGATCGAAACTCAACCGAAACTCAACCGAAACTAGACCAAAACTCGAAACTCTACCGAAACTTAATCGAAACTTGACCAAATATCGAAACTTGACCAAAACTCGAAACTTGACTGAAACTCAAACGAAACTCAATCGAAACTTGACTGAAATTCAATGGAAACTCAAATGAAACTTAATCAAAACTCGACCGAAACTCAATCGAAACTTGACCGAAACTCGAAACTCGACTGAAACTCAACCGAAACTCAATCGAAACTTGACTGAAACTCAACCAAAACTCAATCGAAACTTAATCAAAACTCAACCGAAACTCCATCGAAAGTAGACCGAAACTTGAAACTCGGCCGAAACTCAACCGAAACTTAATCAAAACTCAACCGAAACTCAATCAAAACTTGACCAAAACTCGAAACGAAACTCAATCGAAACTCAACCGAAACTCAACGAAACTCAATCGAAACTTGACTAAAACTCAACCAAAACTCAACCGAAGCTCAACCGGAACTCAATCGAAACTTGATCGAAACTCAACCGAAACTTAATCAAAACTCAATCGAAACTCAATCGAAACTTGACCAAAACTCGAAACTCGACCAAAACTTAATCAAAACTCGACCGAAACTCAACTGAAACTCAATCGAAACTCGACCGAAAGTAAATGCCAATCATGACAAAAAGTAAATGCATCACAAGAACACATTCTCATAAAAATTAAAATTTTCTGATACATGAAAAAAAATTTTACAACAGTTGGTTTGAGTACAACAATCTAGGAAACCTAGGTTCCACATCAGCATTGAGGAGGTTGGCGAATACATCCAGTCCGTCGCCTATAGGTTACCAATGGTAGAGGATCCTCATCAATCACTTGAGATACCCCCTCCTGCTTGGGGATCGAGGTAGGATGGAAAACATCAGGCATAGCAGCATCCAAATGTGACCGAAAGACATCCTCACTGATCTCGGCGATCTCCGCATCAGCAATGTCATCAATGCGATATGCATTGTGATCTCGACAGGCAAATGTACCCTCCCTGGCATCCCTCCTATGCGAATACTCATGTGCTAATGGCGACCGCATGCAAGAAGGCGATGGGGTATAATGAAATGTCTCTATCATCGGATCAACATCAGCTCGTGTGGACTCTGACACCTCCGGGTAGAGTGCTACTGCAGGTGTGCTCCGAACATGTTGATGCCCAACGATAGATAATGTACCATAAGCCATCGCAATCGCGCTTCTTAATATCTGTAGCCGCTCATCATCCACTGGGGCGGCTATAGCCCGCTCGAGCTTCATAGTCAACTATTGAAACCTCTCATACTGCATATAATATGACAACAAAAATTCATATAAAAGCTTATGAAGTTGAAAGAAAAAGATACTCCAAAAAAAATTAAAAATAGTACCAGAAACTCATATGAAGTGCCTTCCCCTTCGTAGCCCCTTGTACTATACTCAGAATGGCCTACACATATTTGAGTGATGCTCCTAAACCAGGCCATATAATCGGGTGTGCATGGGAATCCTGCTACTATAGGCTCTCCCATAATAATATGCTAACGCCGTGCATTCCATGTTGCAATATAAGTCCCGTGAACGGCGTCCCATGCAACATTTAACCTCCCCCGTCGATCAATCTGATGAAGATGTAACGATGTATCGCATGGACATGAAATAGACTGACGACATCCAAATTGACAAAGCACCCGATCCAGCAAATTCACTCGACTACATCAAAACATATCAGCGGGGTCTGTGCCATCCAAATATCCAAACTGACCAAGCAGCTCAGAGGTAAAATAGAGATAACTGCCTAAAAAAATTAATTAATCCATAATCAACATAATTAATCTATCTAATTAAATTTTTTGTTACAACATGACATACCCGTTGTTCACTATCATCCAACTGGTCCCTATAAGCACATAATGTATGGGTTGAAATATTTTTTTCATGTTATATCTTACACATCCAACATCATAACTTACCTCCACAGTGCACCTAAGTGCCAATCATCATCGGCATCTAAAGGTCTATCCTTCGGAATCTCGAGTCTTATGGGATGAAAAATAGGAAATCATTCCCATGCCCAAATCTGCATGTTCGGATAATTCAAAATGTTAATTAATAATAAAAATTACCTTGATCTCTGACATAAGAATAAAGTGTTTACCTGTAGCAATGGGAGGTATCCTCTGATGTCTGACTGGGTTGGGCTTGTTGCATGACATAGTGCTCTATATAACCTAGCTAGTGTAGCCGATCCCCAACTAAGAGCGGCAAATGCCTTCAAGTCTTCCAGAAATGGCACTGACATCAACTTACTAAATTACTAGAGGTATCCGAAAGAATCACTCCACCAATGATTCGAAGAAGTTGTCCGCTAATGAATTGCTAGACAACCTCATCATCCATATCTTCGTCCAAGTGAAGGTCGCGATATAATTGATCGAAGAATGCTAAATGAAAATGGCCTTTCAGAAATGCTTCAACAGGAGGTTCAACACCAAATAACCTACCAAATATAGCCTGCCACTCCGGAATGGTATGGCGCAGATCTAACCCAGTAATAGCAGAACCATCAATCTGGAGGCCACTCAAAATATTGACATCCTGTAGCGTAATGGTCGCCTCACCAAAAGGTAGATGAAATGTGTGGGTCTTTTACCACCATCTCTCAACCAATGCAGAAATAAAGCCAACATCCAATCGAATCTGGCCAATCCGATATATGCCAAACATGCCGACATGATCTAGGTAGTACTGCACTCGTGGGTGTGACATTTCCGATGTCTCTTTCCATATATGTGCATCATGCCGATGGGATCTAAGAATCGGTAACTCCTGAAAAAAAAATTTTAATGATACATCCGCATTAACATAAATACATGTAAATTAATTAAGTACCATCGATCAATAATACACACCTCGCCTTGAAATATATTGGTTAATCTATGCAACTGTTGCAAAGTGAGAATACTAGGATCACGAGGCCCTGAATCTAAAACATTATGAGCCATGTCTTGATAATCTGACAAAACAAGTTAAAAGAATTATTAGCTGATTACAAAGCGATAGTAGGACTGAAGTATTTATTAAAATAAAGAGTATGTGGAATCAACTAAGAAAAAGTATATGTGAAAAATAGGGATAAATGTAGCTATGATATGCAACGTGAACTTTCTACAACCAGTAGTTGCGGCAATCGTACTAGTAATCAGAACAAATTCCTTGAATTTTGATGCATTAACCTAATCTGAATTCTTATTAAAGGAAAACTCGCCAAGGCATTACCAATTTGATATGACGTTCATCATCTACTACAAATATCCAATTGCCTGAATCACTTGATCAACACAAGCATCACCATTTCAAACTAACATCCAGTGGTCAGAAGTAAATTAATCAAAGAGTTCAGAAAGAGCACAATAATGCTATCATCATAAATCAGTGATCGATTGGACAATATGGATCAATTAAGCAATGCATTAATCAGCACACAGACAACATAAGTTGTCAGAAAAAGCATGTAATTTTCTTACATTTTACAGAGCATCGCAACCATCAAATAGATTAGGCAAACACTCAATCAAAAGACGTTTATATAATCCAATTAAGAGACAGAACACTATTTTATTAAGCTTATAACCCAACAATATAGCAGTCGACCAAAAAGATATCACCTTTAACCATATCCAAATAGAAAGAAGCGAAACCCCTATGAAGAAAACTACCAATAGGACTTTTAAAAAAAAAAGGTAATTCCCCAAACTAAAAATCAATTGAAAAAAGAAACAAAGTCAAGACTCCTGAACTGCTATACATGATGGATCCGAAAAAGACAAAAGGAGATGGTTTCAGCAGCCGACAGTAGGGAATTAGTTAGCATTGACATCAAAATCCTTTCAAAAAAAACCATAAAGAAAGTGACATTAAGCATGCACAAAGAGTTTACGGAATTTCACCTAATACACCTCACCAAAATAGATCAGAGGCCAAAAAAAATATTATACTTCTCAAAAAATGATGGAAGAAGAGCAATCGAGGGACGGAAAGAGATTTGAAGAACTCACTGCAGTACTTGACTGGGGAGGCGAGGGCGGCGAGAGGGAAGAGGAGGAAGAAGGGGGGAGGTCGCTGGGGAGTAGGAAAAAAGGGGAAGGTTGCCGGCGAGCAGGCTTGGGAAGAGAGCTCGGAAAGAGGAGGAGAGGTCACCGGGGAGTAGGAAGAACGGGGAGGACGTTGGGGAGTAGGAAGAAGGGGGTTCCGATCGCGTTCGGAAAGAAAGCCCCGATCGGGCTCTTGGTCTTAAACCCTGAGAAAATCGCCACACGATGTGGTGATTTCAAATGCAGTGAAATCGCCACTTCAAGTGGCGATTTCATAGCTGAAATCGCCACTCCAAGTGGCGATTTCAAGTGAGTAAAGTCACCACTTGGAGTGGCGATTTTACTCCCTTTGAATTCGTCACTTGGAGTGGCGATTTCAGCTAAGAAATCGCCACTCCAAGTGGCAATTTCTCATGCCCCATCACCCCTCCTTCGCTGATGGGGCCGAACGGACATGGAAGTGAAAAATGCCATTTCAAATGGTGTTTTTCACTTTTACACCAGTTTTGCAATAACCTGAAATCTCTCTCCCTTCTTTTAAAACCGATGCCTTTTGAAAAACTACTTAAGAGATTCTCCCCCTAAAAATACCATTTCAAATGACATTTTTTACTTTTATACTAATTTACAATAACCTAAAATTTTACTTCCTTCTTTTAAAATCGATGCCTTTTGGAAAACTACTCAAGAGATCCCCCCCCCCCAATTCTTTCCCTCTCATTTGAATAATAAAAATGCTTTCCTACTGATTGTTGGTGGTGATTCCGTGACTCTGGCGGAGGAGTAGGGTACAACTCCAAGCGACCATACTTTATTAAATGCGAGGGTTGGGATGCTTTGCAGGACACAGCGAGGTACAGTGCATGCTTGAAGCCTTCATTCTAGAAAGACTTTGTGATGCCTTTCACTGCTGTGGTCAGCAAGTTGCCGTTGTTATTTCTGAGGGGTCCTCTGTTCCGTGGATGCTGTTGGGTGTTTATGCTAGCACCGACTTCTGAGTTCGTAGGGTGCTTTGGGATGAGATTAGTTCCTTACTCACTCAGGGGTTTCCTTCACTTATTGCCGACGATTTCAATAGTATTGTGGGGGCCCACGAAAAGAAAGGGGATAGGCAGTCAGCTGATCTACCGGGTAGAGCGGAATTCCGGACCTTTATATCTAATAATGGCCTTTTGGACCTGGGGTTCTAGGGTCCCCAGTTCACATGTGCAACAATCGATCGGGCACTGCCAGAGTGTGGGAAAGGTTGGATAGGGCCTTGGCTAATTCTAATTGGCTTCAGTGCTTTCCCTCTGTCACTGTTACCCACTTACCCCGAATTGCCTCAGATCATTGTCCTCTTCTGATTTCCACTAATGAGGGGTTACAGCGGAGGAGGCAGTTCAGATTTGAGTCATTTTGGACTTCTTATTCGTCTGCTAGGGCTATCATTTCTGAGGTCTGGCGTATGCCTGTAAGAGGATGTGCTATATATCGATTATCTAGGCACCTAGCTCTTGCCAGATGCAGACTGTCCAGCTGGAATCATAGGGAGGTGGGAGATATTGTGAGGCAAATTGAGCAAGCTGAAGACATTATTGTTTCGCTCTAGGCCAAAGAGGATCAGGAGGGTTTTCTTATTGAGTCGGATTTGTCGTCCCTCCGCTCAACTTTGTCGATCCATCACTCCCTTCTTCGTCAGCAGGAGATGTTTTGGAAGCAAAGGTCAAGGATCCAGTGGATCAAAGAGGGGGACTGTAATACGAGATTTTTTCATCAGGCTACCCTCAAGCGCCGAGCGGTGAACCGAATCAGGCGTATTGTTGATGAGGAGGGCCAAGTTGATGAGGATGATCAGGTGATTAGGGATCGGATATTTCATTTCTTCCAGTCCCAGTGGACGGAGAATACGGGCTTTGGGTCCCCGGTCTGCCTTGTTTTGATCCCCTATAGGGTTTCTGACTTGGAGAATGACCTTCTTGTTAGGCCCATATCGGCGAAGGATATTCGAAAGGCTTTATGGGATCTTGGAATGGATAAGGCCCCGGGGCTTGACGGTTTCCCACCATTTTTCTTTCGTCATTATTGGAGCATTTTGGATCAGGATGTATCACAAGCCATCCAGCTGGTGTTTCAGTCCAAAGCCATTCCCCCTGAATGGAATCAGACTTTTGTTATGTTGGTTCCTAAATGCTCGGATGCTACCAGTCCCCACCACTACCGTCCTATTAGCCTATGTACTACATTATATAAGGTTTGTGCGAGGCTCTTAGTCTCCCGTATGCGATTGGTGATACCTCGGCTTATCTCTCTGGAGCAAGGGACTTTCCTCAGAGGGTGTATCATCACTAATAATGCCTTGCTGGCTCAGAAATTCATGCATGATTTTCAGCGTGCTTCCGGTCAGAATGCTCTAATGGCAGTTAAGCTGGATATGAAGCGTGCTTATGATAGACTGAGCTGGGATTTTTTGCGTCACACTCTTGATATGTTTGGGTTTACGGACCTTTTTATTGATTGGATTATGGCCTGTGTCTACCGCCCATCTTTTTCTATCCTTGTAAATAGGGGTCAGACTGATTTCTTTCATTCTGAGGTTGGCTTGAGGCAGGGATGCCCCCTCTCACCGTTTTTGTTCATCCTATGCGGATGCTTTATCGAGGGCTCTATCTCAGGCATAGCTGGACTATTCTCTTATTCCTTATAGTGCGGGACCCAGAGGACCTTCGCTATCCCACCTGATGTTTGCAGATGATTGTATTCTTTTGGGATAGGCTTCAGTTCAGAATGCTCCCATTTTTGCCACTATTATTCAGTCTTATTGTTGGGCCTCTGTTCAAAAAGTGAATCTGACCAAATCTTTGATCTGCTTTAGCCCCTCGATGTCTCCTTCTCTGAAAGGTGCTATTTTTGCAAATCATGAGTATTTCAGTTATGCTGACAGGATCACTTATCTAGGGATTCCTATTACCGGAAGAAGGCCACGGAGTTTTGATTTTAGTGATATTGTGAGATGGGTCCGTGATCAGTTGGATGGGTGGTAGGTTACTGGTCTCTCTATGATGGCGAGGATCACTATATTGAGATCTGTGCTATCATCGCTTCCTCTCTATATGTTACCTAATGCGGCTATTCCACTATCATGCCTGCGAAAAATTGAGAGATATTTTAGGGACTTTCTCTAGGGCTCGATGCAGGATGTGCATGGTATTCATCTTGTCGGTTGGGATAGTGTATGTCTACCACTTTCTGATGGAGGATTGGGGATTCAGTCCCTTACTATAAGGAGGGAGGCTTTGATAGCTAGGCATGCTACTCGGTTTTTGCTTGATCCGCACTGTATGTGGAGTACTTTTATGCATGCTAAATATGGTGACTGGTCTTCCTCTGTTGATCCTCTATCTACTCGTGGGCTTTCCTTCTTTTGGAGAGAGGTCTGTCGGCATGCTCCGGATATTCTGAACAGCATCTCATGGATGATTGGTGATGGTGCTTCTATGGATGTGGTTCGGGATTCTTGGATTACAGACCTCCCCCTTTCTCAGTGGCCCACCTTTGTCAGTACTGCCATCCCTAGTGGTATGCGAGTGTCTGACTTGATAATCCAGGACTGTTCAGCTTGGAGTACGTCTTTACTCTCCAGTCTGTTTGGAGATGAGCTCTATCGATGTATTCTAGCCATTCCTTTTATGTTGGTCATATTCCCGATACCAGGGTGTGGAAGAGATCTTGTTTGACCTGGGCTCCAATCAGGGACCTTCTGAGGATTTACAGGCCACAAGTTCAACAGGTGTTGGATGTGGATTGGATTTGGCATCTCCCTATTCACCCTAGGGTCCGTCTATTTATTTGGAAAATAGCTCGGAACTGCCTACCCACATGCTCTATCCTCTCCAGGCGTGGGTTAAGTATACAGGCCATTTGCCCATTATGTGGCCTTGATGAGGAGACGGTTGACCATGCTATCTTCAGATGCTCCAGAGCCAAGATTTATGGTAGCTGTCAGGTGACCTACCTTAGGATGTGGGTACTCCTTCTCCCTGCAGTTCCTTTCTGGGTTTGCTCAGGCAGAATTTTGTCAGGGGTTCCCATCAGGTGGTCACGGTGAGGGCTTATTTGGCTTTACAGATCTAGTTATCCCGTAACCATCTTATCTTCACTAATGTGACGACTCCACCCCATCATATCATCAGGACTGCTTTCTCTTCTGTGAAGGAGTATACCTTCCATCACATGGGTTTTGATTTTGACAGCCCTGGCCACTGGAGCTCCCATGCTGCCTTGGCAGCGCACCGACAGACGGTCTTTATTCCTGGGAGCCCCCACTTCCAGGGTTTGTTAAAATTAACTTTGATGGTAGTGTTCGGGGTAGATCTGCTGGGGCTGCTTTTGTGATTCGAGGGTCGAACGGAGTGTTGCTGGCTGCTGGCGGATTCAGCCTCCTTGATTCTTCGGTGCCCCTGGCTGAATTGTCTGCTACTTGGGCGGACATTTCCTGTGCCATCCGCGTTCTGGGCACTCGGTGCGTTATTATTGAGAAGGATTCTATCACAGTCATCCGTTGGCTCCGTCAGGATCCCAGTGATAGTATGCCATCCAATCCCTTGACTCTTGATATTCAGTCAACCCTGCAGGGGGCCCAGCGCACCATGATTCGGCATATATATCGAGAAGCAAATTCTGCGGCTGACGGATCGCCGATAGAGTGGCTGCTCACTTTGGGTTTTGGAGTTGGAAGCAGGGAGATACTTGCCCTGCTGTTTTGACCCAAATTTTTACTCTGACATATCGGGTTTGACTCACCCTAGATTGGTGTGATCACCCGCTTGTACCAAAAAAAAAAGACTTTATGATCGCACATGATAATTAATCCTTTTCACCTTGCATGTGAAGTACTTAAATTTATCATATGTACGATGTGCACGTTATTGCATGCGATGAATAATTTTTTTAAAAAATAAAATAAAAACAACTCTGGCAGAGGACGTCTGATAGCGACATCCATCAAATCCCTGTAGCTCTAAATATCATCAGCTTTAGAAGAAGACCTCCCAAGTCCCAAGGCGACATCCACTTGCATGATTTTGATGTTTATTCATTGCGAAGCTATTGAGAAAGGCGATATGGCATTAAACGCATGTGGGCTTCACTGTTTCAGTTATTTTCATCAACACATCTTATCCCTCTTTCATATTCCATCAAAACCCATGGAAATATTTGTTTCATCACTGTAGCAATTTCAGGGGCACTCGAGAAAAATTAAAATCCCGATCTATTATTGGCACTCGGTCTTCATCCTCCTCTCGCGACTAGGGTTTCTCAAAAGACGACGGCCATCTTCTAAGCGTTTCTCTTCCACTTCGGCCTTCTTCCTGTGGATGCTTTGTTGCGACTGAGTGACCCAGAGGTAGTTATATGCTCGATCTACTCTCCAGTCTCCATCTTCATCCTCCTCGTCTCTGGACTAGGGTTGCCTAAAATCTGGAGGCCGACCTCTAAGCCTTGCTCTTCCTCTCCAGCCTTCTTTCTCTGGATGCTCCCAAAAGTTCTCCCAGATCTTCACTCCACGTGGACGACGAGGATCAAGCCGATCTAAACTGCTTTTCGGTTTGGTCTTCCTCCTCTTTCCTAAAAAGTATCCTGTGGGTCTTCGTCCTCTTCCTATAACCTTCTCCTCTTCCTGAGGAGCTCCTGGAGAAAGCCACCGAAAGAGGTATGTTTTCCCTAAATTTTCCCATCCTGGCTGTTTCTGCTAGGGTTCCATATTTCTTGCTTTTCGGAGCGAATCGATTTCGTTCTCTGTGAATAATGCTAAGGAATTCCTTCCTCCACACGATTTCCCTAAACAATAACATGGAATATGCTATATATGCAAGGTCGTTGTTCTGTTACTTTAGTTTGTTATGCAGATAATTTACTTCCTATCGTTTCCTTCATTTTTTTCCGCCAAGGGTTTGCCGATAAAGACTAATCTCCAGTGCATGGAAGCATGAAATTTAAATTAAGTTTTCTTTTTAACACATCTACAATTACATAGAATGTAAACTATGGGAAATTACCATTTGAGCAGCCGGCAGGTGTTGCAGAGAATATATTCATGTTTTTGGGCTAAACAATTTGGGATGATTCATTGTTAACCCATGATCATGTCCGATTGGCTTAGACTGTCGGAAGGCATAGATTTTTCACATGACTTAGCCAAATTGCTAATGCAATTATAAGTGTTCAATTCTACAAAGAGTCTTATTGATTATTAGCATAGAACCAAGCTTCGATTATATGCTTGTTCAGTCAAGCAAGGTCTAAGGCTGTGTAGTTGACTAAATAACTCATTTTGTGTTGGACCAAACTGAAATAATTCAAACTATGTATATGCTTCACCTAATAATAAAGTCAAGCAGAGAAGTGTTTTTACACTAGTTGTGTTTGCTGCATCATAAGATGTTAAGAAATTGGATTGTGATAATATGTAAAGTACATTTGTCTGGGACAGTCAAGGTTGGTAAGTCATTGTAATACCTTATGGACTAATTATAGTGGTAATAGTTTTAGAAAGTGTGACCGTTCGGTTTGAAATCTTATCAAATGTTCCGACATTTCAAACTAGTGTTCCTATATCTCAAAAATGCATGTATTTCCGCCTTGAAATTAACATGCAATGTAGTGCATATTTCATACTATCCAATTTAAACTATTAGTAGAAGGTCCTTCAGTGTACTGCATATAGTTTTGTATCATATCATTTGTCACATGACTCCTACTTCCTTTTTCATCCAATGTGACATATTATGAACGATTGTGCCCCTGTAGATAATATTTCGAAATCAAAAAAAGGCGATGAACCATCAATTGCCAGAGAAGGATTAGGTCGTATTAGAGCACCCAATTGGATCGATGCTCTCGATACAATATTGCTTACCCCGATGAGGCAAGAGAATGACGATGGTAACTGTCACAATGGTACTTTCTCACAAGAAACATGCAAAAGGATTACAAATTTGTTCAACGAAAGGACAACAATGTCCTTCACATATAGAAACCTGAAGAATCGGTTAAAGGTTTTGAAGAAGACCTTCAATTTGTTCTATAACCTAGCTAATCGCTCAGTTAGGGATGGGATCCTGCACTTAAAGTCCCCACGTGTGGTGATGAACAAATGTGGGATGAAGTCATCTCGGTAAGTGCTTCATTGATGTTAATGAATATTAGCTTCGATGATTTTTATAGCATTACAATATTTGTAATCAACAAATCTCTTAACAGGTTAACAAGGACTACGCTCGGATAAAGGGTAAGTCCTTTCCTGTATACGATGACATAGACATTCTTTTTTCAAAGAATACAACCACTGGTAGACGGGGAGATACATATGCTATTCCAGAGGGGGTATCCGACAATGATACCTCGGATGAGGAGTTCAAATGAATGAACCTGGATGACACAGACTATTGCCACCAGCCACGGAAAAGTGCTGGACTGTCATGCTCATCATCCAGTCATTTCGATCATCTTTTTGATGATGTACCCCCAACCAGCCTTAGTACTTGTGCCTCGACCCAACCCACAGATTGTTCTTTAGATCCTGATTCGTCAACTAGTACCGGAAAGAGGAAAAGGTCATCCACCATAACTCCGATAGCATGTAACATTAGGTCCACTAATGATGCTGCTGATGCCTTTTTTGAACCGGTGGTTCAAGGTAAAAAGAGGTTGGAAATTTCTAATGAGATTCTGAGGAGAGGGCAGCTTGCCCGTCCAACAGTGTACTCTATTGATGAATGCATGCGAAAATTAGAAAGTCTTCCTGGGATTACACATGAATGTATTCTTGTTGTGGGGGACAGTTTAAAAATTGAGAGCAATAGGTGCTTTATGATGCATTATGAAGGGTCCCTACTTCAAGCTTGGCTTAAAAGAAAAATGTTGAAGTTCTACTGTGTACCACCTCCAGTGGGTGCACCTCATGGAAATTTTTCTCCGGTGCCTAATCTCTTTATGCATCAAATGCATGGTGTCCATCAAGATGGTCCATCTATATTTGAGTCTCCTACAATGCAAGCTTCATCTAGAGGTGGACATATTCCATTCATACAGCCAGTTTTCAGGCCAAGCAGTGACAATAGCATATCCCAGGGTCAGACCCCTTCTCCTACTGTCAGTGCGCAAGAATTTGTTAGTACCACAACTACATCTTCGATGCATGATTTTGATTTTTCCGGTGACCATTGGCCATGACATATAGGCATATTAAAGAACTTAAGGAGTGCTATTTCTTGCTTTCGTTGTTCATATATATGTAACTAAGAATTACATCAGATGTTATCTTACCTTTTAGTAGCTCTTTTGGTGTACATGTCTACTTATGCTGTTGTTTAATAGCATCGTAAGTTACTGTACTTTGTATATACGCATTGCTATCAACATTACCTCATGCATATGTTTGTGTCATTAACTACTATCTTTCTCTAATAGATGGACATATTTCATGATGTCATGGCTTTTTTAATTGATGAGGATAACTTTTGGGATGACGTCCTAACTGTGTTGATAAGTAATGAGTTCATTGCTTTACAAAATTGTAACGTTATTGGCAAGGTGCCTTGTTGTACTCGTCCATTCTTGGGACACGAACTCGTGGTAGATATTTTGAGTGGACATCCAGATAGAGGTTATGATCACTTTAGGATGATAAATACTATGTTTTTTAAGTTGGAAGAATTGCTTGTCTCGCGAGGCCTAGTAAGTTGCACACGCAATGTATCGATATAGGAGCAACTAGTAATTTTTCGTTACGGCATAGGTCATGGTGTCACTAATAGAGTCTTGACTGAAACCTTCCAGTACTCAGGGGAGACAATATCCTGACACTTTAATAACATATTGAAAGCAATTTTTTTTCTTAAGCAAGAATTTATCGTTCAACCTCAACAGCATACCGCCGTGCACCCAGGATCCGTGACAACAACCATTTCTATCCTTACTTCATCGTACGTATGGAATGATATTAATGCAATTGTATAATTTACAATATTATCATGACCTGCTCGTTCATATATTTGCTTGCATGGTAGAATGCTGTAGGAGCGATCGATGGTACCCATATACCTGCATTAATCAAGAAAAGCAAACAACCGTGCTTTCGTAATCGAAAGGGCATCATCTCCCAAAATGTCATGGCTGCAGTATCATTTGATCACTCATTCCTTTTTGTTTGTACTGGATGGGAGGGATCTGCAGCCGATATGAGAGTCTTACGTTGGTGTATCGAGTTAGGAGGTCTCCTTGTACCAGAAGGTATTTCATTTCTCATAGTTGAATGATAATTATTTTTTTGGTGATTCATAGGCTATATGTCAAGGCATTGTTCTCGTGTATAGGAAAATTTTATCTTGTTGACTCAGGATATGGTAATACGGATAAGTTTCTTGCCCATATCGGGGTAATAGGTACCACCTAAGTACCTTCAACAATCCCAGGGCTCGACTATATAATAATTATCGAGACTTATACAACCATTGACATGCTCAACTCTGAAATTGCGTGGAGAAGGCCTTCGGAATTCTTAAGAAGCATTATAAGATTCTTAGAAGTCCTATTCCATTTCCATTCAAGGTTCAGAAACGTATTGTAATGGCTTGCTGCATCATTCACAACCTCATTCGACGCACCCAAGGAAATGACAAATACTTCAACATGTCTATAGAACCCTTGCCAGTTGATCGTGATGAGGATGTTGATCCTTATCTAAGTATAGGCGATGACAAATCTCGAAGAGGTGGTGAACTACACAATTCGATAGCTAATAGGCTATGGGTTGCTCATCACACACGAAGTAAGTGTACGATGCATCCTTTGACTATGATCATACCATGTTCTTCAATTGTTTAAGTTTGTCTTCTGATCAGGATTGACGTTATTACTAGAGCAATGAATTATGCCTTCTGAGTTTCATACTGTCTCCCATAATGCAGAAAATCAAGCTGCTTGATCCTGAGGTTTAGAAATGTCTGCCCATGTTATTATGTAATTTTCATGGGCCGTAGACGAGGGATTTATGAATCATGGCCTGAGTGTCAGCGTGAGGTTAGTGGGTTCAAGTATGCCTTGTACAAGAAATTTAAATGTAGACAAAAGGTAATTGATGCATTTTAGAATTATTGTAAACCTTCTGACCATCATTATATCGGAAAAGTTAATGAAATGGAATATCAACGAGGAAAAAAGGATGAAGACATGGCCAGGACTGAGGGTGCACCTGTAAAAACAATTATATTGCTTTTCATATCCTTTATTGTAGTCTTCCTCTTGGGTTTCAGTTTGGATAGGCTACGTTAATGCTTGGATATTGTTAGCTGCACTATATCTTATAATATCATAATGACTACTGATACTGATGTTTTGAAATGCTTTGTTTGAGATGGGCATACTATGTTCTTACATTTATATGTTATGCCAGCACTCATCTTATTGTTTAATTTGTATTGCCAAGATAATTTTAGGCAGACTTTCACTTGTTTGAAGCAACATTTTTTTATATTAATGTTCTGAATATTTTTTGTTTAGTTGGAAAATTAACTTGTGTTTATTTTTAATGATTCTAGTGCCATTAAACTTTCCTACAAATATTTGGTTGACCTAATTGATATCAAAGCATCGGCTATGAACTCATGACTTGGACAGCATTTATAAATGCAACCATTGTGGAGCGTCACAGTCAGGTGCTCTATCAATGATGAGGGCCATGATGTTTGGCTGACGCATAGCATTTTCTGAATTAGATGCATGCAAAATGTGACCATCAGGAAATAACTGCTGAAACTACCTTCCTAAGCCCACTGAATATAGAATCCATATTTTGCAAATGGATTATGTCAGTAAGTTGCTTGAACAATGATGAAATTGGATTTAGAATCAATCAACTGTCAAATTGTAGGCATCTATGTCATTCTAGTAGGCAGTTATGTCATATTAATTAAACTAATTTATCAAACAATGGTTTCAACATTTTTATAGATTTGGTTAACTCTTTCGACTATTTACTTCACATGCTTTAACGAGCTACTTTATCGTTGCAGTCTTCTAAGCTTTTCCATCAGCATTGACCAATTTGAGTGCCAGCATGTCATTACGGTGAACTGGCTTCCACTCCGGTCTTTTTTTAATGGTTTTTTAAAATTTGGGACATGAGATACACTTGTTTTCAAATTGTGTATGGAGTATGCTGTTACATGAGGACATGGAGTATGATGCTTTGCATGACACATTATAACAAGGATGTGCCGGTTCTTCAGCATTCCTGAACTTTGGTTTTTGAAATTTTTATGCCATTTTTTAAATTTGTCTCATGCCGTGACATATAGGTTGTGATGTGGTCTGTTTGATTCTAGTTTTGAATTGTCTGAGGATATTTTCATGGCATTTTTCAACTATGTTTTTGGGTCTTGTGTAGGCAGCAAAAGTTGGTTTTTCTCTGATTCTCTTATCAACTCTTGGTTGGGATTTATCTTCAAAGATGTGACCTTGGGGTTTGGGTGCTCTTTCTACTATTTAATGCATGATTCCATATAGGAAATATTCATAAACTTACTGCATCTAATGCAAGACTTCACTTTCTTATGTTGAATGAAGTTGCTACTGCATTGTTGTTTTTTGAGCCACCGGAGTAGTGGGGGATTCTGTTTGTTTTTGGAGTTTATGTAGTGTACTGATTTATATAATTATTTAGAAATCCCAACATTTCCATTAGCATTGATCAATTTGAGTGTCAGTATGTCATTACGGTGGACTGCCTTCTGCTGTTACTTTACTTTGATTATTTTTTTAAATTTACGCCATGAGATACACTTGTTTTGAAAGCTTACTTTTTTTCCCCGCTATTGATGGATGCATAGCATTTGTCAAAGGCTAATGATGAAATGTAAATCCAATGTTCTGAGTTCAGGACTTGATACAGATAAATTAAAAATTTTGAGTACACTTTATTGCTTGATGGTTGCGTATGAGAAGTGTCGGTTGTTAACTCATGACTTGGAGGGCATTTCAAAAATGCAACCGTTGTGAAGCATCATAGTCTGACATGACACATGCATTTTAGAACAGGGTTTTTGGGTATCTTCATGGCATTTTTTGATCTCTGTTTTAGGCCGTGACATATAGGTTGTGAGGTGGTCTGTTTGATTGTAGTATTGAATTGTCTGGGGGTATTTTCTAAGATTTTTTTAACTATGTATTTGGGTATATTCTAAGCATTTTGGAACTGTTTTTTGGGTATTTTCATGGCATTGTTGAACTTTGTTTCAGGCCGTGACATATAGGCTGTGAGGTGGTCTGTTTGATTCTAGTAATGAATTATTTGTTCAAGGTATTTTCATGGCATTTTTGAACTACAAATTTGGGTATTTTCGTAGCATTTTTTAACTGGGTTTTTGGGTATCTTCATGGCATTTTTTGACATTTGTTTGAGGCCGTGACATATAGCTTCTGAGGTGGTCTGTTTGATTCTAGTATTGAATTGTCTATGGGTAATTTCTTAGATTTTTTGAACTGTGTATTTGGGTATTTTCTAAGCATTTTTGAACTGTGTTTTTGGGTATTTTCATGGCATTGCTGAACTTTGTTTCAGGCCGTGACATATAGGCTGTGAGGTGATCTGTTTGATTCTAGTAATGAATTATTTGTTCAAGGTATTTTCATGGCATTTTTCAACTACAAATTTGGGTATTTTCGAAGCATTTTTTAACTGGGTTTTTAGGTATCAGTTATGGCATTTATTGACCTTTGTTTCAGGCCGACATATAGCTTCTGAGGTGGTCTGTTTGATTCTAGTAATGAATTATCGGGGGTATTTTCATGGCATTTTTCAACTGTGTTTTTGGATATTTTCTTAGCATTTTAGAACTGGGTTTTTGGGTATCTTCATGGCATTTTTTCATCTCTATTTCAGGCTGTCACATATAGCTTGTGAGGTGGTCTGTTTGATTCTAGTATTGAATTGTTTGGGAGAATTTTCATGGCATTTTTCAATTGTTTTTTTGGGTATTTTTTTAGCATTTTAGAACTGGGTTTTTGGGTATCTTCATGGCATTTTTTCATCTCTATTTCAGGCCGTGACATATAGCTTTTAAGATGGTCTGTTTGATTCTAGTATTGAATTGCCTGGAGGTAATTTCTTAGATTTTTTGAACCGTGTATTTGGGTATTTTCTAAGCATTTTTTAACTATGTTTTTGGGTATTTTCATGGCATTGTTGAACTTTGTTTCAGGCCGTGACATATAGGTTGTGAGGTGGTCTATTTGATTCTAGTAATGAATTATTTGTTCAAGGTATTTTCATGGCATTTTTCAACTACAAATTTGGGTATTTTTGAAGCATTTTTAACTGGGTTTTTGGGTATCTTCATGGCATTTATTGACCTTTGTTTCAGGCCGTGACATATAGCTTCTGAGGTGGTTTGTTTGATTCTAGTAATAAATTGTCTGGGGGTATTTTCATGGCATTTTTCAACTGTGTTTTTGGGTATTTTCTTAGCATTTTAGAACTGGGTTTTTGGGTATCTTCATGGCATTTTTTCATCTCTGTTTCAGGCCGTGACATATAGCTGTGAGGTGGTCTGTTTGATTCTAGTATTGAATTGTCTAGGGGTAATTTCTTAGATTTTTTGAACTATGTATTTGGGTATTTTCTAAGCATTTTTGAACTGTGTTTTTGGGTATTTTCATGGCATTGTTGAACTTGTTTCAGGCCGTGACATATAGGCTATGAGGTGGTCTGTTTGATTCTAGTAATGAATTGTTTGTTCAAGATATTTTCATGGCATTTTTCAACTACAAATTTGGGTATTTTTGAAGCATTTTTTAACTGGGTTTTTGGGTATCTTCATGGCATTTATTGACCTTTGTTTTAGGCCGTGACATATAGTTTCTGAGGTGGTCTGTTTGATTCTAGTAATGAATTGTCTGGGGGTATTTCATGGCATTTTTCAACTGTGTTATTGGGTATTTTCTTAGCATTTTAGAACTGGGTTTTTGGGTATCTTTATGGCATTTTTTTATCTATGTTTCAGGCCGTGACATATAGCTTGTGAGGTGGTTTGTTTTGATTCTAGTATTGAATTGTCTGGGGGTATTTTATGGCATCTTTCAACTATGTTTTGGGTCTTGTTTAGGCAGCAGAAGTTGGTTTTCTTTTTTGTTTCTCTTTTCAGCTCTCGGTTGGGATTTATCTTCAAAGCTGCAATTGTTGAGCCGAAGTATTGCGAAAGATGCATGAACCCGGGACACCATCATTCTAGAAATCATGTGGGAGGCAACGCTGCCCATGCTGCCAAACTGTTGCCCATTAGCACTCCTTCACAGTCGACTTCACTTGTTTCTGGCACCAGATCGTGGGGTTATCTGACCATTTCCTATCATTTAGTTTTCCTTACAAGCCACATTATTTGATTTGTAATAGCTTCTATGGTTCTTCTAATTTCCTCTCCCACTCGGAACAGTTTATTCCCTTGCCTTTTGGTATACTTGATAAAAGTCAATGCGACTGGTTGTAATATAATTTATGATGGCATACATCAACTACCCTGGACTGTCAGAATAGCTAAGTGGTTGTGAAATGCTAATGTGTCTCCAAACAACAATGTTTGAAATTTAGTTGGATGTTTGTTCATGATTGTAGCCATTATTTCATTGAAAGTGGTTGTGAAATGCTAATTAGCCAGCAAATTTAGGCAACTGCTTGCGGTTACTATTTTCTGGAAGCATAACATTGTTTATTGTCGAATTCGTAGATGATAAGATGGCAGGCAGTTCTTAGCTGGCAAATGGAATTATATCTTTTAATATTACATTAAATTATTTTACATATATTTGTAATATTGTATTATTAATATATCAAAATTTAACAAAAATCATTAATTCAAAGCTATAGATTAAGAACGGATCAGACAAATTTTATCATAACATGAAGATTTTTATTAAATATTTCAAGAAAAAAATAACTCCCGTAAGTAATCAATTTTTGCCTTCCTTTGATTGGAGATATAGTTATACTGGTTTAGGATTCTCAAATTTTAAGTTTCGTTTCTATATATTTAGTTCAGAACTTTTGGATTTGTTGCATTGTACGTTAAGGTAGAAGCCCCCTATGCATTTCGAAGGTGCCAGGTACATTCATATTTAAAAAAATGAGTTCCAAACGCTGGTATTATTTAGATTAACAACTATTTTCAATTTTTTTTACGTATATTTATAATGCAACTTAAATTATTTAAATTAATTTTAAATAAAGTTAATAATTGCTTAAATTAATATCTCAAATTTAATAATAAATAATTTATTAAGTTAATTCTTATTTTTTTTACATTATATCGATTTATTTTCACTTCTTTTTGGGACTTTATTTATTTATACTGCAATGTAGTTTATTAAATATTAAATTAAAAATCAATTTTTGCTTCTCATTGGATAAGGGGTATGTTGGGATTACTAAAAAATCATCATCTATTCTTAGTGGAATACAGGCTTATTCCCATATCATCCAAACAACATTTGGAATAACATGCATTAATTGCACTGGAATAACATGGAATACCAGATTTTCATGGAAACAAAATCTAGAATAACAAAGGAATAAGCTATTCCTAAGAAATTTATTTCTATTTCTAAATAACTTTTTGATCTAACGCAGCCTTTGTGATTGTGCATGATAATTAATCCTTTTTCACCTCGCATGCGAAGTACTTAAATTTATCATATGTATGATGCACACGTTATTTCATGCGATGAATAATTTTTTTTAAAAAATAAAATAAAAAAGCTCCGGCAGAGGCCGTCTGATAGCAACATTGTAATCCCCTAGATTTCTCAACTGCTCATGAGAGTTATCACGAGATCAGATGATAGACTCTAGATATTTGAATTCTAAGTATATCTAATTACAGAGTCCCTTGATTTGGGGACTCTGCAATGCCTATAAAAGATAATGTGAAACCCTCCTTTCTATCATACGCGGACGCCCCTTCTCATCATCTCCTTGTGCGGACATTTCTTCCTCAGCGCGCCTGCCTCTGGTAAGTCCCGTGTCCATGCATGGGAGAGAGGAGGATTGAAAAAAAAAAAAAAAAATGGAGAACAGGGAGGAGCCGGGTTATAGAACCCAGCTCCCTTTCCTTTCTCTGTGAGCCGATGCTGGTTTAGGCCCGGCGGTGTGCCCGCCACCTCGCCGGGCCTGAGCCTCGGCCGACAACCCCACCGGCACCGAGGGAGGCGTCCGGTGGGGTGCCGGAGGACAATGAGAGAGAGAGAAGAGAGGCAGGAGGAAGAGAGACGTGATCTGTGAGCAATCGATCGGCGGTCCGATCCTTGGTTCGGGCCCGGCGGTGTGCTCACCACTTCGCCGGGCCTGAGCCTTGGTTGGAGACCTCCACCGGCGCCGGCCGTGCGTCCGGTGGAGGTCCGGCCGGCCCCGTGCCGCTGGCGTGATTCTTAGCCACAGAAGATAGTGGAGAGAAAGAGAGGTATAAAAGAGAAATTGGAGAGAGAGAGGAGGGAAGGTCGACCGCGGCGACGGCCGGCTTTGGTCCGACCACGGCGGCCGAACCGATGCCAATTTGGCCAGAATTAGCGTCGGCACCATGGAAGACATGCGGGCGAAGAGAGAGAAAAGAAAGTTTTAAAGTGACAAATTGATGAGAGAGAGAGAGGGTGGGGAGGTTGGTCGCAGCGGCGGCCGGCCACGGTCCGGCCAACGACGGTCGGACCAGCTCCAATTTGGTCAGCGGCGGCCCTGGCTGCCGGCACGACTCTCAGCTCCTCTGTTTCTTTTGAAATAGAGGAGCTGGGGTTAAAAATGATTAATGGGCCATTGGGCCGTTTTGTTTTTGGGCCCTGTTGGGCCATTTCTGGAGTCCAGTTTGAGCAGCATTTTGGGCCATATATCGGGCCGAGAATGGCAAAGTAAATATATGGCCCGAATCAGGATTGATTCTAATTTCTGGGGATAATTTTATTTCCCTATTTGGGGTATACATTGAGAGATATTCAAGCCCAAGTTGGGCCCGTGAAGTGGTTTGGGTAGAGTTTAAGAATTATTTTTATAATTCAGATTTTAGAAATTTAATAATGAAAAATGATTCTGTAGGTTTTCAGGCGTCCATTAGTTGGGTTATCAATTAAAATTTGCGTACGATGGTAAGTAAGTCAAGTATTATAATTTTATAAATTCTTTAATTTGTAAACTGTGAAATTACAGTTAAATGTAATTATGTTTTGCAAAAATCATATTGTTACTATATGTAATTATGATAATGACAGTAAAACTTTATGTGTCGCCGCGGTTCTCACATGACAGATTATCACATGA
>UESW01004575.1:260455-305082 GCA_900491605.1 Calamus simplicifolius | reverse complement strand
GAGAGAGAGAGGGGGGGGGGGCTGGCGCGGCGGCCGGCCACGGTCCGGCCAACGGCGGCCGGACCGCCTCCAATTTGGCCGGCGGCGGCCCTGGCCGCCGGCACGCTCGCTCTCTCTGTTTCTTTTGAAACAGAGGAGCTGGGTTAAAAGATTAATGGGCCATTGGGCCGTTTGTTTTTGGGCCCTGTTGGGCCGTTTCTGAGCCCAGTTTGAGCAGCATTTTGGGCCCTGTATCGGGCCGAGAATGGCAAAGTAAATATATGGCCCGAATCAGGATTGATTCTAGTTTCTGGGATAATTTTATTTCCCTATTTGGGTGTATACATTGAGAGATATTCAAGCCCAAAGTTGGGCCCGTGAAGTGGTTTGGGTAGAGTTTAAGAATTATTTTATAATTCAGATTTTAGAAATTTAATAATGAAAAATGATTCTGTAGGTTCCCAGGAGTCCAATTAGCTGGGTTATCAAGTGAAATTCGTGTACTGTGGTAAGTAAGTCAAGTATTATAATTTTATTAATTATTTAATTTGTAAACTGTGAAATTACAGTTAAATATAATTATGTTTTGGCAAAATCATGTTGTTACTATATGTAATCATGATAATGACAGTAAAACTTTATGTGTCACCGCGGTTCTCACATGACAGATTATCACATGATAGATTCCACATGAGAGATTATCACATTATCACATGACAGATTATCACATGACAGATGACAGATACTGGTACCAGGACCCTTCCTCTTAGGGGATATTTAAGAGGGCTACACATGATGTGTATTGTAGGGCCGTGGGACACATAAAGAAAAATAATGACAGTAAACAATAAACAATGTAATTGTTATTGAATTAAGTTTCAAATTAATTGATCTGATGACATGAACCTAATGATAGCCTGATAAATGAAATTTTGAAATTATATTAGGCTTACTTATTGAGTGTGAGCTCATAAAATTCTCATAATGTTTTTCAGAGCCTCAGGAATGAAGATGGATAATTGAGATAGAAGGAGTTTCTATTAAGAAGACTTAGTTTTATTATTTGATTTAGTTCAGATTTGCTTGTGTGTAGGGCAGATAGCCCAAGACTGATAATTCTGGTTTGTAATAAATCATGGATATGGAATTTGCTTTATATTGATTTATGTGATAAGTTCAAGACGCCTTGCATGCCTGGCATGCGGCGGGTTGTCATCCTAGCTCAAATTTTGGGTCTGGGGCGTGACAGCTTTAGTGGTATCAGAGCCAGGTTATGACATTAGGGACATATACATGATGACACTTTAGGCAAAACACTAGAGTGACATAGAGACAATTATAAATTTAAAGGAATCTCAGAAATTATGCTTTGAAAGCCTAACAATTAATGTTTACAGTGATATTAATTACAACTAATTTATCAGGAGATAAGAATGGCACGTCGCACTAGAAGTCGACAAAATGATGAGAGTTCCCAGGTTGGTAATGCTGGCCAACCGGAGGTCTGGAAGCCACCGAAGCTGCTGCCCCTGCCAATTCAGTTGGGACTGATCAGCAGCAACCCCAGACCGAGATGCTTCAGGTTCTCTCGGGTATGGCGCAGTCGATGCGGGACTTGCAGCACCAGATTCTGCAGGCTTTGTCCGCTCAGCCTACTCACACTGCTCCGCAGACACAGCCTGCCCCTCCTGTTCCACAGACTCAGCTTACTACTCCACAGACCCAGCCTACTCCATCTCAATCCTGGTAGGGGTTGGCCGCAGCTTTGCAGACTTCAAGAAATTTGCCCCTGCCCCTTTCTGGATCCACCAACCCTGTTGATGCTGAGCGCATGGAGAAGGCTTTTATGGCCCATGGTAGTCAGGATATGGAGCGGATCAGATTTGCCACCTATCTTCTCCAGGAGAAGCCTATGATTGGTGGTTAGTCGAGGAGCAGCGTCGGAATGGACAGATTATTTCTTGGGAGAGTTTAGAGTTCTTCGACAAATACTTCCCCAGTGTACAGAGACAGATGGAATCAGTTTATCAAGTTGGAGCAAAAGGATCTTTCTGTGGCCCAGTATGAAGCCGAATTCACCAGGTTGGCCCGTTTTGCTCCAAATATTGTGACCAATGAAATAGCCAAGGTCACCAGATTCACTGAGGGACTGCGACCCAGACTGAGGCAAGCGGTCAATGCATTTGAGCTCCTCACTTACAGTGCTGTAGTGAATAAGGCCTTGGTGATTGAGAGGGATATGAATGCTGTTCAAAAGGATTGGGAGCAAGAAGAGAAAAGGGCCTACTTCTGGCCAATCCTCTGCTCAGGCCAAGAAGAAGGGTGCACATCAGACCCCAGCTGAACCACAAATAAGGAGACTCGTTGCATTCATTGGTAACTCCCACCCTGGAAAGCCTTGCCGCATGACTGGTGAAAACTGATCACAAGATTGCTACATGTCCCTTTCCATCAGCCTTCTTCAAGTCAAGGAACGAGCCAGTGAGGACCCAGGGATTTTCAACCTCACTCAGCAGGACGCTGCCGATCTAATTCTGTGGTGACAGGTATACCCTCTAGTATTACCTTATCTAGGCATTGACAGTTACAATCCTTAATGTTATTACACTTAAGGCTGCCGCTCAAACTTTAATTGACCCGGGTGCTACGCATTCTTTCATATCTGGACAAGAATGCATCATTGACACCTATTCCTCTAGAGCAAGAGCTGCATATTGCGCTTCCAAATGGAGATGTTATGAAAGTTGACACAGTATGCAAATCTTGCCCAATTATCTTGGAGAATAGGAGGTTGAATGCTGATCTCATTGTCCTTCCACTGAAGTTTTTCGATGTTATCCTTGGAATGGATTGGTTGGCCTCCAGCTTCAGTAGACTGCTTCAGGAAGACTGTCAACTTCAAAATTCCAAGCCAGCCTGAATTCAGTTTTACAGAAACACCTAGCCTCAGTGTTCATATCAGCGATGCAGGCTGGAAAGTATTTGATGAGTGGTGGTCAAGGATTTCTTGCTGTAGTCAAGGACCTTCAGCAAGAAGAGACCAAGTTGGAGGATATTCCCATAGCTCGAGAATTCCCAGATGTCTTCCCTGAGGATTTGACTAATTTACCTCCTGATCGGGAAGTCGAGTTCTCTATTGATCTAGTTCCTGGAACTGGGCCTATATCAAAGGCCCCTTACCGTATGGCCCCGGCTGAGCTAAAGAACTGAAGGATCAACTGCAAGAGCTCCTAGATCGAGGATTTATTAGACCCAGTGCTTCTCCTTGGGGTGCTCCAGTCTATTTGTTAAGAAGAAGGATGGCAGTCTTCGACTCTGCATTGATTACCGGGGAATCAATAAAGTAACAGTGCGAAATAAGTATCCTCTGCCAAGGATTGACGACTTGTTTGATCAACTTCAAGGAGCCCGGATATTCTCAAAGATTGATCTTAGGTCCGGGTACCATCAGCTTAAAGTCAAAGAAGGGGATGTACCAAAGACAGCATTTAGAACCAGATATGGCCACTATGAGTTCTTGGTGATGCCGTTTGGGTTAACTAATGCCCCAGCAGCATTCATGGACTTAATGAACAGAATTTTTAAACCATATCTGGATCAGTTTGTGGTGGTTTTCATTGATGATATTCTGATATATTCCAAGAGCCATAAGGAGCATGAGGACCACCTGAGAATTGTGCTACAGATTCTGCAAGAGAAGAAGCTTTATGCCAAGCTGAGAAGTGTGAATTTTGGTTGGATCAAGTATCTTTCTTGGGTCATATAATCTCTAAAGATGGTGTATCTGTGGACCCAAAAAAGATTGAAGCTATCACTAACTGGAGCCGACCTACCAATGTGGCAGAAGTCAGAAGCTTCTTGGGATTAGCCGGGTATTACCAAAAATTTGTGGAGAATTTTTCTCGCATTGCTCTACCCCTAACTCGCTTAACCCAAAAGCGAGTGAAGTTTGACTGGACAGTGGAGTGTGAGGAAAGTTTCCAGGAGTTAAAGCAGCGCCTGGTGTCAGCTCCCATTCTTGTTCTTCCAACGGGATCTGAAGGTTTTACTATATACACTGATGCCTCTCGAAAAGGATTGGGATGTGTTTTGATGCAGAATGAAAGAGTGATAGCTTATGCCTCCAGACAACTGAAACCTTATGAGCAGAATTATCCTACTCATGACCTGGAATTGGCTGCTGTGGTTTTTGCTCTGAAGATTTGGCGGCATTATCTATATGGAGTGTCATGTGATGTGTATACAGATCATAAGAGTCTAAAATACATCTTCACACAGAAGGAGCTAAATTTAAGGCAGAGGAGGTGGTTGGAACTATTGAAGGATTATGACCTGAATCTACAGTATCATCTGGGAAGGCCAATGTAGTAGCTGATGCCTTGAGCAGAAAATCCTCTTCTGAGTTAGCTGCTATGATTACCTCCCAGCCTCACGTATTGAGAGATCTGGAGAAGTGGGAGGTTGGTCTGAGAGTACAGCAGTCTGATGGACTTATTGCAGCACTTGTACTCCAGCCGACCTTAGTTGACAGAATCAAGTCCTCCCAGATGGAAGATCCAGATCTACAAAGGATTAAAGAAGTGGTACAATCAGGAGTTCAGAATGAATTTTATATAATGGAAGATGGATCCCTGAAATTTGAAGGAAGACTTTGTGTGCCAAACAGTGAAGAGCTAAAGGCTGAAATTTTGAAAGAGGCTCACTACTCTCCCTATACTGTGCATCCAGGTGGCACTAAGATGTACAGAGACTTAAAGGAAAATTTTTGGTGGAAAGGCATGAAGAGGGAGATTGCTCAGTATGTGGCCAAGTGCTTGGTGTGTCAGCAAGTGAAAGCCGAGCATCAAAGGCCTGCAGGACCTCTTCAGTCTCTGATGATTCCACAGTGGAAATGGGAAAAGATTACAATGGACTTTGTGACTGGTCTGCCCAAAACTCCTAAGAGCAACGATGCAGTTTGGGTCATTGTGGACAGACTAACAAAATCAGCTCATTTCCTACCTTTCAGAGTTGGGGTCTCTAGTGAAAGATTGGCTAATTTGTATATTGAACAGATCGTGAGACTCCATGGTGTTCCGGTATCTATTGTATCAGATAGAGATACCAGGTTTGTGTCCCAGTTTTGGAAGAGCCTTCATAAGGCCATGGGAACCAAACTAAACTTCAGTACAGCCTATCATCCCCAGTCAGATGGACAATCAGAGAGGACCATACAGATTCTGGAGGACATGTTGCGAGCCTGTGTGATGGACTTGGGTGGAGCTTGGGATAACCACTTACCTTTGGTGGAGTTTGCATATAATAATAGTTACCAAGCCAGCATCCAGATGGCTCCATTTGAAGCTCTGTATGGTAGGAGGTGCAGATCTCCTATATGTTGGGATGACGTGGGGGAAAGAAATTGCTAGGCCCTGAGCTGATTCAGCAAACAGTAGATAAGGTGCATTTGATCAGGGAGCGTCTTCGTACAGCTCAGAGCAGGCAAAAGAGCTATGCTGATGTCAGAAGAAGGGAATTGGAATTCCAGGTTGGGGATCATGTCTTCTTAAGGGTATCACCAACCAAAGATGTGATGAGATTTGGGATTAAAGGAAAGCTGAGTCCACGTTATATTGGACCTTTTGAGATCTTGAGCAGAGTCGGAGAGGTTGCTTACAGCCTGGCACTGCCTCCGATTCTATCTGGGGTACACAATGTTTTTCATGTATCTATGCTGAGGAAGTATATCTCTGACCCCAGCCATGTCATAGCATATGAGCCTATACAGTTGAGAAAGATTTATCATATGAGGAGCATCCTTTGCGTATCGTAGACCGCAAAGATCAGGTTCTAAGACGTGTACCATTCCCTATGTCAAGGTGCAATGGAGTAATCATTCTGAGAGGGAGGCTACTTGGGAACTGGAAGGAAGAAATGAAAGAAAAGTATCCACGACTATTTGTATCTTAAAATAGTTAATGATTGAAAACTGTTAGCTTTAGTTGATTGTTAGTCCTTGGGACAAAAATTTGGACTTTTAATTTTCTCTAATAAAAGTTATCAATTTCGAGGCCGAAATTTTTATAAGGAGGGAAGAATGTAATCCCCTAGATTTCTCAACTGCTCGTGAGAGTTATCACGAGATCAGATGATAGACTCTAGATTTTGAATTCCAAGTATATCTAATTATAGAGTCCCTTGATTTGGGGACTCTGCAATGCCTATAAAAGATAATGTGAACCCTCCTTCCCATCATACGCGGACGCCCCTTCTCATCATCTCCTTGTGCGGACATTTCTTCCCAGCGTGCCTGCCTCTGGTAAGTCCCCTGTCCATGCATGGGAGAGAGGAGGATTGAAAAAAAAAAAAGAGAAGGGAGGAGCCGGGTTGCAAACCCAGCTCCCTTCCCTTCTCTGTGAGCCGACGCTGGTTCAGGCCCGGCGGCGTGCCCGCCGCCTCGCCGGGCCTGAGCCCCGGCCGACAACCCCACCGGCACCGGGGAGGCATCCGGTGGGGTGCCAGACAATGAGAGAGAGAAGAGAGCGGAGGAGGGAGAGAGACGTGATCTGAGCAATCTACCGGCGGTCCGATCCTTGGTTCGGGCCCGGCGGTATGCTTGCCGCTTCGCTGGGCCTGAGCCTTGGTCAGAGACCTCCACCGGCGCCGAGCGTGCGTCCGGTGGAGGTCCGGCCGGCCATGGTGGCCGGTCGTGCCGCCAGCGTGATTCTTAGCCACGGAAGACAGTGAGAGAGAAAGAGAGGTATAAAAGAGAAATTGGAGAGAGAGAGGAGGGAAGGTCGACCGCGGCGATGGCCGGCTTTGGTCCGGCCAATGGCGGCCGAACCGACGCCAATTTGGTCAGAATTGGCGCCGGCACCTGGAAGACACGCGAGCGAAGAGAGAGAAAAGAAAGTTTAAAGTGACAAATTGATGAGAGAGAGAGGATGGGAGAGGCTGCCGCGGCGGCGGCCGACCACGGTCCGGCCAACGACAGCCGGACCGGCTCCAATTTGGCCGGCGGCGGCCCTGGCCGCCGGCACGACTCTCAGCTCCTTTGTTTCTTTTGAAACAGAGGAGCTGGGGTTAATAATGATTAATGGGCCGTTGGGCCGTTTTGTTTTTGGGCCCTGTTGGGCCATCTCTGGAGCCCAGTTTGAGCAGCATTTTGGGCCCTGTATCGAGCCGAGAATGGCAAAGTAAATATATGGCCCGAATCAGGATTGATTCTAGTTTCTGGGAATAATTTTATTTCCCTATTTGGGTGTATACATTGAGAGATATTCAAGCCCAAAGTTGGGCCCGTGAAGTGGTTTGGGTAGAGTTTAAGAATTATTTTATAATTCAGATTTTAGAAATTTAATAATGAAAAATGATTCTGTAGGTTCCCAGACGTCCAATTAGCTGGGTTATCAATTGAAATTTATGTACTGTGATAAGTAAGTCAAGTATTATAATTTTATAAATTATTTAATTTGTAAACTGTGAAATTACAGTTAAATGTAATTATGTTTGCAAAAATCATATTGTTCTATATGTAATTATGATAATGACAGTAAAACTTTGTGTCGCCGCAGTTCTCACATGACAGATTATCACATGACAGATTCTCATATGATAGATTATCATATTATCATATGACAGATTATCACATGACAGATAACAGATACTGGTACCAGGACCCTTCCTCTTAGGGGATATTTAAGAGTGATACACATGATGTATATTGTAGGGCCGTGGGACACATAAAGAAAAATAATGACAATATAAACAATGTTTTGTTTACATCGCATTTATTCTAGTAATTGTTATTGAATTAAGTTTCAAATTAATTGATATGATGACATGAATCTAATGATAGCCTGATAAATGAAATTTTGAAATTTTATTAGGCTTACTTATTGAGTGTGAGCTCATAAAATTCTCATAATGTTTTTCAGAGCCTCAGGAATGAAGAAGGATAATTGAGATAGAAGGAATTCTATTAAGAAGACTTAGTTTTATTATATTGATTTAGTTCAGATTTGCTTGTGTGTAGGGCAGATAGCCCAAGACTGATAATTATGGTTTGTAATAAATTATGGATGTGAAATTCGCTTTATATTGATTTATGTGATGAAGTTCGAGACACCTTGCATGCTTGACATATGATGAATTATCATCCTAGTTCAAATTTTGGGACTGAAATGTGACAAACATCCATCAAATCCCTACAGCTCTAATATCATCAGCTTTAGAAGAAGAAGAAGACCTCAAGTCCCAAGGCGACATCCACTTGCATGATTCGGTTGTTTATTCATGGCGAAGCTATTTGAGAAGGCGATATGACATTAAAGTCCAAAGAATGAGATATAAAATATGATTATATTTTTCGTCGATGCTTTGTGCTTTCGTGAAAGTAAATGGTTGAGATTCTAAATATCTGATTGTATTTTTAAATTTACTTCTCCGAGTGGGTTGGCTTGTCAACTCATATATCTTTAAATGTGATTTTAAAATCAAAGATTTGACCTTAAATAACTGCCATAGGAGATTGAAAAAATAAATAAAAAAAAAGCAAGCAACCATAGGCTGGAATGGCAGTGCTTCTTGACTTAGTTTTCCATTGGTAATCAATTTTGATGCGGATGGATAAAGAAAAGAATGGCAGGAAGAAAAATAATCACATCACTATGAAAAAAGTTAGCATATGAAATAAATAATAGGCTCATTCTTTATATATATATATATATATATATATATATAGGCAATAAAGTGTTAGCTAATATACTTAAAAAAATATTTCCTCATACCTTTATGTATTAAAAAATATTTTCAATATTTATTACATTTTTCTATATTACATTTTTTAAACAAATTGCTAAATTTATTCATTTTTTACATAATACTCTTTATACTTTCAAATCTAATATAATCATATATTATTTTTTATTAATATTAAAAAAAAATTATATCAAATTTTATTTTTAATTATACTTGCAATATATAGTCTAATCATACGTAAAGTTTGGTTTTTAAATAAATAATTTTAAATAATTATTATTTATAAAATAAATAATAACATTATATTTGTCCATAAAACATTGATTACATCGCTAATCCAAGAGGCCGATGGAAATAACATCTCCCATTTTACTTCTTGGAGCCAGCGTCGAAAAGCCAGGGTAGGCGAGGGTGAAGTTTGTCTTCTGGCTTCTATATATCATCAAATGTGACCATATGGTCAAGATGAGAAAAGAAAAAAAATTAATGATATAAAAAATTTGATCAGGAAAAAGATCGAATGAAGGTTGATGCCTGAGATGGTACAAAATGGTTAAATACTATTTTTATGGCTCCATTCCTTTCTATGCCATGCTCTGTTTTAGGGCGCCGATAGTCAGCCGAGATTTGTCGTTCTCCTCCTCAAATCCGGCGACTAAATCAAGCCGATGAGTCCTCTTTCTTCTTCTCCCTTTATTTACATCCTTCCACCGTCCTTGATTTCACCGGTTGGTTGTCAATGGCTATCGCAGTGTATATTTTGATTTCAACCCTGCTTTGGCTCTGTTTCAAAAAGGCTTCAATAGATTTAAGGAAATGAATTTGGCCTAACATCTTATTTTTGCAGGCATTTTTGTAATCGATTAAATAGCATTTTTTCTTTTGAAAAAAGGGAAATGAATTTGGCCTAACATCTTATTTTTTATGTTTTTTTACATGTTCTTTTAAACTATATCTTTAAATTTCATTACTAAGGATGCATGTCCCGTCTAAACCATGCTTTATCAATTTGTTTATATTGCAGAGATAGTTAAACATAGAGAGAAATAGAAGTGAAAGCAGTTGAGAATAAAAATTAACCTTTGAAAAGGGTTTCTAAGAGTGGAAGGAAAGATATAAGAATGCTAAGTCGTAATCATAGGCATGCAAGCATCATGAGAAAGCTTAATTTAAAATTTGGGGTATATATTTCCATCCCCACCCACGTTGTTGACCTTGACAAGGTGGTGCTACTTATTTAAGTCCTCAAAAAAGAGAGGGCCTCAGATATATTAATGCTGACAGCCTTTGAAGTGCCATCCATCTGTCCTAATTGAAACTTAGCGGAACGATACTGGTGGATCCGAGGGATGTGGCTGATAAGAGTTAAACGTAAATTAACGGTTAAAATTATGTAACGGTAAGGACCGTTCACGGCTTAAAGACCGTCCCAGCACATAGGCAGCTTTAAATGGCTTTAGCTTTTAAGTGGCTCTGATTCACAAAACGGCATAGAGATGATCCCAATTTTTAAGCAGCTCAAGTTTATAAAGCAGTCTAAAGGTAGCCTCAGCTTCTAGGCAATCCCAGCTCCTAAACGGCCCTAGATCACAAAGTGATCTAAAGAGGGTTCCAGTTCATAGGCGGCTCCTAGGTAGCCCTAGTTTACAAGCGGCTCAGAGGTGGGCCCAGTTCACAAAGCGGTCCATAGGCAGTCCTAGCTTATAGATGGCTCCTAAGTGGCCCCGACTCCTAGGCAGTCCCAGTTCACAAAGCAGCCTAGAGGCAGCTTCAGCTCATAGACGGCTCCTAAGCGGCCCTAGTTCACAAAGCGGCCCAAAGGCGGCCCAACTCATAAGCGGCTCCTAGGCAGCCTCGGCTCCTAGGCGGTCTCAATTCACAAAGTGACCTCATCTCCCTTTCATCCTTGAACTCAACTATTGGCTTCCCAAATAAACCTTCGCTTTTGGCAAGGACATGCCCGCCAGTCATCTTTGATTCATATATATCTAATAAGACAAACTATGTTTAATAAAACAAAATCTATTGATTCTGGCACAAGCCCAAGAAGTCATAATCGATCATAAAGCTTTAATTGCTCGGATCAGACAAATTTAAAAAGTCATCATTCATTATGAAGTTTTAATGACTCTGGCCAAATAAGTATCGAAAGGTGATCATCTGCCATAAAGTACCATACACCCAGATAGCATAAATCCAACCCCATTAGTTTTGACATTCCATTGGCAAATAATCATGGCTCATCATGAGATTCCAATCTTATCCAGCAAGCCACGTAGACCCAAAGCAGCAACAAAACAGGTAAAAGGGACCCCTGACCAAGGTATGAGCACTGAAGCAAACACTTAGAAAATTTTCTCATCCTCTTTCTAACTCTCATTCAAGCTTCTTCAAGCTCACGGCTATAATTCTGATCACTAACTTGAGCGTCAAAAGGTTCCTACTGGAATATCTGATCCCTAAGACTTCTTGCAGATCTCGGAGTTGAGGCAAAGCTTCTTCGGCAAGGTCACAGCCCGTTCACTGACACTCAAGGACGTAAGCTTAAGATGATCAGGCATCATCAGATTGGTGTACCAGAAAGGGGGGCGTGCGGCGGTGCTGACCAGAAAAGGATAACTCTATAACTCTAAACTACAAGCTTGCCCTCTTTTGAACAACAATGGTGGTGACACATATTTAGGAGGCTTCTGCCAGTTATACTAGGGGGCATTCCCCCTACGCCGAGCAACTAAAAGCTAATCCCCCTGTTCTCTCTTCACCATCAGTCTTATCTACTCCCTATGAATAACCGGCCACTCTTACCCAACAAATCCAAGCTCTTGTTGAGGCAGTCCATGAGTAGCAAGGGCAGCAGCCGGTGGCTGCTCAGCAGCTACCCGGGTATCCCATACCACTTGCTATAGCTCCCCCGACCAGTCAATAATCTACCTACAAAAGACCCTTTCCAAAGGAGTATCGCCATCGTCATGCTCCATTCAGGCACCACCACCAAGAAACTTCCAAAATATGGCGGTCTTCTATCCGCCACTCGAGTAGCCCGTCCTCCAAACATAGACAGGAAAGGAGCCCAGGCGGACACACCGCCATCACCACCACTCTCCCCATTCGTCTTCTAAATCAACGAGCGAGGATATTAATTGCCAGATGGAGAGGCGTTTAAAGAAACAAGACTGGCAGTTGGAGGAGCTCAGTCAGAAACTTGATAATCAATCAGGGGGGATTATGACACTCATCCACCCCTCACCCGCTGGATTATGGAAGAGCTTGTTCCTCACAGGTTTCGTCTTCTCCAGATGTATCCTTATGATGGCACTACATATCCACTGGATCATCTGGAGAGTTATAAAGCTCTCATGCAAGTTCAAGGGGCAACTGATGCCCTTCTATGTATTGCTTTCTTTGCTACCCTCCGGAAGGCTGCACATACTTGGTATTCTCGTCTTCTCCCATGTAGCATCAACTCCTTTCGACAGTTGGAAAAAGCTTCCTTAGGACACTTTGATGCTTACCGAAAGATTCCTCGGATAGCGGACAGTCTATTCCCGTTCAGCAGAAGAAATGAGATCTTTTGAAGGATTTTATGGTCCGATTCAAGACGGCGGCCCTCGAGGTCTACCACCTTGATGATGCTGTGGCCCCTTGGCCCTAAAGCGAGGACTCCATCCCTCTTACTTCACCTATTCATTGGACAAGAAGTCTTCCAGTTCCTACACCGAGCTTTTAAGTAACGCACAGAAATATATTTGCGCTGACAAAGCTGATCTCACTCGGAGAGGAACAGAGAGAGGGCCTAGTAAAAGACCGGTCCGCTTGGAGCCAAGCGGACCCCCCAAGAAGCCTGAACCTCTGTGCCGACCAGACAATCGATGCTGAAACTTTTCCCCAGAGAAGAGAACTTCACACCTCTCCTTACCCCCAGATCTCATATTCTTATGGAGATTGAAGGCGAGTCTTATCTCTAGCGCCCTCTCCCTCTGAGGATAGGCACCGCCCACGACCGGAGTCGTTATTGCTGCTTCCACAAAGATTATGGTCATGATACTGAAGATTGTCATAATCTAAAGTATGCCATCGAGGAGCTCATCCAGCAGGGTTACCTCAGAAAGTTTATCCAGAAGGAAGGGCCTCCAGCCATCCCAGCTCTTATGGGGCCTTCACCTGTTCAGGCCAACATTGATAATACTCCAACAGAATGGATGGTGGACATGCTTTCATGGAAAACAGCCTCATCTTCGAAGAAACCAAGGGGGGATGAGGGGGTAGAAAATGTAATCCCTTTTTCTGAAAGGGAGTTAGCAGGGGGGCCAATCTGAATGATGATAGCGTAATCGTCTCTATGATGATCACTAAGCATCCTGTAAAAAGAATATTAGTAGATAGTGGGAGCTCAGCAGACATCCTTACCTATTATGCTTTTGTTTGGATAAATTTATTTCCCAACTCCCTACAATCGGTGACCACACCTCTGGTTGGCTTCACCGGAGATTCAGTGAGAGTAGAAGGTGAAATTATCCTGCCAGTCATGGCAGGATCGCCACCGTGTCAGAGCACTATCCTCATGAAATTCTTAGTGGCCCGAGTACCTCTTGCATACAATGTCATACTCGACAGACTGGGTTTAAACCTCTTGGACACAGTGATATCTACCAAGCACCTGCTCATGAAATTCTCCACTAGTGGAGGGATTGACGATATGCGTGGGGAGCAAAATCCTATGCAAATATGCTATCATATGGCTCTCAGCCCTCAGGGGATGGTGACTTTACTGACTCCGATGCTGCTCGACCCTAGAGAATCTGAAAGAAGGGGTGAGTCAGCCGAGCACTTATTATCCTACCCATTAGGGGACGACCCTAGGAAGATCGTGCAGCTTGGTGAGTTTCTTCCCTTGGAGATGAAGAATTAACTCCTCACCTTCTTATGGGCGAATGCAGATGTCTTCGTCTAATCAGTATGGGATATGCCCAGCATCCCTTCAAAGGTAAATACTCATAAGCTCAATATTGATTCGATGTACCAATCTATCCGCCAAAAGAAAAGAAGCTTCACCCCCTAGCAACAAAAAGCCATTGATGCGGAGGTCAATAAAGGAATGTACTTATCAAGTCAAAAAACTTTTAAATATTTAAATACACTAGATTTTCAATACACCCAACTCATGTAGCTAAAGTAACCAAAGTTCACGTACTTTTTCCAATGAATTAACGGCGAGTTATAAAAGATGGGTTTTGCTACGATATTTTTGTATTTTTTTAAAATAAAAAGTAGTTGCTGATAATGGGGTCGTCCACGCACTACAGTAAATTTTAATTTTAACGATGCTTTTATGTTATTTACCGACGCTTTTTTAGCGTCGGAATATAGCCTTTTGACGCTTTTAAAAGCGTTGTTAGAAAGAGGGTGGAGAAGAAGTTTGCCGACGCTTTTCAAAGCGTCGGTAAAACTGCCGACGCTTTAAAAAGCATCGGCAATGTTCCCCCCCCCCCCCCCCCCCCCCCCAACCCACGCGCCCAGCCCAACCCCACCCCCGCCGCCCCCCCCCCCCAGCGCCCAGCCCACGCCGCCCACCCCCCCCGCCCCCCGCCCCCCCCCCCACGCAACCCACCCCCACCCCCCCAAACCAACCCAACCCAGCCCAACCCCACCCCACACCCCCCCCCCTCCCAACCCCCGCCCCCACCCCAATCCAAAACCCAACCCACGGGCCCAGCCCAACCCCACCCCCCACCCCACCCCCACGCCGCGCCCCTCTCTAAAAAAAAACAATAACCCCCCAACCCACCACCACGCCCACCACCCGCCCTAAAAAAAATAAAATATAAAATTTGTCTCAAATGAATCATCAGACAAAAGCAAAATATAAAAAAAATAAAATATTAATATAAAACTAATATTTATTTTAAAATCATCACTTTTTAAAATAACACACATTTGGTCAAAGCAATATAACATCTGGATTGCAAGGTTCTAATTAAAACTAAAAGAACACAATTTCTTTGATCATTGCACTTTTTATTTGATCACTGTATTTTTAATGGATACTATTCCAATGTGTTTAACATGCTTTACAAGTTAAGCGTTCTTATCTTTTACATATTGCAATTTAAATAATTACAAAAAATTCAAGAATTTGTGAAACCAAAGAGAGCCACTGGGGCGTCTCCTTGCGTTGGTGGGACCATGACCCAATATAAAAGGTAGAACATTTGACCTTAATCACACAATACTGTCCAAACCTCACCTAGTAGTTCGGCCATTCTTTTACTTTACGTGGATGAAATATTATGGAAGTGATCCATGCCATATGCAGCCTATTAAGATGCAGTTTGCAACAAAAGTACAAGATATAAGAGGTGGGCCTCTTTGTTATTTTCCAAATTCGTATTGATTGGCAATAGTACAACAAAAGTTGCAGTTCTATATAATACACTTAACTAAATGAAGAGGTTTTCATAAATCATTTAAGCTGAAGGCATGTTTCATTATCTATGGAGTTCTATATTGCACGGGAAGAATAGAGTTTTTGGATAAGGAAGATGTATGATCAGCTGGTTGTTTGGATGGATAGGGATATTCTGTTTTAGGGAATATTTTTAGGTGGCGAATTTAAAAGAGAAACAGAGTTTTGGTCATAGAGTAGTATATTGGATAAGTAATTCAGAATAGATGAAACAAAAGAAGCTACAGTTGAAGTGACTACGAGAAGAAGACAAGAAAAGGAAGTTTCTGCAGTTCTGCATAACACACTTAAATAAATGAAGAGGTTTTCATAAATCATTTAAGCTGAAGTCACGTTTCATTTTTCTATGAAGTTAAACTCACAAAGGAATAAGTGTATTGTAACAATAGAGAGAACGCAGATCATCTTTTAGCACAACATGGATGATGTTTTAACAGGGAACTATGTTTTAAGAGGGAAGAAAAAGCACTTCACCTGCATAGCTGAGTACCTCTTGCAGGTGCCATTCGACAAGTTCAGAAAGGGTTAAAAACACGAGCATTTACCACCACAAAATCTGGTACAGTGTATTATTATTATAGTGACCCAACTGAAGTTACAGAAATAAATAATCAAGCACATTATGTAACTGAGTATTCTATGGTGCTTAATTTAAAAAATGCCAAGTATCCAACTTATGAACCATTCCTCATCTCAAAGAGAATTTTCCGGACCGCATTGGCAACATCCCTGACATGCGAGTCCTCACATCCTACACGAATTGAAAAAGAAAATATAATTGTATCCAAAAAAAAAGAAAAAAAAGAAACATCAACATGACACCTAGCATAAAGAACTGAAATGAACTCACCCAATTGGTTTAATGCATCTTCGAGATGGAAGACAAAGTCCCTGTTGGGTCCAGATGGTCCTTCAGCCAGGATGATTTGTCTGTATATCAAAAAAAGAGATGCACATTAATTCCTATCACAAATCAAGCAAGTATGAACTTGCAAATTTATAATGAAAATTATGTACTTGGCCATCTCTTCTATTGGTGCTGGTCCCAGGTAATTCTTATTGGTCCTCGTGTCTGGTGAAGCCATGTATCTAAGTTTCTCACAAGCATTAGTTAGTGTTTCTCATTACACCATGTCTGTATGCATTCCCTGTGAGCAAACTGAAACAGGGGAACACCAAAATCAGTGATATAAATCAGTGATATAAATGAGTAAAAATCATTTTTTTTGATGAGAAAAACATGAAGAAATTCAGATAACAAACCCAGAACCTAAGATCATTACCTTTAAAGTCCCGGAACAAGCACAAGCGGCATGAGCTTGTATCATTATGAATTAGGATGTACCATGTTTATTGGAGTGATAAATATTGACTCAGATTTAATATTTATTGGCTGGTATGGATGTCACACAGATACTAATCCCTACACAAAACTGATAACCGGCTAGCATAGTAAATTTAACATGATGAAGTTTGATCTGTGAACAATTTTAATTCATGCTAAAATGTTTTTGTCATGTATAGCATTCATTGTTCTTTCTCTTTTGTTTTGGAAAAAAAAAAACCTCTAATAGTGCTAACATCATGTTCATAATTGGTATGAAATTTGTTGAAAACTTGAAATAAGGCTACAAATGTTTACCAGTTACAGATGCTTTCTTTATATTTATTATGTCATATGTTTGAGTGTGTAATAAAGCAAGAGAATTTTTTCAACTCCCTGGACTTGATTCATTCTCTTCACCGTGCTTCTTCTAGACTTGTGACAGTAACAACTGTTCTTAAGCCCTACCTCACGGTACTCTCTGTAAATCAAAATAATATTCCTGATTCAATGAGGCAATGTAGACGAACAAAATAGATATCATGGAAAATAAATATCAACCTTGCCATAGCAAGAGGTAGGACTCATGCTCAAGTAAGACGGCACAACTTACACTACCCTAGCCTCACCAAACTGAGTACTAGATGAGGGAGTTTCGACTGATTATAAGTTGGATGGCATATTTAAATCCACGTATCTTATAGTTTTACTGCTCACGTCTAAGACTACGACGACCTCAGCAGCCATGCATCTCAAGACAACATACTCAAAATCAGAGCAGACCTAAACCGGCACGCACAAATAGATTCAACGCATCAAACTGCACCTCCAGTACACATCAAGGAAGTATCTTTCAAGAAATCTTTTGATCGATCACCTAACCATCAGGTTGTGACAGAAACAACTGACGGCACAAAGGATGTTTAAACAAACGCTAGTCCTCTCAATATATTTATGCAATTGCTTATCCAACATCACATGATTGGATATTACTAATAGGGGAGACAACCCAGTTATCAACTGCCTTCTCTACTCTTTACAGTCCATATTTAGCATTTCCAAATAGCTTATGTACTAAACGACTTCATTTCTAGTTTTTCATTCTTTTATCAGTTCTACATACACATTTTGATAAGACAAAATGAAAAACAAAAGCAAAGCATGAAAGTCAAATGCTTCTTCTGTAGCTTTTCCTCCCCTCTGCCAGCATTTTAGTTCATGATTTCTGTTTCTCTAAGTGAGTTCGTGCAAAAGAAATGGATGCAATACAACAATTTAACAATAAATTAATGCTCAAACCTGTGATTATTTATTGAAATGAACAAGCAAATACCGTTTAAAATGCACTAGGTACCACAGAACATCTACCGCATCATATATCTCTTGCAATGTTCAATAAAAGAAGGCATGTTGTCCAACATTTTGTGGCGTACTGTGTCTGGAACAGTAATTACAAAGGCTTGTAATAGAGAAAATAAACACAGAGAAAGATAATTTATAGCAAAATTTCTATTGAAGGAACTGATACAAATGTAAGAAGAAAATGTTAATCATTTTTCCAGAGACTCTGAACGAGGAGCAGTATGTGATGGAGATGTTTGTGTTGAAGGATTGCCATGATTATGGTCATTCGAGACTTGAGGTTCATCACTTGTCTCAGATTTCTCATGAAATTACGATTACACAAACGTGTAAACTGGCAGACAAAATGATATATCAATAATACCATCAATTTTAATTGATCCAACATTATAAATGCAATATCGGAATTAAACTCTAACAATTGAAATTAAAGGTTAAGGATCAAAATGAATTTTGAATGAAACTTTGAGGATTAAAAGTATATTTTAGCTTATAAAATATGACAATTATGAATGTCTGACGTTATGTGCACGATAATATCTCGAAAGAAAAGTAATGTACGGATTACCTCAAGCATTTTTACAGTTTAAGCACGTAGATTGATTGATTAATCAAGAAAATAACAATAAAAGATCTGTTAGCTCCAATCAAAACACACTATGTCAACCCCTTCTGTTTCCATGGTTCAAATGCTTCATCTTCAAGGGGAAAAAAAGTAATACTACTACCAATGTCTTCAAAACCAGTATAATAATTTAAAAAACAATCATACTTTCAAGAAAGCATCCAATGCAGTACCATTCCAGCACCTATTGGTATACAATCAACTTACGATTGATATAGAGGATATTCCTAACAAAAAACTGAATTATTTCCCACAAATATAGGCAGAAATAAATACATATGCATGCATATGCATGCTCCAACTTCGCTCTCCATTTGAATGACTCTGGGTTGCCCTTAAATATGGTAGAGCTCGGTGCTTCAAACGAAGCAATTACCTATCAAGTTTTCACATTCCAACATTTACTCTACACTACGCTCACACTCCATGCGTTTACTTTGAACATATGATATATTTGACCTCACACTCTTTCATTGCACAAGCATTCCTTGCCCTGGTCAGCTAGATGTTTTAGAGCCTTCGCACCCATCAAGCAAAATATAAAAACTTGCTATAGCAACACTTGCCCTTTACTTAACCTGACAACATTTTTTCCCCAAAAAGAGCCATTATTACAAACAAATCTTGCATTCTTCTCGGCCCCGAATTTGTGTTAATTTTAAACCTAAAGAAAAACCAATCCACCTCCCTATCCTACCTGCTCGAACGAAACTGCTAGCCACACACCACAGCCGTAACTTACAAATCAAGAGTCGCCAATTAGATGCAACAATAGCGACAAACGAGAAAAGAACTCAAATGTTACCTCTTTTGCAACAGTTCTCCAGAATAGAGATCTCGCGTTGCCTTCTCCCGGCTACAACAAGAAACCCTGCACAAATTATATCCAAAAAAAAGGCAAGAGATTCTATTACAATTCCAAGGCGGCGATCCCTTTCTTGACAGTTCGAAAGTCAAGTAAAAGGAAAGCAAAAAAGATCCTATCTGATCAATGAGAAAAAGATTTCGGAAGCACAGATAGAAGCAATACCATCTAGGGCTTCTGCCAACCCTTTCCTACACCCAATTTAACCCAAGAATTATCCAAGAAAAATGGAGAAAAATTGGAAAAGGCAACAAACCTGGAGCAGGTCCCCGGATCCGACGAGATCGGTGGCCACAATATATTCACCGAGGAAATCACGGCTTTTTTAGCGTCCAAGCTAGGGCAACAAACAAGAATTATCCTCGAGCGTTCGTCCACGAAGATCGGCGGGTGGCGAAAACGATCGGAATAAGAGGGCAGTAGGAGGCTGGCGCGGGCCGGAGCTAGGGCATCAATTGCACGCGGGGGGAGGGAGGAAGCTAGGGCACCGATCGCGAGCTCTATATAATTTCATCTGCCGACGCTATTTAAAAGCGTTGGCAGTTTTTGGGGACTCACGACGCTTCACCCTAGCGTCGGGAAAAAAGGGTCGGGAAACTCTTTTTTTACTGTAGTGACGCTGCCATCCGCTGCGAGTAATGCATGGCTCCGTCAGCCAGTTGGTTAATTAATGGAGTAAACTAAACCTAATTACTTATTAGAAGGCTATAGGTAATTGATCTCATATCTTACCACTGGAGAAAGTCCAGGAATGAAATTGTTGAATCATAATTATTTATCATTCAAAAGTTGAGGAATAGAATGGCAAGATTGATGAAAATAAGCCGAATCGTGGAGACAAGGAATATGCTAGTGCAGAATATATGCTGTGAGAGTATATCATGTTAATAGCTTAATAGTCTTATTGAAAAGGCTTTTATGTGCACATGTTGCTCGCGTTGTATATCACTGCCTATGCACGTTATTAGATGAGAAAATGTATTAACTTATGTAAGACACATAATTTGATTTATGCTGCTCTGGTATTTTTTTATTATTTTTATATAGATTAATTGTTTTTTTATTATCATTTATTAACTTATTGTAAAGTATGATTTCTAACTTCAATATGATCGGTTCCAAGTCCTGATAAAAGAGAATGATAGTTTTAAGTAACTGACAATCAATGTAAAACTTTGTCAGATCCTCTAAAACATGGATCTACTAAATCAAAAGAATTAAGGAAGCATATTCATGCATGTAACCAATCCCATGTAGTTGAAAAAGGCTTAGATGAGTTGGGTTGAGTTAAAGTATGATTTTTATGAATTACTACAAAATAGTAAGGGCTATCATTTGTTGTCGTTATTGTGAAACTTGAAGCGAGTCTAAAAACATGTAAGCCAAGCCCTCGCTTGCCTAATTTTACCTTATGTGTTCTATTTTCTTCCTCAGGAAACATTAATTACATGGACTTCGAAAGAGAGAGCATGAAATATAAGAAAACACCAACTTCAATCTCCCAACTAATAATGCATAGACATCACTGCCTATATATATATATATATTGTTAACAAGATAAGCAACAAATTATTAAGACCTAAAGAAATGGACTCTTTGTACGTCAGTAACCAACAACTGATGCATTACATAAACAACGTTAACAAACTCATAAACATGGCTAGATCGAACACGTAAAATAGATAAAGACACATACAGCATGCACATAGAGGGTGCTAAATTTTAATACGATGGCCTACAGCAGGGCTGTTCCCAGCTGTCGTGGGTCAGACATCATCCAAGGACTCAATGGCCTACACCAGGGCTGCTCCCGGGTGTCCTGGGACGGGAATTATCAATGGTCGGGAATTATCAATGGTAAAAAAACATCTTAGAAAAGATGCTTTGTTAGAGTCATGTAGTGGCCATATCAGAATGATGAGATCCATGTAAGAAAAATGTTCACTTTTTAAATGGCTAATGCTTTTCACATTGCTGCATAAAAAGGGCAAATGATACCTCTTTGGTTGATGAATCTATAGAAGATATCGGTATTAAATCTTTCATCTTGATTTAGCTTCCAGGCTAGAACATCATATGAATGTATAGGGAAGATGAGAGAAGACTAGAGAGATGCTTCAACTACCATGATATTGAGACTAATAGGGGGCTACACATACAAACCTCCATTGTTGTACTTTGTGGCTCTAAAATAAGGCAATTAAGAAGTTTTTGATGATAATTAGATAGTAGAGGACTTTGACTAGGAGTGTAAGAGGGGTCGAAGCAATCCAACAATTTTTTTTAGAATTTAAGGATACATTTATAATATGTTATATTTAAATTACATATTACAATATAAGATTAATAATATTGTTAACAATATTATAAATATTTATTATAATATTATAGTATAGTAATAGATATTATAATACATGATATATCATAGTTATTAATATAATATTATTATATATATAATGTTATAACATGTTATATTTTATAATAATATTAATCATATATAATTAATATTAATATAATTTTAATAATAATGTACTATATATATAATAATTAGTATATAATTATAATATATTATATTATATATTAATATCATATATCATTACTTTTGTAAAAGTTGTCTTACGTTCTCCAAAAAGTTATTTGAAACATAAAATTAAAATTTGTTTAACCAAACATATATTTTTTAATTAATTTATATTTATATTTTTAAAAATTAAAAATTAAAAATAAAAGTGGTAGAATATAGGTCCTTTATTTTTTTACATTCTTTTTTGTTTTATTAAAAAATGAAAACATCATTAGATAATTGAAAACCTCAAGTATGCGGCCTCCATGCCCTTTAATAATGTGCAAGACGACGCTGCTTGCCGTTCTTTCGATGCTATTGTCATCTGGTGCTGGGCATTCTTTACATCATGCAGATTTAGACTGCTCTACCTTCAAATGCCTTCCCTCTGATAAAAGAGATTCATTAACAAGAATTAGTACAATAAGAAGTGTTGCCGCTGAAATCCGTCCTCCGATTCGGGCGCGGTCGATCTCCGGGAAGAGGGATGCGGCGGACCTACAAAAGAAGCCCACACATGGAGGGACGCTGGGGGTGGTCCTCCGCGGAAGACCCTCCGACGCTCAAGTCAGTGGGGGAAGAAATCGGCGATCAACCAGATAATGAGGAGGTGGATCTCTCTGGGAGATCTCTCCGGGGGCAGCCAATCGGAGGCTCCAAAGGGCAGGAGCGCCGACGAGCTCCCGTCGAGAGCAGGAGAGTGAGAGTGGAGGTGCGAGCGCGCAAGTGTGCGTACAGAGTCGCGTACCTGAGGGAATCTGCCAATCTGATATTTATAGACTGTCACCTGGGGACTTGAGCATCTTCTGGAAGGTTCTGGGGTTGTTACGATACGGGGGTAGACAGAATCAGGCCGTTGTGGGGCCGTTAGAATCCACGCCTTGTCTGTTAAGGGATCGACGACTGGGAGAGCTCCTCGATGTCTTGGGATCTGGGTGAGTAGACCTGGGGCAGTTACAATAGGTCTTAGGCCACGTCTCAACATGATTCCTTGCCTAAGGAGCTGCTCGGGTAAGCTTAAGCTCTCCCGCGTCAGGTTCCGCGGAGGTAGACGTCAGGGCGTGGATCGCTGGGTAGAAGCGAGCTACGGAAGCCCGGAGGAGGCCGAGCTAGGGAAGCCCGGAGGAGGCCGAGCTACGGAAGCCCGGAGGAGACCGAGCTACGGAAGCCCGGAGGAGGCCGAGCTACGGAAGCCCGGAAGAGGCCGAGCTAGGGAAGCTCGAAAGGGGCCGAGCTACGGAAGCCCGGAGGAGGCCGAGCTACGGAAGCCCGGGAGAGGCCGAGCTAGGGAAGCCCGGAAGAGGCCGAGCTACGGAAGCCCGGGAGAGGCCGAGCTACGGAAGCCCGGAAGAGGCCGAGCTAGGGAAGCCCGGAGGAGGCCGAGCTAGGGAAGCCCGGAAGAGGCCGAGCTATGGAAGCCCGGGAGAGGCCGAGCTACGGAAGCCCGGAAGAGGCCGAGCTAGGGAAGCCCGGAAGAGGCCGAGCTACGGAAGCCCGGAGGAGGCCGAGCTACGGAAGCCCGGAAGAGGCCGAGCTAGGGAAGCTCGAAAGGGACCGAGCTACGGAAGCCCGGAGGAGGCCGAGCTACGGAAGCCCGGGAGAGGCCGAGCTAGGGAAGCCCGGAAGAGGCCGAGCTACGGAAGCCCGGAAGAGGCCGAGCTAGGGAAGCCCGGAAGAGGCCGAGCTAGGGAAGCCCGGAGGAGGCCGAGCTATGGAAGCCCGGAGGAGGCCGAGCTAGGGAAGCCCGGAAGAGGCCGAGCTACGGAAGCCCGGGAGAGGCCAAGCTAGGGAAGCCCGGGAGAGGCCGAGCTAGGGAAGCCCGGGAGAGGCCAAGCTGCGGAAGCCCGGAGGAGGCCGAGCTACGGAAGCCCGGAGGAGACCGAGCTACGGAAGCTCGGAAGAAGGTCAGCCTTAGCCGCCTCGCACGGATATCAATGCAATGACGATTTTACCCCCCAACACATGCTCTCCACTCCCTAGTTCGAAGCGTAGGTTCGGGCGTAGGGAGTATAAGCTCAAGTGGCGCGCCCATGGATGGGACATCTTGGCCTAGACAGTTCATGCAATGATGCCCTAATTAATGCGACAAGGCTATCGTACCTTCGGAGGTAAGGTTCCTCCACTAGCGACGGTTGAGATTGTGCCGTGCCGTGAATCCCGATCGATATGGAGGTTTGTCGAGGCGGTTCCGGATGCCTCGAATGAGACATCCCGCCTCCCCAGGGCGGTTCCTTGGCGGAGAAGCGAAGTGACGGCCGCCCTATATATACATGCTTATGTACATGTGCGCATGTTCGCGGCGTCTTCTCACCCTGTTTTCAGAAGAGCATTGGTCTCTCATCCTCTCCAGCGTTCATCGTTTTCGTCCAGGATTTCCCTCAACCGAGATGGCGATGAGCCCTAAAGATGTGGCCTCAGAAATCGTTGCTGAGGATTTGGGGAGGATCCACCAGAGGTATGGTCTGCCCCTGGATGTAGTTCTACGGGTGCCGAAACCCGAAGATAGGGTTACTTGAGGATTAGAGTCCGGGGTCTTTATCTATGAGGATAGTTTTAAGGCGGGTCTTCGTTTTCCTCTCCATCCCTTGGTGAAGGAGATCATGACCCACTACAACATCTGTCCATCGATGGTGGCTCCAAATAGTTGGCGAAATATTGTCGGATTTATTTCGATGTGTCACCAGATTCATGTTGTTGTGACTCTCCCCCTTTTCCGCACCTGTTACCACTTGACTCCCGGGAGGAAATCGGAGTGGACCTCCATCGGGCCCCGGAGATCCTTTAATGTCATCGCGGATAAGCCTTCTTCCATTAAGGGATGGAAGAGCCGGTTCGTGATTGCGGAGGGGAACGTCGGTTCTGATTTTCCTCGACGATGGGGGGAAGTTGCGAGGGATGCGGAGACGCATCCGGCCTTATCGGCGCAGGAGGAGAGGGACCTGGATGTCCTTCGTAATGGACAAGTATTTTCGGCTAACGACTTGTTATCGGAGGGGACCCTCTTCGCAGCCGGGCTCAGCCCTCTGGATCCACAAGGTAAGTCCCTTTTTGCGCTGTGTATTTTTCTTGATCACCGTGCTTGGGCCTGAGTATGTAAATTCCGGTTTGACAGCCACAAGGTTGGCGTTGTCGAGCCTCTCCAAGAGGAAGAGGGGGAAGCGCCCAGGGGAAGGTAGCGGCGCGGACAGCGGCCAACCCGAGAAAAGGGCCCATACCTCTGCCAAAAGCCCGCCGGGCGTTGGAGCAGTCCCATAGGACCGCCGGGGGGAAGGAGGATCCGGGGAGAATGGCCACGGCACCTGGCGCCCTTGTACTGGAGATATCGGACAGTTCGGATGAAGCTCCGCTGGCTCGTCCGACCGCGTCCCCCTTGAAAGAGGAACCTACGACGGGTCCGACGGAGGCGGCCGTAGCAGAGGGGCCCATTGCCCCCGCGGGATTATCACTGGCTCCAGCGGGAGAGGAGAAGGAGATAACCGCAGTGGAGGAAGTTCAGGGGGAGCCCCCACTTGGTCTGTCCGCCGGGGAGTCTGGTAGCAGTGAGGTCGGGCCGCCCCCGATGGGTCAAGAGGCGGGTCGGACGAGGCCTCGGGGGAGCCCGCGGAGGAGACGCAGGTGGTGGCGACTGGGAAGGATGCATCGGTGGAGGGAGCACAACAAAGTGGGGGTCCCACGATCGGGGCTCCCTCGAAGAAGATTTTGGGGAGGCTGGCGCTTGGGCTGGCCGAGCTATCTGAAGAGGCCCAAGCCAGGGCCTTGATGGAGGAGGCTGGGAGGTTGAAGGCTTCTCAGCTGGGGGTCGTCCAGGCCGGTCCCTCAGGCGGGGCCGGTCAACCCGGCAGCTCGGAGACTAGCATTGATGAGGCGTTTTCCGCCATGATAAGGTCGGTCCTGCATCCGGGTGCGGATCCGTCGACGGACAAGTTTGCCGACCTGGGATTGGTCGATGCTGCGTTCGGGCAGCAAGGTGTAGCTGAGAGTATCCATCTCCTTCCTGCCATTGATAACACGACTTTGATGAGGATGACCCGGGACTACGCTTCGCGGGTGAGTCATTTTTCCTATGCGACAGATGTTTCCCGATGGACCCCGTCGTGGGTGCTTATTCGGTTTTTGTCTTTGCAGAGCGTTTTGCTTTCCCGGGCGATTTGCTGGCGCCTGAGTTTGGCGACGGGGGCCAGTGTCCAGGCCCGGAGGGAGAATGTTGAGCTCCAGTCGCAGCTGAAGGTGTCCGAGCAGTTTGAAGAGCTCATGGACATGATGGACAGGAACTCGAAGGCGGCAAGGGCGGCACATCAGGCCGCCGTGGACGAGGTGTCCAAGCAGAAGCGCCGAGTGGAGGAGTTACAGGGACTCCTAGCGAGGAACAACGATGCGTGCTTGGAGTTGGCTAAGATTAAATCGAAACATTCTGCGGAGGTGGCGGCGATGCAGCGGGAACACGGTGAGAGCATGAGTCGGCTGGGGAGGGAGGCCGATGATGAGAGAAGGCGCCTGGCGAGAATGCTCGGCGAAATGGAGGAGAAATTGAAACGGCGTGATGGTGAAATTGCCGATTTGAAGGAGAACGCTAGGTGGCATCAAGGGATGATGACTCGAGTGAGTGACGAGTTGTCGCAAGCTCATGGGGAGATTGAAGCCAGACAATCGAAGATTAGTACCCTGCAGGAGAGGGTCGAGCTGATCGGCGCTGACAGGACAAGAGCCCGGAGTGAGGCCGAGGAGCTGGCCAAAAGGCTGGCCAGGCGAGAGGGGGAGGTATGCTCCCATTTTATCCTCTTTATTTTTTCATTGGCTCCTTGCGATGCCGATTGATTTTAGCTTTTCCAGATGGCGAAGATGGGGTCGGAGATTCGGGCTCTCCAAGGTGTGCTCGCGTCCACTCGCAGCAGGAGCTCGGAACTCGAGGCATGGGCCAGCGAGCTTGAGAAACAAAATGCCATTTTGAAGGCCCAAGTGATCGAGGCCGAGAAACAGACTGCGGAGGTCAAAACGCAGCACGCCATTCTCAGGGGTAGGCAGGACGCTATTAGCGTTGACGCCTTCCATCATGGGATGGAAGAGTGTAAGCAGCGGATTCTTAGTGAGCGCCCGGAGTGGGACCTTTCTTTTCTGGGCGTTGAAGATTCAGAAGAAGATGAAGATGAGGAAGAAGAGGACGAAGACGAATGTGTCGATGTTTCTGACGGCGAACCTGGCGCCGCCCCTAGTCCCAGCGAAGCTGCAATTTCTGAGGGACGATCGCAAACTGCCGCCGAGGGGGCGAGAACATCGGAGAAGGGTGAGCCTAGTCACGCCTCCGCAGGCGCAACTGAGGGTTCCTCAAAGGCTGGTGCGGCTCCTGGTTCGTAGGAGTTGTTATTGTACCTTGTTTATTTGTCGTTCCTTAATAAAAGAACTTACTGTTTTGACTTAAGTGCTATCCCGGTTTGATCTCATCGTCGTTCAATTTCGCCTTGAGCAGTCTGTGGCTCGCTGGCGATCTTGGGTTATCTTTATTCCAAGACTATGCAAACGCGTTAGCTCGGACTGATAGGCGAAGCAGGCCGGCCAGGGCCGACAGGCAAGATAGATCGGCCAGGGCCGACAGGCAAGATAGATCGGCCAGGGCCGAGGGGCAGAGTAGGCCGGCTGGGACCGACGAACAATAGGTCGGCTGGTGCCGATGGATAAATTAGATCGACTGGGGCCGATGAATGAAATAAGTCGGCTAGGGCCGACGGACATAAGTAGGTCGGCGTGGGCCGACGGATAAAGTGGGTCGGCTAGGGCCGACAGATAAATTAGGTCGGCTGGGGTCGACGGGCGAAAATAGGTCGGCGTGGGCCGACAGAAGGAATAGGTCGGCTAGGGCCAACGGGCGAAAATAGGTCGGCGTGGTCCGACAGAAGGAATAGGTCGGCTAGGGCCGACGGGCGAAAACAGGTCGGCGTGGGCCGACAGAAGGAATAGGTCGGCTAGGGCCGACGGGCGAAAACAGGTCGGCGTGGGCCGACAGAAGGAATAGGTCGGCTAGGGCCAACGGGCGAAAACAGGTCGGCATGGTTCCTGCCATCCTGCCAGTGTCCTGCTGTCCCGCAGGCGATTCGGTTTTTATTTTACTAGAAACGGTGATACGATACAGTGGGGGGCATAAAGCTGCATCAGAGCTTCCGGAAGGTGCTCTTTTTCCATGCAGGCTACCTCGTTGCGATGCGCACGCAACCGTCCACTATTGGACAGTACTTTTTCAAAGGACGATTTTCTGAGCCCGCCGGTTTTCGAAGCGTCAGCGGACGATTTCCTGCATTTAATGACTGCGATTCGGGATCAGGAGGGGATCTTCGTACACGTCCTGGTTCGGGCGGTGGGTTTGGCGCGCAGTGGGGTGCCAATCTTGGGAGACCACGTGGAAGTACTACTTGGAAATTTGAATCTCGGGACTGCAGCCTGGGTGGCTTTTCCTGGTCCATTTCCGCCTATAAAAAGGGAAAAGGGGGTCTCATCTGGTTATCCCCAAAGTTTCTTTTCTCGCCAGAGCTTTTACTATGCTCATTTCTCTGTTGCTACGAGTGGGAGGATCGACTTTTCTTTTCATGGGCTCCTTGCCGCCGGATAGCTGGGGCGACCGGGGAGCAGCTGAGGATGGCTCACCCCTTAGGGGACGAGTCTCGGAGATCATATGGAGAGCGCACATGGGGGGCGCAGAGATCATACGGAGCGCACATATGCGCTTCCTGTGTGACCTCTGCAGCTCCTGCTCGGAGACGCAGGGTCGGAAGTGCATGTGGGCCTCCCATGGTTTGTGTGTATTTCACCTCCTCCCCTGGTTCGGACTCCCAGGATCAGCCGCTTGGGGAGGGGGTGAGAGTGCCTCGTTCGCCGACTCCTTGTCATTGAGCCATGGCATGGAGCGGCAGTACGCCCCCGGTTGGGTGGTCTGGGATGGCCGTCCAGATATCCCGGTTGGGTCACCGAGATATCGTCCCGACTAGGGGCCAGTCGCAACTATTGGTCCGTGTCGATGGGCAATTATTGGCCCTAACCAACTGGGATGCGATTACGACTGTCTGGTTGCCCGAGTTTTGTATTTGCCTTTATTTATGCATTTCAATGCTCTTGTAACGCCTGTGAGGCATTTGTAATTGATCATGATCGGCAATAAAGAGAGTTATATTCTGTTTTTTGACCTCTATCTTTTCTTGTGCCGAGCTTTTCATTATTGTTATTTGTGGGCGTCAAAAGCGTTCCATTTGTCCTTAGACGAGGATTTCATGCCATCCGAACTAATCGAGGTTCGTATTCGGCGATTCGCAGACCGTTTGGCAAAATACGCTCCTTGCTTGGGTCAGGAGTCTGGCGCTTTTGTGCTCCACTTTTATTGGAGCTCGGTTTACCGTAGGTCGGTCCTGGCCGAAGCTCAGGGAATCCGCACCCCTTCTTGTCATGGTGCAAGGGGCCAGTTACTTGGGATAGTCAAGTTTCGAGTTCCGGGGAACGTCTTACTTGGCCCTGCCAAGGTTTGGAGAACATTTTACTTGGCCCTGCCAAGGTTCGGAGAATTTGTAGCTCGGCCCTGCCGAGGTTCGGAGATTTTGTGCTCGGCCCTGCCGAGGTTCGGAGAATTGGTAGCTCGGCCCTGCCGAGGTTCGGAGGATTTTATAGCTCGGCCCTGCCGAGGTTTGGAGAACTGGTAGCTCGGCCCTGCCGAGGTTCGGAGAATTTTATAGCTCGGCCCTGCCGAGGTTCTGGTGAGGTTTGGAGAACTGGTAGCTCGGCCCTGCCGAGGTTCGGAGAATTTATAGCTCGGCCCTGCCGAGGTTTGGAGAACTAGTAGCTCGGCCCTGCCGAGGTTCGGAGAATTTTATAGCTCGGCCCTGCCGAGGTTTGGAGAACTGATAGCTCGGACCTGCCGAGGTTTGGAGATTATCGTAGCTCGGAGGGAGCGATTCAGCTGCCGTTGCAGGCCATAGCGTTAGGCCCACGTGGCGCTTAATAAAAGGGGGCGCCCGAGCGGAACGGGCGGCGTGTTGTCACGCATTTATTGGCGATGCTACTCTTTCTGAGGGGGCGAGTTATCGGCCGAGCGGCGGACTTCCACGTTTTCCAAGAAAAGGGGGTGGTATTAAGCGGCTCGGGGAAGCGCCGAATGTATTTAATGCAGGGGGTGACAGATTGGAAAGAGTTCACCTGGGGAACCTCCGAACAATCTGTTTGCGCTTATCGATCTTACTCGGGATATGGCGCGACTCTTCGGATTCCTCATGCATTAGAATGGTGACACGTGGCAAACTCTCATGGATCGGCGTTCGCGGCGCGGCCGATCGGGATACCCTCTTGGCGGGTATAAATATGACCGAGGGGGATTGGTTTCGGCCATCCCTCGGTCTGAGCTCCGAAAAGAATGTCCTCTCCAGCGCGATCGCCAAGTGATTCGTATTCCTCGGTCAGTGGCCCGCCGTACTCGGAGGGGAGGAGTACCTCGTTACCGTCGATGGGCTGACCCTCGCGTCGGGCCTTGCAATCAATGAGCAGCTTGCGAGGACCGCCGAAGAACTCTTGGATGTCTCGGTCAGGGAGGCGGAAACCTTACGCCGGATAATGGACCGGCAAGAGGAGGAGATCGTGTCTCTCCGTCAACAGGTGGCCGACCTGGCGGGGCGTCTGGAGGAGCTACTGGCCTCTAGGGGCGACTGACTCCAGGGCCTCTGCCCGCTCCCATTTTTGCTTTTGTTTTTCGTGTCTTTTTTTGTGCCTCGCAGTAGCTCCTTCTCGTTTAAATGAAAATAGACCCGCTTTCAGGAATTTCTTTCTTCTTTGAGAATGATTACCTTGATACGCTCGACGGACTTGGGTGTCGGTCTGGTCCCATCGCCCTGCGTATTAATCGTAGATATTTCGAATGACGAGTTACAGGGGGGTCGCCCAAAGGTTTTCTACTGCTAGGGAGAATTTCCCGGCCCAGCCTGGGGCCCTTGGCCGGTTATGTGAGGCTTTATAGCCTCTTGGGGAATTTTGCCGATGGTGGCATTTTTCGCATGCCGATGGTTTTCGTTTAGCGCCCGTTTTTGAACCGGGCGAAGTCCCTTGGGGGACTGTCTGGGGGGCCATTCGGCTTTGGTCGAGGCTTGTAGGTTTAGACCTTTCGCTGGGGTCTTAGCCCGAATGGTTTCTACCTTGCCTTGTCATGGCTCGGGGGATTTATCGCTTGGCCCCGCCGAGGTTCGGGGAAACATTTTACTTGGTCCAGCCAAGGTTCGGAGATTTTGTTGCTCGGCCAGCCGAGGTTCGGAGATTTTTGTTTTACTTGGCCCTGCCAAGGTTCGGAGATTTGTTGCTCGGCCCAGCCGAGGTTCGGAGATTTTTGTTTTACTTGGCCCTGCCAAGGTTCGGAGATTTGTTGCTCGGCCTTTTGGAGACCTTGGCCCTGCCAAGGTTCGGAGACTTTGTTTTACTTGGCCCTGCCAAGGTTCGGAGATTTGTTGCTCGGCCAGCCGAGGTTCGGAGATTTTGTTTTACTTGGCCCTGCCAAGGTTCGGAGACTTTGTTTTACTTGGCCCTGCCAAGGTTCGGAGATTTTGTTGCTCGGCCCAGCCGGGTTCGGAGACTTTGTTTTACTTGGCCCTGCCAAGGTTCGGAGATTTGTTGCTCGGCCCAGCCGAGGTTCGAAGACTTTGTTTTACTTGGCCCTGCCAAGGTTCGGAGATTTTGTTTTACTTGGCCCTGCCAAGGTTCGGAGATTTGTTGCTCGGCCCTGCCGAGGTTCGGAGAGCTTCGGAGACTTTGTTTTACTTGGCCCTGCCAAGGTTCGGAGATTTGTTTTACTTGGCCCTGCCAAGGTTCGGAGATTTGTTGCTCGGCCCAGCCGAGGTTCGGAGACTTTGTTTTACTTGGCCCTGCCAAGGTTCGGAGATTTTGTTTTACTTGGCCCTGCCAAGGTTCGGAGATTTGTTGCTCGGCCCAGAGGTTCGGAGAAAAGGTTCGGAGACTTTGTTTTACTTGGCCCTGCCAAGGTTCGGAGATTTGTTTGCTCTTGGCCCTGCCAAGGTTCGGAGATTTTGTTTTACTTGGCCCTGCCAAGGTTCGGAGATTTGTTGCTCGGCCCAGCCGAGGTTGGAGACTTTGTTTTACTTGGCCCTGCCAAGGTTCGGAGATTTGTTGCTCGGCCCAGCCGAGGTTCGGAGACTTTGTTTTACTTGGCCCTGCCAAGGTTCGGAGATTTGTTTTACTTGGCCCTGCCAAGGTTCGGAGATACTTGGCCCTGCCAAGGTTGCGGCCCTGCCGAGGTTCGGAGACTTTTCGGAGACTTTTACTTGGCCCTGCCAAGGTTCGGAGATTTGTTTTACTTGGCCCTGCCAAGGTTCGGAGATTTGTTGCTCGGCCCAGCCGAGGTTCGGAGACTTTGTTTTACTTGGCCCTGCCAAGGTTCGGAGATTTTGTTTTACTTGGCCCTGCCAAGGTTCGGAGATTTGTTGCTCGGCCTAGCCGAGGTTCGGAGACTTTGTTTTACTTGGCCCTGCCAAGGTTCGGAGATTTGTTTTACTTGGCCCTGCCAAGGTTCGGAGACTACTTGGCCCTGCCAAGGTTCGGAGAAAAGGTTCGGAGATACTTGGCCCTGCCAAGGTTCGGAGATTTGTTTTCGGAGACCCCCTGCCAAGGTTCTTGGCCCTGCCAAGGTTTTTGTTGCTCGGCCCAGCCGAGGTTCGGAGACTTTGTTTTACTTGGCCCTGCCAAGGTTCGGAGATTTGGGCTGCCAAGGTTCCAAGGTTTAACTTTACAGGATTGGTAAGCAGGCACTATTGGTAAGCAGCATGATTTATGGCAATATGGTGCATAATCGATTCACACAGCAAGTTGCGGAAAATAGATAACTGGCGAAGCATAAGGGACGTACCCTATTGATAGTATTTGCGGAGGTTGTCCGAGTTCCACGTTCGGGGGATGGATTTCCCATCGAGATCCTGCAGCTTGTAGGTCCCGGCCCAATGATCTCCGTGATTTGGTACGGACCCTCCCAGTTCGGCGCCAGCTTTCCTTGCTCCAGTGGTTTGGATACAGAAGCTTTTCGGAGGACGAGGTCGCCGGGTAGGAAGGTTTTCCCCTTGACCCTGGAGGCATGGTACCGAGCCACCCTCTGTTGATAGCAGCCGTCCTGATTCGGGCTTTTTCTCTGACTTCCTCTACCAAGTCGAGGTTGGTGCGGAGTTGCTCGTTGCTGGCTTCCTCTGAATAACTCTCCACCCGCAAAGATGGGAGGCCTATTTCCACAGGGATGACGGCCTCCGTACCAAAAGCCATTCGAAATGGAGTCTCGCCCGTCGGAATCCTCGGGGTGGTGCGATAGGCCCATAAGACATGGTGTAGCTCATCCGCCCACCTGCCTTGGGCTCTGGAGAGGCGAGCTTTGATTCCTTGGAGGAGAGTCCTGTTGGTCACTTCGGCCGCTCCGTTGGCTTGTGGGTGCCCGACCGAAGTAAGGTGGTGACGGATTCCGTGTTCCTCGCAGAATTGGCGGAACTTGGAATTGTCGAACTGCTTACCGTTATCGGTGATTATGGTGTGGGGGAGGCCGAACCGGCAGACGATGGACCTCCATACAAAGTCTCTGGCCCGTGCTTCGGTGATTTGCGCAACTGCTTCCGCTTCAACCCACTTGGTGAAGTAGTCAATGGCGACAAATAAGAATTTCCGCTGTCCCGTCGCAAGCGGGAATGGGCCGAGGATGTCCATCCCCCACTTGGCAAAGGGCCAGGCGGAGGATATAGAGACTAGCTCGGCGGAAGGGAGCCTCTGGATGCTTGAATGTCTCTGGCAGGCGTCACAGGCTCGGACTAGGTCGTCCGCGTCTTTCTGCATGGTCGGCCAGTAATAGCCTTGCCGTAGCACCTTGTGGCATAGGGACCGGCTCCCCAGATGGTTGCCGCAAATCCCTTCATGTACCTCTCGTAGAGCATAGTTCGCCTCGGATGGGCGGAGGCATCTGAGCAGCGGCATAGAAAAAGACCGCTTGTAAAGTTGGCTGTCAATCAATACATAGTGGGTCGCCTGCAGCTTCAATTTCCTGGCCTCTCTTCGGTCGGATGGGAGCGACCCTTCTTTGAGATAGTTGAGGATAGGGTCGAACCAGGATGGTTCGGCCTCGATTTGCATCACCCGATCGGCTTCCATGATACTCGGCTTTTCCAGAGTCTCCAGATGGAATTTTTGTTCAGCATCCATCGTCTCCGCGGTTGCCAATCGGGAGAGTAGGTCGGCACGGGCGTTTTCCGATCTAGGAATTTGAACAATTTCAAACTCGGCAAAATGGGGAAGTAGGCCGCGCACCTCTTGGAGATATCGGATCATGTTGGGTTCTCGGGCTTCAAACTCTCCCCGCACATGGCCGGCCACCAGCTGAGAGTCGGTGAAGGCGTTAAGCTTTTCCACCTTCAGGTTGCGGGCGATCCGGAGACCAGCTAACAGGGCCTCGTACTCGGCTTCGTTGTTGGAAGCCGGGAAGGAGAATCGGACGCCATATTCGAAGATCATTCCCTCTGGGCTGGTGAGAACTAGACCCGCACCGGAGTGATGGGCATTGGACGACCCATCGACGTGAAGGAGCCACCGAGCTCAGGCTTTGGTCCTTCGGGATTTCTGGGGTAGAGCCGTCTTCTGGGATGGTACACTCGAGGAGGAAATCGGCCAGCACTTGGGCTTTGATGGCCGGGCGAGGTTGAAAATGTATGTCATGCTCGCTTAGTTCGACGGCCCATTTGGTCATCCTCCCCGATGTTTCTGGACGGTGGACCACCGCCTTGATGGGTTGATCGGTGAGGACCGTCACTGAATGTGCTTGAAAATAAGGCCGTAGCTTCCGGACCGAGGTGATCAAAGCCAGCACTATTTTCTCAATCCTGGTGTACCTCGTCTCCGCATCGCGGAGCAGCCTACTCACATAGTAGATCGGCCTCTGGATTTTGCTTTCTTCTTTGACTAGCACCGAGCAAACTGCGCCTCCGAAACGGCCAGGTACAGAAATAGGGTCTCTCCTGGGATCGGACTACTGAGAAGTGGAGGCGAGCCGAGGTACTTCTTGAGATCTTGAAATGATTTCTGGCACTCAGGAGTCCACCGAAAATTTTTGGCCGATCGGAGAGTTTTGAAGAAGGGGAGGCATCTCTCGGCTGACCGAGCCACGAAGCGGTTAAGGGCCGCTATCCTCCCGGTTAAGCGCTGGACCTCCTTAATAGACGCTGGGGGCGCCATTCGTTGGAGAGCTTGAATCTTCTGAGGGTTAGCCTCGATACCCCGCTGGGAGACCATGAAGCCGAGGAATTTCCCGGAATTGACGCCGAAAGCACACTTGGTTGGGTTGAGCTTCATTCCATATTTGCGCAGTGTGGCAAAGCTCTCCGCGAGGTCCTCAACATGCCGCAGCGCTTCCTTGCTTTTGACCAGCATATCATCTACGTACACCTCCATGTTCCGGCCGATTTGCTCCTTGAACACCTTGTTGACCAGCCGTTGGTAGGTCGCTCCTGCATTTTTAAGACCGAAAGGCATGACTCGGTAACAGTAGGTACCTCGGTCGGTTATGAAGGCGGTCTTTTCTTCATCTTCGGGGGCCATCCGGATCTGATTGTAGCCCGAATAGGCATCCATGAATGACAGCATTTGGTGGCCTGAGGTGGCGTCCACGAGCTGGTCGATCCGAGGGAGGGGGAAGCTATCCTTCGGGCATGCCTTGTTGAGGTCGGTGAAGTCGATGCAGATCCTCCATTTGCCATTCGACTTTTTCACCATGACGACATTTGACAACCAACTTGGGTAATTCACCTCTCGGACAAAATTGGCTTTGATGAGTTTGTCGACCTCCTCTTCAATGGCTTTTTGCCGTTCTGGGGCGAAGCTTCTCTTCTTCTGCTTAACAGGCCTGTGCATCTCGTCCACATTGAGGCGATGGACGAGGACCTCGGGGTCAATCCCTGGCATGTCGGAGGCGGTCCAGGCGAAGATGTCCGCATTGCTTTGGAGGAATCTGATCAGCTCGCGACGAGGCTCTCCTTCGAGTAGCGACCCGATCCTTATGGTTCGGTCGGGCCGAGCTTCGTCTAGCGGTACTTCTTCCAGTTCTTCCGCCGGTTCCCCCCGTTGTTCGGCGAAGTCCTCACGAGCGTCTAGCCCGTCAACTTCGGGCATTCTGGACTGAAGGCTCGTGACGAAACATTGCCGAGCCATGGCTTGACTTCCCCGAACCACTCCAACTCCTTGCTCGGTGGGGAACTTCATAGATAGATGCGGGATGGAGACTACCGCCTTGAGGGACATCAAGCCGGGCCTGCCGAATATGGCGTTATATGGGGACCTGAGGTCGGTCACTAAGAAATCGGTCTGAACAATGGCTACAAGGGGCCAGGTTCCCGCGCGGACCGTCAGGGTGACGATTCCTTCTGGGACGATGACGTCGCCAGTGAATCCCATCAGGGTGGAATCCACGGCTCGAAGGTTTTCCATGAGCAATTTCATCCTGGCAAACACACCGAGGTACAAAACGTTTACCGAACTTCCACTATCGACGAGGATCCGGCTTACATCATAGTTGTTCAAGTTAAGGGATACAACAAGTGCGTCATCGTGGGGAAGCTGTATCCCAAGAAGATCATCATCAGAAAAGGAAAGTTCGCCCGTGCGTGCCTTCTTTGGCACCGGCGCATCACCGCCCCTGGAGCTCGATCCGCCGGCCTCCTCAATCATGTTGATACGGCCACCACAGGCGGATTTGGTGGAGGAGGGAGTTGTGGGAGCTCGGGCTGGCGGTCACCTCCTTGTTGCTGGGCTCGGGTGCTCTTCTGAACTGGTCCAACCGTCCCCGCCGAATCAGTCTCTCGATCTCATTCTTCAGCTGCCAGCATTCTTCGGTGTCATGACCATGCTCCCTATGGTAGCGGCAGTACTTGGCGGGATCTCTTCGGGTCGGGTTCCCTCGGAGAGGTACTGGCGGGGAAGTTGGCGCTCTATCTCCATGAGGATCTGCGCTCGGGGCACAGTCAGCGGAGTATAGCGATCGAATCGCCTGGGAGGACTCCGGGAGCGATTCCTTGGCGGCAGCGGAGGGACTCTTGGACGGCGGGGCGGACTTGGCCGACGGACAGGGCGGTGTCTGTCGGGAGCTTTGGGCTCCTGCTTCTTTCTTGCTTGCTCAGCGCGGGCCACTCTCCGCGACTCCTCGACCCTGGCGTACTTGTCCGCAAGGGCCATCATATCAGACAAACATGGGGGGTAGCTGACCTCCATCGCCAGATAGAAGTCGCTCTCCTTTGAAACTCCCCCCGCTAGGGCGGACATAGCCACCTCATGATTAAGGTGGTCCACCTCCAACATGGCCTTGTTGAAACGGCCAAGATAATTTCTCAAGGACTCCCCCTCTCTCTGCTTGACTTCGGAGAGGGAGTCGGATCTCCGTCGGTGGCGGCGGCTGCTGACGAACTGGCCAATAAAAAGGTGGCTCAGCTCGTCGAATGAATCAATGGAACCCGGTTTCAAGGCGTTGAACCAGGTTCGGGCGGATCCTCTGAGGGTGGATGGGAAGGCTCGGCAGAGGATCGCATCAGATGCTCCGTGGAACATCATTATTGACCGGAAGCTGCTGAGATGGTCGTCCGGATCAGTGGAGCCGTGATAGGCTCGACGGTTGGCAGCTTAACGTGGGAGGGAATCACTTCCTCCATGATTCCCTTAGAGAAAGGGATGCCCTGCTCTGCTTTGGGCTGGGGCAGATGGATCTGCTTGGCGGCGTCCAGCTCCTGACGCATTTCTTGGATCTGACGGCGGATCTCCTCCTCACCGGCTAGAGGAGGGGCTGGGCGCGAGAACCGCAAGGATGGCGTCGAATCATGGTGAGACGTCGCCGGAGAGAGGGAGCGGGCTCGCCGAGATCTGGGAGGATCTCTATCGTAACCGGTTCGAGGGACCGGTTTGTCCCCCTTGGGGCGATGCGGGGGATCCGCTGATTCATGCGGATCAGAGGAGGAGGTTGCCGGCGAAGAAGAGGTCGCCGCTTCTTTCTGGGGATGCGAAGCGGGAGGAGCCGTAAGGCGCTCCTGTACCAGGTGGGTAAGGGCCTGGACTTGCTGGACCAGCGTAGCAAACTGGTCCTGGGTCACCGGAATGGCAGGCGACGGAGTCTCGACAGGTGGGGGTTGTGGCGCTGTGGCGCCAGTCGGATCAGGCCTCTGGGAGGCGACCTGATCTTGGGCATCAGAGGTTGCTCTCTTCCGGTTGGCCATCAGAGAGGTTCTTCTCCGGATTAAGATCCTTGTCTCCTTTCTTCAAGTTTTAACGGGACTTGAGGCCCTTCCTCTAGCGCCAATCTGTTGCCTAAAATCCGTCCTCCGACTCGGGCGCGGTCGATCTCCGGGAAGAGGGGTGCGGCGGACCTGCAAAAGAAGCCCACACGCGGAGGGACGCTGGGGGTGGTCCTCCGCGGAAGACCCTCCGACGCTCAAGTCAGTGGGGAAGAAATCGGCGATCAACCAGATAATGAGGAGGTGGATCTCTCCGGGAGACTCTCCGGGGGCGGCCAATCGAGGCTCCAAAGGGCAGGAGCGCCGATGAGCTCCCGTCGAGAGCAGGAGAGTGAGAGTGGAGGTGCGAGCGCGCAAGTGTGCGTACAAAGTCGCGTACCTGAGGGAATCTGCCAATCTGATATTTATAGACTGTCACCTGGGGACTTGAGCATCTTCTGGAAGGTTCTGGGGTTGTTACGATACGGGGGTAGACAGAATCAGGCCGTTGTGGGGCCGTTAGAATCCACGCCTTGTCTGTTAAGGGATCGACGGCTGGGAGAGCTCCTCGATGTCTTGGGATCTGGTGAGTAGACCTGGGGCGGTTACAATAGGTCTTAGGCCACGTCTCAACATGATTCCTTGCCTAAGGAGCTGCTCGGGTAAGCTTAAGCTCTCCCGCGTCAGGTTCCGCGGAGGTAGACGTCAGGGCGTGGATCGCTGGGTAGAAGCGAGCTACGGAAGCCCGGAGGAGGCCGAGCTAGGGAAGCCCGGAGGAGGCCGAGCTACGGAAGCCCGGAGGGGACCGAGCTACGGAAGCCCGGAGGAGGCCGAGCTACGAAAGCCCGGAAGAGGCCGAGCTAGGGAAGCTCGAAAGGCCGAGCTAGGGAAGCCCGGAGGAGGCCAAGCTAGGGAAGCCCGGAGGAGGCCGAGCTAGGGAAGCACGGAGGAGGCCGAGCTAGGGAAGCCCGGAAGAGGCCGAGCTACGGAAGCCCGGGAGAGGCCGAGCTACAGAAGCCCGGAAGAGGCCGAGCTAGGGAAGCCCGAAAGAGGCCGAGCTACGGAAGCCCGGAGGAGGCCGAGCTACGGAAGCCCGGAAGAGGCCGAGCTACGGAAGCTCGAAAGGGGCCGAGCTACGGAAGCCCGGAGGAGGCCGAGCTACGGAAGCCCGGGAGAGGCCGAGCTAGGGAAGCCCGGAAGAGGCCGAGCTACGGAAGCCCGGGAGAGGCCGAGCTGTGGAAGCCCGAAAGAGGCCGAGCTAGGGAAGCCCGGAAGAGGCCGAGCTAGGGAAGCCCGGAGGAGGCCGAGCTAGGGAAGCCCGGAGGAGGCCGAGCTAGGGAAGCCCGGAAGAGGCCGAGCTACGGAAGCCCGGGAGAGGCCGAGCTACGGAAGCCCGGAAGAGGCCGAGCTAGGAAGCATGGGAGAGGCCGAGCTGCGGAAGCCCGGAGGAGGCCGAGCTATGGAAGCCTGGAGGAGACCGAGCTACGGAAGCCCGAAAGAAGGTCAGCCTTAGCCGCCTCGCACGGATATCAATGCAATGACGATTTTACCCCCAATAAGAAGGATGCAAGAAGAGAAATGATTCTTTACAGCCATGAAAGAGAGAGAGAGAGAGAGCAAATTAATCAATGGAGGTCTTGGAAGAGAAGGCAAGATTGACATCTCCATTCCCACCTCTGGGCTATTTATGTTGCAGAAAGTTTTCCTTGTTCTACCCTTCCCACCACTACAGTTAGAATAAAAAAATTTCAAGTGGAAACGAGAGTTGAAAAGAGTGGACGGCATGATCTTCCAAAAGTCTTGAAGACTTTCAACTGGCAGCTTAACAAGCTAGCAGTCCAATATCTAAATGCCCCATTATTTTTTGCAGTTTAGTCCACATACCATTAGGATGTATATTAATATATTATCGTACTTCCAAGAAGATGGCAGTAATGTGACCAGAGGTGCCTTTTTTTATATATACAAACGAACGATCACACAAGTCTCATATGAATCAGTCCAGATATATCAGAAGACAAAATATGCTGAAGAAGAATCAGACAGTGATCTCCAGGCCTTTAAATCCATGAACCAGTATGCTGAGCCATAGAGGTAGTCGCCCAATCTGCCACCGCATTGGCTTCACGATATATATGACGGATCAGGACAGAACCAGTCACTCGCAGAATTGACCAAATATCCCTCAAGATTGGATTAGAGGGACCATCATAACAATTCTCCTTCTGCAACCAAGAAATGACCGTCATAGAATCACCCTCGATCATGATCCTAGGAGCACGAAAAATCCGAGCGGCATAAGAAATCTCCGTCCAAGCCGCATAGAGCTCAGCCATCGGACTAATAGTCAAGAGAACCAAAACCTCCCACCGCCAATAAATCACACTACAAGAAAATAATGAAATAGCGACGCAATTTTAGCGATGCAATTATGAGTCGCTAAAATTGCGACAACATTGCGACGCCTCCGCATCAAAAAAAATATTGCGACGCACATAGCGACGCATTAGCGACTGAATAAACCTTAAAATTTAAAAAAAATAATTTTTAAATTTAGCGACGCAAAAATGCATCGCAATATTTATAAAATGTGTTTTTTAAAATATTATTAAATGAAAAAATATTACGATGCAGATAAGTGCGTCGTAATATTTTTTAAAAATTAATTATGTTAAATAGCGACGCATTAGCAACGCAATAAACATAAAAAGAGAAAATATATTTAATATAGCGATGCAAAAATTTTATCACAAATATTAATAAAAAAATTAATTTTTATAAAATATAATGATGAAATAAAAATATTGCGACGCCACTCAGTGTGTCGCAATATATTTGAAAAACATAATAATTTTATATAGCGGCGCATTAGCGACGCAATAGACCAAAAAATTATAAAAATTAATTTTAATTTAGCGACGTAATAATTGCGTCGCAATTATTTTAAATGAAATTAATTTGTATAAATATTAAAATGAAAAAAAAATATTGCGACGCAAATAGTGCGTCGTAATTTTTTTAAAAAAACTTAATTTTTTTAATTAGCGACGCATTAGCAACGCAATAAACCAAAAAAATATGAAAATTATTTTTAAATTTAGCGATGCAATAATTGCGTCGCAATTAATTTAAATAAAATTTATTTTAATAACATAGTATTATGAAAAAAAATATTGCGATGCAATCCAGTGCATCGCAATGTTTGTTAAAAATAAATATGTTAATTAGCGACGTAATAGCGATGCAATAAAACAGTAAGTAATAAAAAAAATTTTATTTAACGACGCAAATTAATGCGTCGTAATATTTTAAAAGAAATTCATAATGCCAAATTAGCGAGGCATTAGCGACGTAATAAATTAGAAAATATAATTAAAAATTAATAATGTCCGAGATCGGTCATCGTCGACCGTACGCGATCGATCATGGCTTTGATCGATCGCAACCGTCGGGTTATCGCCGATCGGATCGATCACGACGGTCCGAGATCGCTCGTCGTCGACCGGGATTGATCATGGCTTGGATCGATGGCAACCGTCGGATCATCGCCGATCGAGATCGATCATGGCTTCGATCGATCGCAAACCATCGATCGTCACCGATCCGATCGATCGCGATAGTCCGAGATCGGTAGTCATCGACCGGGATCGATCATGGTTTTGGTCGATCGCAACCGTCAGATCATCGTCGACTAGGATCGATCATGGCTTCGATCGATCGCAACCGTCGGATCGTCGCCAACCGGGATCGATCATGGCTTGGATCGATCGCAACCGTCGGATCATCGCCGACCGGGATCGATCATGGCTTGGATCGATCTCAATCGTCGGATCATCGTCGACCGGGATCGATCATGGCGTCGATCGATCGTAAGTACCGTCGAATCGTTGCCAATTCGATCGATCGCGACGGTACGAGATAGGTCGACGCCGACCGGGATCGATCATGGCTTCGATTGATCGCAAACCGTCGGATCATCGCCGATCGGGATTGATCATGGCTTGGATCGATCGTAACCGTCGGATCATCGCAATCGAGATCGATCACGGCTTTGATTGATCGCAACCATCGGATCATCACAGATCTGATCGATCGCGACAGTCCGAGATTGGTAGTCGTCGACCGGGATCGATCATGGCTTTAATCGATCGCAAGTACCATCGGATCATCGCCGATCCGATCGATCGCACGGTCCGAGATAGGTCGACACCGACCGGGATCGATCATGGCTTTGGTCGATCGCAACCGTCGGATCATCGTCGACCAGGATCGATCATGGCTTCGATCGATCGCAACCGTCAGATCGTCGCCGATCCGATCGATCGCCACGGTCCGAGAGAGGTCATCGCCGACTGGGATCAATCATGGCTTGGATCGATCGCAACATCGGATCGTCGCCGATCGGGATTGATCATGGCTTGGATCGATCGCAACTATCGGATCATCGCCGACCGGGATTGATCATGGCTTCGATCGATCGTAAGTACCGTCGGATCGTCGCCGATCCGATAGATCGCGACGGTACGAGATAGGTCGACACCGACTGGGATCGATCATGGCATGGGTCGATCGCAACCGTCGGATCATCACCGACCGGGATCGATCATGGCTTGGATCGATCGCAACCGTCGGATCTTCGCCGATCGGGATCGATCATGGCTTGGATCGATCGTAACCGTCGGATCAATCGCCGACCGGGATCGATCATGGCTTCGATCGATCGCAAGTACCATCGGATCGTCGCCGATCCGATCGATCGCGATGGTACGAGATAGGTCAACGCCGACCGGGATCGATAATGGCTTGGGTCGAACGCAACCGTCGGATCATCGCCGACCGGGATTGATCATGGCTTGGATCGATCGCAACCGTCGGATCATCGCCGATCGGGATCAATCATGGCTTCGATTGATCGCAAGTACCATCGGATCGTCGTTGACCAGGATCGATCATGGCTTCGATCGATCGCAACCGTCGGATCGTCGCCGATCCGACGATCGCGATGGTACGAGATAGGTCGACGCCGACCGGGATCGATCATGGCTTCGATCGATCGCAACCGTCGAATCATTTATAATTATTAAAAAAAAGTTATGAAAAAGTTTAAAAAAATATTAAATAAAATTTTTATCAGTATTAAAAATAAAAAAATATAATATTGCGATGCATAAGTTGCATCGCAATGTTTTTTAAATAAATATATGTAATCAAAAAGTTTTAAAAAAATATTGCAATGCAATTTTGCATCGCAATTATTATCATTAATTATATATATTATCATTTAAATATTAAAAAATTATTGCGACGCCGTAGCGACGCATTTAGAAAAAAAATAAATATTGCGACGCAATATATGCATCGCAATTATTTTAGTAAATATGATTTTATCAGATTAATAAATAAAAGAAATATAATATTGCGATGCATAAGTTGTGTCGCAATATTTTTTAAATAAATATATGTAATCAAAAAGTTTTAAAAAAATATTGCGACGCAAAATTACGTCGTAATTATTATCATTAATTATAAATATTATCATTTATAAATATTAAAAAATTATTGCGATGCCGTAGCGATGCATTTTAGAAAAAAAATATTGTGACGCAATGTATGCATCGCAATTATTTTTAGTAATATGATTTTTTTCAGTATTAATAAATAAAAGAAATATAATATTGCGACGCATAATTTGCATCGCAATGTTTTTAAAATAAATATATAATCAAAAAGTTTTAAAAAAATATTGCGATGCAATTTTGCATCGCAATTATTATCATTAATTATAAATATTATCATTTATAAATATTAAAAAATTATTGCAATGCCGTAGCAATGCATTTTAGAAAAAAATAAACAAATATTACGACGCAATGTATGCGTCACAATTATTTTTAGTAAATATGATTTTTATTAGTATTAATAAATAAAGAAATATAATATTGCAACGCATAAGTTGCGTCGCAATGTTTTTTAAATAAATATATGTAATCAAAAAGTTTTAAAAAATATTACGATGCAATTTTGCGTCATAATTATTATCATTAATTATAAATATTATTATTTATAAATATTAAAAAATTATTGTGACGCACTGTATGCATCACAATTATTGTCATAAATTATTATTTTAATCAATTAAAATATTAAAAAAAAATCTTGCGACGCCTTAGCGACGCAATTCCTAGAAAATAAAAATAATTTTTTTGCCGGACCTTGGTGCCAAGTTAGCGACGCATTAGCGACACAATTATTTGCGTCGCTATTTTTTTCATAAAATTATAATAACGCCAAATTAATGATGGATTAGCGACGCATTGATGCGTCGCTAATACATAATAAATTTAAAAAAAATATTACAACCAATTAGCGACGCAATTATTGCGTCGCTAATTACTAATATATATACTTCGGCCGGCCTTCTCTTCTTCATCCTCGTCTTGACCTAGCCGCCGCCCTCCCAAAAAAA